>JAQQTO010000044.1:19240000-19840000 GCA_029884595.1 Ormosia semicastrata
GATCTCCAGGAACTTGAAAAGGTGTGCATTAGGATCATCACTAGGCAAGCCTCTGAATTGCACTAATGTTTGAATCATGTGGATAATGGTTGGCTTGATTTCAAAGTTATTGGCTTGTATAGCTGGCCTCCTGAGGCTTGAATGTAAATCTTGAACCTGAGGGCTGTAAAGTCCCTCAATGACCGAGTATGGTCTTCTTTATTAGCCATAGTGGTACTCTTTGAAGTTTGATTTATTTCCCTCAAGAGCCTCCAAAAAGTCCTTTCAATCTTCGGGACAAACAGGAGAATCTCAAAACTTTGTGAACGTCCCATGCATTGAAAATTTGTACCTGAAAATAAAGACAAGCAGTTCGATATTAATATTAACACAGAATCTCAAAAAAAGTCCCCAACAACGGCCCCAAAAACTTGTTACCCATTTTTCTAGATTACACAAGTTCACGTGTCATAAGTAATAAAATTGAGTATTCAAGAATCGTTCCTACGAGGACTATATTCAAAATTATGCTAAGTATTAACCAATTACTACTTGCTCTCTATTCCAAGCTATCAAATTGATTTTAGAGATTAAATGATAGAACAAAATAAAATAATAATTCCAAAACAAGATAAAAATAAATAGAGAAGAAACAACGGTTTGAGTATCTAGGGTCTAACTTCACTTATTATTTTATTCGACTTCATGCAATCCTTTCATTAGTCTTGATCATAAATTGGTTATGTTAGCTAATGTGTTTAAGCATTTACGAACCTCTTTCAATGCCTTGTAAACCTATGGAACTTAATCAAAACACTATATTTCTATGTGAATTGACAAAATTCTATGCATTGAGAACAAACATCGAACGCTTGTTATGCATGACCAATAGATATATTTCTATCCTATTAACTAATCAACTCATTCATACAATCGAATTTAATTGAACATGCAATTTCTAATTCCAAGGTCCAACATCCAAATCCCTATGTCTAGTTCAATGGGTTCACCAAGACAACACAATTAATGGCTAATCAACTGAGTGCATTAAGCATAAAATTAGAAAATCATAACCAAATTAATCACAAGAGTAGAAAAAGATCACAATCAAATCAAATTACATAATAAGATTCATTATACCCCAGAAAAGGAAAATAGAATATCATGGTTACTAAAATAGCAATGTTAGAATAGAGCAACAAAGACATCACAATTAATAAGAGAAGATGGAAGAAAGAATTGGTTGTCCTAATGGATATACGGTGGTGCGTCAATCTTCTCAAATTCTTCATCTACCCCTTGCTACTCTCTCCAGGTTGTTCTCCAAAGGTTGCATCCTCTCTGCTCTACGTCCAATATTGTTATATGTCTTCTAAAAGCCAATTTTCTAGATTAAAAGAACGTTGTGTCATCCGAAAAGGTGTGCCGCCACACAAATCCTCTGGAAGCTACAACACTAAGTGATAAAAACATGGCCCTGAGTCTTTTACGTAGAGTCGTGACACAAGGCTATGGGAGTGTCGCGGCTCCTCCCTCTCTGGATAATGTCCACTGCTAACCGAGAGTTAGAGGCCACGGCTCCAGTGAGGAAGTGTCGCGGCCTCCCTTATTTTCTCAAAAGACTCCACATGATTTCACTCATATTGCTCCTGAAGCACCCCCTTTTTTTCTTTGCATGCTCCTAGAAGTTAGGAAATACTAAATTAGTCAAATATTTACAAAAAAGACAAGTGTATGCATTTCAATTTATAACGATGTATGAAGAAGTATTCCCAATACACTTTTTATCAAGGATTAGATGAAAACAAGACAAAACTCAAGGATCTAGCTTATGAATGCATCAGAAAATGCTTGAGTAATAACTCTATTTCACAGTGTTATCACTTGGTTTCAATGTGGATATGCATACAGTCTTCGTGCAATCGAAGAAATTATTTTAAAAATTTTAGGAATCCTTTACCAGGTATTTATTTTTATCTTCATAGTGCTAGAATATATTTTAAACAAAAAATGATTATTTTGGATTGCTTTTTTTTATCCGTTGCATGTTTTATCACCATGCAATCCTACAACTGGTACACTGAGTAGCAACACCTCTCGGTCCAATGGCTGGAACATGTAGTGGATAAGTGGGAAAGTCTTTGATACACACAAGGTAACAGAAAGGTAGAAGGAAGAATATGAACAATAGTGAAGAGAAAGAAAAAACTAGTGTGATAAATAAGCTGAAAAGATAAGTGTCTCAAATTTTGATGGTGGAGTAAATATATAAACTAAGATATCTTAATAAATAAGCACTTTAATGGATCAATCTCTAACAATCCAAATAGATATTTTAATATCTAAGTAAGTTAAAAAAAATAGGTCCAAAATAAATTTGATTCAAACTCACACGTGTGTGGACAAAATGAGACGGGATAGGATAGGCGTGTGTATGTCATGTTCATGCCCTTCTATCCAAGACAAATTCGCATTGGCAATATATCATGGCTAGGGGTGGCACCCACGTGAGGAGGGGGCAGAGAGTATCTCCTCGTTTCTCGTCCCCACATCTTAACTATATCCCCGTCTCTAGCCCCATTCCCTATCATGGGGTATGTTTTTTCCTATTCTAGTTTTTGAATCCCTGTTATATAAAAAGAAATAAGAATAAAAATTAAAAAATTGAAAAAATAGGAAAAAAGATGAAATAAATTATTTTAATATTTTTAATTTTAAATAAATATAAAATTTAATAAAAATAAAATTATTAAAATACATATATTTATTTATATAATAATACACATATATATTATAAAAATATTTTAATAATTTAATGAAGGTGAAGATCTCGTCAAGTTAAAAGTATGATCCACATCCTTGTCTTCTAATATATCATGAGAAAAAAAATTTCTTCATCTCCATTCTCGCGTAAAAAATTTTTTCTATATTATGGTCTTCGCGAAAATCCCCAACCAACGGGGAGTATTACCATCCCTAATCATGGCACATCCTCCAGAAAAAATATCTGAATCTTTGGAGCAACTTTGAGTTTCCATATATTCGTCCACAGCAGACTAGGTGATTTTAATTCTGCAAAGTTGATATAACCTAGCTCACCTAAGTTTATTTTCACCCCGAATTTCCTGGTTCAAGCAATTTTATAAGCATTTTTAACTGAAAAGTTACTTTTGGATCAAATTATTAGTACAATTCATCATCTCTAGAGGTTTTCTTCCGTATTTTAGAAAGAATAAAAAAACAATTCTATAAAACATCACAACTATTAATATTTTTATATATCTTCTCTTACCCCTATTCTTTACTTTTTGAACATCAATGGTTGAGATCCACGTGTAGGATTATATAGTAAAATGCCATAGGGACCCATGGATCGAACCAAATCATGACTGAAGCACTATCCCTTATTCTCCATAATGTCTCTAATTGAAGAACTTTTCGATCTTCTATCAAATTCTTCCAAGTGTACGATGGATTGGCACTAGTGTGTGCATCTAGGAAAGTATCGTAGGAAAAATATAAGAGTTTTATTATATTTTTTTAAAATATTTTTTAATAATTATTTTATTATTTAATAAAAAAAATATTAAATAAAAAATTAAATATAATTAATATTTTAAAAATATAAAAAATTTAATTTTTTTATTTAATTATTAAAAAAATAAGTTAAAAAAAGAATTAATCATTTTCCAAAATATAAGGCTTTTAATTTTGATATCCTGACCATAAAGACTTCGAGTCACGAATAATCCTTTACCCATGTTTAATTAACATAACTAGATTAAAGGGATGAGATCTAAATCCCAAATCCCGACACCTTTTGTCCAACAAAGCCTATCTTAACTGTATTTTACGTGCATCCGTTTGATCACCTCATCAAAATTTAGTCATTATATTTTCCAGCTCTGTGCAAAGATTCTGAGAAATTTTAAAACACATAGAGTAGGTTAATATAGCTTGAGCCTCTTACAAAATTTATAAAATTTATGTAACTTTTAACACTCGAGAAAAGTTAATTAAATTTCATCACAACATAATATAACTTGAAATAAGAAAATATTATCTTTTTATATAAGAAATAAGAAAACATTATTAAAAGATAAAAAAACAACATAATACATTATGGATAATACTTTATTCACATTTTTTGGATGCATCACCAGATGCGAGACAGAGAGTATAATTATACAGAATTTACGGTAAGATCAAATGTAATTAAAAAATATTTATTATACATCTATAACAAGATACAGCTTTTTACATTATTTTATATGATAAAATCAGAATATAATTATATAAAAAATAATGTGAAATCAGATATAATTAAATAATAAAAATTATATAAATATAAAATAATATAAATATAAAAGTATATAATTAATATTATTTTATAATTAAATAATAAAAATTATAAAGATATAAGATGATGAATATATAAATAATATTAATTATGCATTATTCAGCGTACCCTGTAGTTTCCGTCACAATAATTGCATCCCTTCTTTGTCTGATTCTAGGTGACTGTTTGGAGAAAAGCAACTAAATGACTAATTTATTATTGAAAAAAAACCAACAACTTTAATAAAGGAATTAAAGGCCTCAACCACGTGAAAGTTACTTCTCATTTGGAGAGTAGAACTGAGAAGCTAAAACTGGTCTTCCTTGCTCCCCCACCAGAACAGTTTCACATTTCATCCTCTCGTTTGAGACAACAAAGTTTTCATTTTCTGTCAACAAGTCGGATCTATCAAGCTAGAAAAGAAATTTTGCCAACCTTCCAAGTAAGCATATACAATGATCTTTTGCTAATTGCTTAATCTTTAAACTTGATTTCTACACTTGCACACAATTTTATTTTCCACTGACATAACTTCTATCACTCTTAATTTGGTAGAATTGTTACTTATTTAGCAGATCAGGGTCATCAGTGCTGATGGCTGCAATTGTCCGTGTTGATCATAACGCCTCAACTGATGCAAGTAAAGAAGAGTATAGCATAATTCACTTTCAGGGTTCTGGCAGCCGTGATATAAGAAAAATACCCACTGGCCACATTTATAAGCAAACACTGCTTTCTAGATTCAACTTTCTAAAAGGTTATAAAATTATGACAGTGGAGCAAAAAATTTCTGTAGACAAGCAAAAAGATGTATATTTGCTATCCAGAGATGATATCAGAAGCCATCGAAGCAACTACGAGTTTTTACATATTGGATTGGTACAATTTTCCATAGTTAATTTCTTTTCGTTTGGAGTAGAACTCCCTGTGTCAGTAAGTTTGAGAGATTCTAAGTATCCAAACTTTAAAGACTCTGTCCTGGTAGCCTTGGAGTCTAATGTGGGTCAAGGTGGCATAAAGTTTAATTGGTTCCCAAATTTTTCAACACCTTTGTCTGATCTAGCAAATTCCAACGCCTTGGTTGTGACTATAGATCCACCAAATTCTGTATCATTAGTAGTCAGGTACAGAGTGTGCTATAAATTAATGAAGAAATCTCTTAAACCCGGTTACCTATTTGAAAGTCCTGTATTAGAGGTAAACACAGAGAGAACAAATGTTCTGGTCCCTATGTCCAATAGTCAGACTTAAGTGCAACAGATTCCACTGAAGAAGCACTTTCCGGGCTTCATCAATTGAGTAGTCTCAGTTTCTGTTGCTGAACGCTTCAACTTCTGAAGAATGGGTGTAGTTTTGCTAGTAGGGTGGGTGTGACCTTGTTGGAATAAAGTGGAGACTGTGACCCTGAGACAGTGAAGCCTCAACCTAAGTTTGGAGATTCTTGTGAATATAGACAGAATGGCGTGTATCAGCTGTAGCCAGAAGGTTTCCTCTTCTTTCCATCAAAATCCTTCTACTTATTTTGTTTTTCTTTTGTTGTTGTGGTTTACAAAATGTCCCGTAATTAATGTGCCACTTGAACTGTAAATTCTAATTTGTAATTGATCTCGTAATGTTCTATGGTGTGATAAGGCTTGGGATATGTTTATTAAAGTAGGAATTTCAATCCCGATAATGTTATTTATATATATATAATTTTTATCATTTTATTATATCTCATTACATCGAAAATTTTACACGATTACACTTCGACATCTCATACTCATGATGTGTGGTGTTGTAAGACAAATTGACGTGAATCTGGCTAGGTGTTTAGATGGGTTGAACGAATCCGACCTATTCATTAGAATAGGGAATTGAGTTAGTTTGGATTGAGATTTTTTTGATCAATTCAACTCACTTGATTCACTTAATAGTAGGTTGAGCTAAATTGAACTCGTAAGTTTGACATGTTATTTTTTTAAAAAAATATTAAAAAAATGTTAAAATATAAAATTTAACAAATTAATATCATAAGTTTTAATTCATCTTATTCAAATATAATAAATCTCAATTTCAAATAAATTAAACATTATAAGTTAATAAGTGTATCTAAATTAATAACTAATAAGTCTTACTAAATCTGAAATAAATTAAATAAAATTAATTATAACTCAAACAATAAATTATCTAATCAATTTAAGTCAATTAATATGTCATTATATATGTCATATATATTAACATAATTATTGACTTTCTTCTCTATTTTTTCATATATCCTTTATTATCTTAATAAATTTTTATTAAAAAAATGAATGAATCAAGTTTGTGCAAGTTAAACATATTCTAACCTGTTATTTGACTAATACACTACAAATTAAAGTATTTTTTAACATAATTTAATTCACAAATTTAACTCAATTTACATTTTATGAATTACATTACATCAAAATTTATAAATTTATGAGTTAATCTGACTTACTTAATATACTCCTAAATCTGGCATTTTCCTTTCAATCCTATTCTCAAGAATATATTAATATCCTTAAGTGATGTGACATGTGAAATGAGGAATTCAATTATATAAATGAATAATTATATTAATTTAATGAATAATTAGTTTAATTAAATACAAAATAAATATAATTATGATTAATAAATATAAATAATTAATTAATTAACTCAATTTAATATTTACTTAATAAAAAATATAACCCTATCCCTTAATTAATTTTCAAGCATGGCAATTTCTGTTGGGTAATGCCAACGCACAAAGCACTCGAACCTAATCCTCTGTTTGTTTCAAGAGAAAATGAGTGGAAAGAAAATAGAGGAGAGAAAATGTATGGAATATTCCATTTTCTCTCGTTTGGCAGAGAAGGAGAAAATAGAGGAAGATGGAAAAATAAGGTGTGGGACCCACGCCTAAAATTTTCTCCTCCCTTATGCGCAGAAAATGGGAGATTTGATGTGCAAAAGTTTGACAATTACTCTTATACCCCCAAATCCATTTCGGCCCATGTTATTTCGAAACCCATTTCACCATTTCATTCCTCCTGTTCTCTCGTGCCTTTAGGAAGACGTCCACGGTGCACCACCGACCGGTCGGATCGTGAGAAGCTTGACCACTCTGCGACGCCGGTCGGCTCGTGGGAAGTCATCCTGGTTGCGTCGCCGGTCGGCTCGTCCACCACCGACCGCGTCTCTTCTCCTCCATTGCGTCATCTTTCGAGATCCACCGATTTTCATCTCATTTTCATCTCTCGCCCACCGATTCTCACTTTCTGGTAAGCTGATTCTCTTTGTTCTTCACCCATTTCATTTCCCACTTCATTGATAGCTTGATGCAGCAAGATTTTTCTTCTTCTTTTTTTCATTTTTTACGGTAAGATTTTTGGTAAGATGAAAATGCTTTTTTTTTTTTTTGGGATATGACAGCAACTGTGTGTATTGCATTAGTGGTGTGTCTGCATAATATAAAATATATTCAATGAATAATAAACCTCTCCTAGTCATTGAGCCTGGTGGAATTCGAGCTTCTTGATGCGTGAGGATATTGCAGTAATTGAAGTCTGGAGGTCATACACGGCCGTGTATGCATACACGGCCTAGGCCGTGTATGATTCTGAGTTGAGGTCCAAAATTCACTGTTTCACGCGCAAAGTCAGTAGCGTACACGGCCTAGGCCGTGTATTCACACGGCCGTGTATTATCACACGGCCGTGTATGATTAAAGGCCCCGTATTCGACACGTGCCCCGTATTCGACTCTGGTTCGTAATCTGACTTCCAAACTCAATATGACCCTAAGACCTCCAAATCTGGAAAAGTGTTCAACATGAAAGTTGTAGATTTGGATCTTAACTATCAACCATCAAAATTTCAGCTCATTTGACAACTTGTAGCTAGAGATATGCCATAAACAGTACGCAAAGGTCAAGCTATCAGGATCAGCACCCTAGTTCTTGCTTCAACTCCAATTTGAGTTATCCAAACGTGTGATTGGGCCTTTGAGGTCTTCATGAAAGTAGTAGAGAATTGTCTTAGCTTTTCTACAATACCAAAATCACAACAATCAGATATTTGAAACTCAAATTATAGCTAGTTTACTGAACATTATCAAAGACATAAATTAGGGCTAAGTCATGCAATAATTCCCTCAATGATCCAATCAGTATCATAAAATGTGTCAATACCAACTTAATTAAACCTAATTGAACCTTAAGAAGCCCAATGATTGAAAAGCATAATTTAATGATTTTTTATGATGTTTTACTTGATTTTTGGGCCAAACAACAAAGCTTGTTCTCTTTTGGGATGCTTATGTTAATGTCAATTAAACTTGATAATCTTACTTCCAATTGTTTGTTGATATCGACTATTTGATTTTTGTTTTTGCGTTTTCATATTACAATACATAATCACAACTTTTTATATATATATAAACAGAAATGACTTCCAAAAATATTGAAGACGTGAATTTTGAAGATGGCACAGAAGACATAAATGACGTGGAGTTGCAAGTAAAGCGAATGATTAATTTTGCTTTGCCCTCCCGAGCTGCAAGTATTAAGTCATGTAAGAAAAGAGTTGGATAAGAGGCAACACATTTGTGTCTTTGTAGTTCTATTATGTTATATTGTGCATGCATTACATTTGTTGCGCTTGTTGTCAAGTTTTAGACCAAATGAAATTAGTGATGGAAATTCTGAAAGAGAAAGTAGGCGTCTTCAACTAATGAGACAACTACTAGAGACAAAAAAGTGTCGGGATGTCATACGTATGGGTCTGAAGCATTTATGCATTTATGTGAGAAATTAAGAGCAACCGGTATAGTAAAAGATTCAATACGCTCTACAGTTGAAGAGCAAGTTGCTAAATTCTTACACATTTTAGGTCATAACGTAAAAAAAAGAACTGTCTCTTTCTTCTTCCTTCGTTCGGGGAGACAATTAGTCGTCACTTTCACAATGTTTTACGTCTTTGTCATCTCCTTAGAGGAAGAGTTTCTTGTGCAACCTTTCGGTAGCGATGTCCCTCCACAAATACTTAGCAATAGCCGATTTTATCCTTACTTTAAGGTACTTATTTTTTTATTTACTTATAATTACCCTCAAGCATGTAGTCAACATCGAAGTATATTGTTAACATTTGAAATTATTGACTAAAAAGGATTGCATTGGAGCTATAGATGGAACACATATTCGTGTGAAGGTATCAAGGGCCGACGCCCCTCGATTTGTGGCGAAAAGACTATCCCACCCAAAATGTGTTTTGCATGTAATTTTGATATGAAATTCACATATGTGTTAGGTTGGGTGGGAAGGAAACAACATCGACTCAAGAATTTTAAAAAATGCGTTAAGTAAGGAAGACCCACTTAGAATTCCGAAGGTGAGTGACATATTAATGTACTTAATAATTATAATATATTAAATCATGATCAAATTATGTGACATCTTGGTACATAATGTGTATATAATCTTTGTAGGGAAATTCTATCTAGGGGATGGTGGATTTATGCTAAAACGTGGTGTACTTACACCATATGAGGTGTTCGTTATCATTTGAAGGAGTATTCATCGCGTGGGCCACAAAATCCTAAAGAATTATTCAATCACCGACATGCTTCACTACGAAATGTTATTGAAAGAACTTTTGGAGTTCTAAAGAAAAGATTTCCAATTATAGCTAGTGGCACCGAACCACATTACTCATTTAAAACAATGATAGACATAGTGCTTGCTTGTTGTATATTGCATAACTTTGTAATGAGTATTGATATTGATGAGTCCTTGATTACTGAAGTAGATCGGGAGTTACTAGAACAAGACATAGATAGATCACAACCAATTTTGCACGAACCACGTGATGAGGACTATAGGCAAGGAGCAATTTTAAGAGATAACATTGCAGCTGAAATGTGGAATGCTTATCAAGTTTAAGTGTGACAATTAGGTTTAAATGTATACTTTTATGTACTATGTTATATTATTTAGATGATATGTATATTGTGAAGTGTTATGTACTATGTTTATTTTAATAATTAGGTTATGGATTGTAATTTGAATTCTATTATTATATTTGGTGGGTTTATTATTTTATCTGAGTTAAAGTTTTATGTAATTTGGATAAACTTTCTAATTGAAAATATAATTGGTGTATATAGTTCTTTATGTGTCTTTTGAGGTATCATGTAGGTTTAAGGATGACTAGGGGAAAGAATGTTGCACAAGACACTGATCATCCTTCTAAAGACAATATGCGATGGTCTGATGACATGGACAACGCATTGTTGAATGCATTTATGGAGCAATTTACCAAGGGCAATAAACAAGATGGCTCATGGACAACTGAAGCATATGCAAATGTGGTGCAGGTCCTAAGGATAGAAATTGGTCCACAAATTACAAAACAACATTTAAAAAATAGAATGAAGACATTGAAAGATCATTTTGCAGAAGCATATGATCTATTTTGATTTAAGTGGGTTTTCATGGAGTCCTATCACAAAAAAATTTGAAGTGAGGAAGAAGTTTGGGAGGATTTAATCAAGGTAATGAAAAAGGAAATTTTATTTATTTGTCATCTATTTTTTAAGTTATTGATGTTCATTATGCTTATGTATGGAAAAATATATTGTAATTATTTGTCTAAACATAATACTTTTTTCTCATTGCTAGGATAAACCATATGCAGCAAAATGGAAAAGAATGCAAATTAAGCATTACGACATATTGAAGGAGATGTTTGGTACTGATAGAGCTACCGAAAAAAATGCCACAACTCCAAGAGAGAGGCTTAAGCAATGGGAAAGGCAAACTATTGATTTAAATGACTCATTTGAAGTTGTTGGGAGGGCTGATACTAATGTAAATATGGGAAATGACACCCCACACTCAGCTGCCAGTTCGGATCAATTTAGTCCTACTTATGGTCAATCTAACCAATTAGGTGGGACTTCATCCTCAAGGGGTATTAAGCGTAAAGCTCCCATGGTTGATTTGATGGAGTCTCAGTATGAGACGGTTTCCTTGGGAATTAAATCATTAGTTGAAGTTCTGAAGGAGGGAAATTTTGTTGCGGATAAACTGCATGAAGTGGCTGAAAGGCAGGTGTCAGTGGCTGAAAGACAGGTTGAAATTGCTGAGAAAGGGCTAACCATCATGCAGCAAAGTAGGCCACGCCATTATAGTGAATCAGATGTGTGGGATTTATTGACTGATTTGGGTGTGTTAGATCCATACCGAATGCAGTGTTATCGGTTTCTCTGTGGAAATGAACAAAAAGAAACGAGAAATTTTTGGAGTGCCTCCTAGATGCGACTAGAGGCTCTTTTTCAAATTATGAACGAAGCTGGTATCCGATTTGCGCCAACGTAAGACTTTCACCATTATTGATTTCCCTGCTTGTTGTATGACCATTTAAATATATTAATTGTTGTTTTGAACTTGTGCAGAACTTTCAATGTTTCTCCATGATTTTGAAGCTAATGTTTTAGTGGATGGTACTCGCAAGGGTGGGGCGTGGTTGTTGTAAAGCCGATGACAGCACTTTCATGGTTGATTTTTGATAAATTTGATTTTGAAATGTGCCATGTTTTTTGTCAGTAAAACTGTCAGTGTTAAATATTTGGAGCTTTATATTTAGTATTAATTATGTACATGTTGTAATCATGTATGTAATGTGATGATGATGACATGATTTTTAATGGAATACATATGACAAGGTTTAGTGATGATAGAAGTCCTCACTTTGAATGAAAATAACGTGTGTTTAGTATATTTTATTGAAGGAAAATAAATTAACGTGTGTGTTTAGTATATTTTATTGGTACGTACTAGAATGATTTTATACTTACTTATACAAAAGAAAAAATTGGGACTACGATTGTGAGTTTAATATTTCATCTTTCTATTTGTAAATGAACAATTTAATTTTCAAGGCCATATATTATTTTAGCTCACTCTTGTAATTGATAAAGTAACAAAGGAAAGGTTTGTGGTATGGGCTATATGCACATATATCACTGATAATTGAGCAATGTCCTGTTGGATAAAATAGATCACCAATTCATTGTAATTAATTAAAATTAATGACGTTAGATAAGTTAGATTACATAAATAAAAAAATATCAGACGTGTGAGTTTTTATTTGTTGTTCAAAGTAAATAAATGATGTGCAGTTATTACATTAGAGAGGTAAAACAAATATTAAAAATTACATTTATTTATTACATTACATAAAGGGTATATTAATCATTTTATATAAATTGTTTTCTTTCTTCTCACTTTTCTTCTCAACCAAACAAACAAAAAAAAAAAAGTTTTTATTTTCTTTCTTTCCATTTTCTCTTGATCCAAACAATAGGAGAGAAAATGTTATTTTCTATCTTCTCTACTTTCTATCTTCTCTATCTTCTCTACTTGCGACAAAGATAATCATTATCCTAGTAAGAAAGCGAAAAGGCAAGACCAAAAAGAAGATGATAAGTCATGAGTCATCGTATTATATGACTTTAGCAGTTTAGCTTTTACACCTTGTTATCTGCTCTGAAGATTCCTGGCAAAAAGTCAAGGTAGAAGTAGTACAACGATTGATCTAAATTCTTGGTTAGAGTAATAATATATGCACAAAGAAACCTAATCATCTTATATTATTTTTTAACACTATTTTTTATATTTAATTAATAATAAATAAATTTATAATTAATTATGTATATTAATTAATTAATTAATTTAAAATTTAAATTTAAATTTACGTATTAATTAATTAATATATAATTAATTATAAATTTATATATTATTAATTAAATATAAAAAATAATATTAAAAAATAACGTAAAAATATATAACTTAATGCACAAAAACTTCTAACAAATTTTATATAATTACATTGTAATTATTTATTTTTATTTTTATTTTGTTTTTCTTACTATTTTTCTCCCAAACCTAACAGTTGATAAAGTATTCGTGAGATATTGGTGCCCAAAATATTTATGCGATCATCATTTCTCATCCTTATAAGCATCGGTTATTGGAAAAATGTTGAATTAATATTATATTTGACACCATTTTTTCTATTTAATTTTGTTTCAGCCTTTGTTTGGATGAGAAAATAAAAAGAGAAAAAATAAATAAAAGATAAAGATAAAAATTAATTGTTTGGATGATCGAAAAATGAGAGGAAAAAAATTTTCTTTTGCACCCTCACCGTTCCCCCCCCCCCCCCACCTTCCCTTTCACCCTTTCTGTCCCCACCAGCCTTTGGCAAAAAAAATTTCCACTCCGGTAAAGAATTATAAATTTTTTTCTTTTTAGTTTCAACAGGGGCATATCCTCCTCAACTTTGCCGTTAGTTGCAATAAGGGCATTTCTTTTTTTTTTAAAAAAAATTTATGCAGAGCCTCCAACAGCAGATATGTTCTTGTGATTAAAATCATCTATTGCATGTTGGGCTCTCTGAAAATAAAATTTTTTAAGGTAGTGGAATGATATGTTAAAACGTATGCACCAAAAAAAGAAAAAAGAAGTGTTAAATCGGGTCAATTCAAGTCATTTGGATCAACCCGCATCAAGACAATTGCATTTTAGGTTGAGTTGGGCCAAAAACTTTTTGAGTTGATAAATTATTAGCCTAACACAATCTTTTATGCAAGTTGTGAGTTGGGTCGAGTTAAATCGCATTATAAACTTTTTTTTTCAATTTTTAACACTTAAAAGATTTTATTTTGTGCTTCAATACTTTTTTTCTATTATATAGTTTAAATTTCACCAAATATAAAAAACAAAAATTTGATAAAAATATTAATTTACTTTAAAAAATAAGAATAAAATGTTTATATATCATATAAATTACACAATAATACCCTAATTTAAAATTAAATACCAAGTTTGCTAGCCATCTCAGCCCACAGCGGGATGGTCCACGTTAGGCGAGGCCAAAATTGGGTCGGCCTAGTTGGGTCAAAATTCATTTTTGTATCAAATGTTTTTACTCAACATGCTTATTTTATCACGTTATTCAGGTTGGCTCATTGGACTCACCCCATTTTGACACCCAACAAAAGAACGAAGTGGTTAAATGGCCTGAAAAATGAGAGCTTCTAGTGGTTCTAGTATGTTGTCATAGCAACCGAGTGAGGGTGAGAGTTTTCTCTCCAGCTTTCTTCACAATGCAGGGAAGAAAAGTGTTTGGTGGGTCCAACAGTTAATATTTTTCTGTCTCTCCCAATTTTTTGTAACCTCCTTCATAAGTTTACTCAAATAACAAACTTTTACTTTTTTACCCTGTGAATATTTTAGAGCTAATACTTGAATTAGATTGGTGTCAATTTCTTTTTTTTTTACTAAAACTAATATTATGCAAACACACAATACGAGATGAAGAATATTTACTATATCATTACATCAAGAGCTAGTAGGTCAATGTCAAGATCATATTATCAGTCATATATACATACATCAGGTGATGCCTTTAGTTAATTAGGCAAATTAGTCATAGTGTTTACTCAAGATTTAAAATACATATATCTCTAAAAACTCTAATATATCTTTCCTTCCTTGAGAATGAGAATACATGCATAGTTGATAAACACAAGTTATATATACTAATTAACATTCATATTTAGTTTCTCAAACATCTTATATGCTTAATTGATTAATTTTAGCCACATTTTATAAGTTTAGATTCAAATTGAGCTTAATTATATTTTTCAGCATTATTGAGAATTTTACACTATTTCTGTATTCTGGGCATAACTTTAGTTCTAGACATCTAAAAATTATGAATTTTATCTTGTAGGAAAGTTGAAAAAGAGCTCAACAACTTTGATGCAGAGCTCAAAAGCTAAATCGAGTGTCTAGTGAGTCAAATTGGGCCACAAAGTCAAAACAAAGATGTTGTAACTAGAACCTAGATGATGTACAAAGATTGGGCCATAATTTATGCTGTAGGTGTCATTTGGAGATGAAACTGGTATCATTTGAAAGCTGAGACATAGATCTGCAATTCTTATGGGACCATTTATCAAACCTATGACGTTTTGATGGTGCTTTCACCCTTTGAAGTCAGCTGATGGGTTCAAAAAGTTGTTAAGAATGTTTTGGGCATAACTCTCTCATCTTAAGCTCAAATTATGCAAATTAGGTGTCCAATTAAAGCCTAGAAGAATAGCATTAACCCTACGCTGAGGGCAAACTTGGATTTTTAATTTTAGAGATAGTTATTTAAGTAGCAACAGCAACCACGAAATACAACACTAATTTTCTCCTAGCCGCTCTTGCTTGCACTTTCTCTCTTCCTCTCCCTTCTCTCTAGGTTTCTTTTCTTTTATATTTCTGTTCCCTTTCATCCATGGATGAGAGGAAAGAACCTTTTAATCAATCCTAAGGATTGGAAATCTTGATATTTAATTCTGAGATCTTGTTTTGATTATTTTACATTTAATTATTGATCAGGTTTATCTTTACTTGTTAATTAAGTTTTTCTTTTACTTGTTAATCAAGTTTCTGTTTACCTCTTTTGATTTTGTTAAATCTGAATTGAAATGCTTAATTTGATTTGGATTTTAATGTGATAATTGCACAATTACCACGTGTTAATGAGGATTATAAAGAATAAACAATGCATCAACGGCTTCTTGGATGTTAATTGTTAAGCTTGGTTGAATTCTGGGCTTTAGATTAATTTATAATTAGATGAGTGCTTAATTCATTTAACCTTGATTAATTAAATCATGGATGTTATCTAGTAGAGAATTCATGGATGTTAAGGCTTCTTGATATGATCTAAAACTAAGAATTTGATTAGCAATTGAATGGAAGAGATTAAACAATGCATCAAAGGTCTTTGATGGATTGTTTAGCTTGGTTAAATTATGGATTTTAAGTTAATTTAAGATTAAATAGGTATTTAATTTGTTTTAGCTTAATTAATTAAATTCTATATGCTTATCTAGTAGATAATTCATTGATCATTTTAAGGCTTCTTGATGTGATCTAAAGCCAAGAACTTGGTTAGCAATTGAATGGATTCGTAGTGATCAAGGATGGATTCAACTCATGAACAGTCGATTTCTTTAGATTGATTATTTACTTAATTATATTTATAATTTTTAATTACTTTCAATTAATTAATTCTGCAACATTTTTTCCCACTCTGTTAACTTCTTAATATGATTGCTTAATTATAGTGATCCAATAGTTGACCCGATTGTGCCTTATACTATAAGGATTTTAGTGAATTAGTTTATAATTTGATAGCCTCGATCACTATCAAATTTTAGCGCCATTGCCGGAGATCATTCTAAGTTTAATAAATCATATTAGGAGTATAATTAACTATTAACCCTTGTTTCCCTTGTTTCAGGTAGTTTTCAACACAATTGTGGTCTTCAAGTGCAAGAACAAGCGGCTATTTACATCACTTGATAGGGATGTTTATTTTTCCTTTCTTTTATTTTGCTTATCTTATATTTGTTGATGCTATTGATGGTTTGCTAATGATTTTTGAGCTTTACATTAAGGACAATGTAAAATTTACCTGTGGGGGAGGAATTTTAGCATTCTATTTTTTCTACTATTTGCTATTTTAATTCTATTATTTTTACTATTTTTGTTGTTTTTATTGTTTTGTTTTGTTAATTTTTTTGTTAGTGTTCTGTTATTTGTTGTTTACTATTTTTCCGGTTATAATTATGTTGTTTTTATTTTTTTACTATTTTATTGCTCTTGTTTTTGTTGTTTATGTTATATTTCTATTTTTTGTTTTCTATTTTTAATTCTATTTCTATTTTTTGTTTTTATTTTTGTTTTGTTTCAATTTTTGTTTTACATTTTGTTTTTCTTGTTTTTAAAAGAAAAATATATAAGTGTGTTTTTAATTTTTTTTCCAATGAAACTTTGAGTTTGTAAAAGTTGTGAGTATGCATAAATTGATGTAACATAAGTGAATAAATTGTCTCTCATTTTGAGAATAACTAGTTTGGTAATGGAAATTAAATTGATAGATTGAGTTTGATAGAAGTATACATTGTGAGACTTTAAGCTTTTTAATGAATGAATTGAGCATTTGTGTCATTCTCTTCTTTCTTGTGTGATTTTCACTCATGAAATTTGTTACTCTGGAACTTACTTTGATTCTTTTTTAGACTATATTTTTGTATGCATACATGAACATGATTGAGGTATTTTTCTTGAATTAGCTACTTTAGCCAAATAGTCAACTTGTCATATTTTCCCTTGATTAACCCCATTGAACTTATTTGATCATTCCTTATTTTTAGCTCGTTACATGCCTTAAATAGAAAACATGTTTTTACCTAACCTTAGGGAATAAGAGAGCATTGACATTATCATTGGAAGAGTTCTTGAACAAGTGTGGAGGTGTACTAATTAGTGTGCAAAATGTTTGGTGAAAAAAGAAAGAGTGGCCAAGTGGAAAAGAAAAACAGAAGAAAATTTTAAAAATTAAAAAAAAAGGAAAAAGAATATGTAAAGAGAATTTGCATTATATGAATTTAGGTTAAACTTTCATGCTTATTATTTGATCTCATCCCCAATGCTCTTTTATTCTCTTTGGTATTTAACTTGTCATCTCTATATTATTCCCCTTCATTACCTTGACCTCATTACAACCTTGCACAAATTCCTCTTGATTTGTGTGTGCATGTGTTTTGAGTAAAGGAAAAGTAAAAGATAAGCAAGCTTATAGTAGTGTAAATTTTCATGGGTTGAATTGAGTGAAGCACTTACCTTCTAAACACCTGAGGGATTGAGATTGTATTTTGTGAGGTTCTATCATTCTTGATTTATGTTTTTCAATTGAAGTTACATTGCTTGTTGATTTGATATGTAAAGAAATGTTACTTTATGAATGTTTTAATTCCTTAAAGTTTTGGCTGCTCTTCTTACTTATAGACTTTTGCATTCTTAAACATCATTAGAAAGTAAGTTTTTCTTGAGTTTTTAACTTTTAAATTTGTGTTGTTTTTCCTTTGTTTCCTAGTGGTGGATTTCTACTTTTGTCTGGGAGTGCAAAAGTTAAGTGTGGGGGAATTTAATAAACATAATTTTTATATATTAGTTAACCCTCGTATTTAGTGTATTAGACCACTTATATGCTTAATTGATTAGTTTTGACCACATTTTATAAGTTTGAATTTAAATTGTGCTTAATTGTATTTTCAGCATTATTGGGAATTTGACATTGTTTCTGTATTTTGGGCATAACTTAAGTTCTAGACATTTAAAAATTATGAATTTTATTTTGTAGGAAAGTTGATAGAGAGCTATACAACTTTAATGAGAGTTAAAAGGCTGAATTTGGTATCTAGTGTGTCAAATTGGGCCACAAATTCAGAATAGAGATGCTGTCACTAGAACCTGCATGATATACAAAAATTGGGTCATAATTCAGACTGTATGTGTCATTTGGAGCTGAAACTTATGTCATTTGAAAGATGAGACATAGATCTTCAATTCTTATGCACTTATCAAAACTATGACATTTTGATGGTGTTTTCACCATTTGAAGTCGGATGATGCATTTAAAGAGTTATTAAGAATGTTTTAGGCATAACTCTCTCATCTTAAGCCTAAATTATGCAAATTAAGTGTCCAATTAAAGCCAAGAGGAAAAGGATTAACCCTAAGCTGAGGGCAAATTTAGATTTTTAATTTTAGAGATAGTTATTTAAGTAGTAGCAGCAACTACAAAATACAACCCTAATTTTCTCTTAGCTGCTCTTACTCGCACTTTCTCTCTTCCTCTCCTTTCTCTCTAGGTTTATTTTCTTTTATGTTTCTCTTCCCTCTCATCCATGAATGAGATGAAAGAACCTTTTAATCAATCCTAGGGATTGGCAATCTTGATGTTTAATTTTGAGATCTTGTTTTGATTGTTTTAAATTTAATTGTTGATCAAGTTTCTCTTTACTTGTTAATCAAGTTTTGCTTTTACTTGTTAATCAAGTTTCTCTTTACCTTTTTTAATTTTGTTAAATCTGAATTGAATTGCTTAATTTGGTTTGGATTTTAATGTGATAATTACATAATTACCACATGTTAATGAGGATTACAAAGACTAAACAATGCATCAAAGACTTCTTGGATATTAATTGTTAAGCTCAGTTGAATTCTGAGTTTTAGATTAATTTAGGATTAGATGGGTACTTAATTCATTTAACATTGATTAATTAAATCCTAAATGTTTATCTAGTAGAGAACTCACGGATGTTAAGACTTCTTGATGTGATCTAAGACTAAGAATCTGATTAAAAATTGAATGGAAGAGATTAAATAATGCATCAAAGGTGTTTGATAGATTGTTTAACTTAGTTAAATTATGGATTTTAAGTTAATTTAGGATTAAATATATGCTTAATTTGTTTAACCTTGATTAATTAAATTCTATATACTTATCTAGTATATAATTCATTGATCATTTTAAGGCTTCTTGATGTGATCTAAAGTCAAGAACTTGGTTAGCAATTGAATGGATTCTTAGTGATCAAGGATGGATTCAACTCAAGAATAGTTGATTTCCTTAGATTTATTATTTACTTAATTATGTTTGTAATTTTTAATTACTTTTTATTAATTAATTCTATAGCCTTTTTCTCCCCTTTGTTAACTTCTTAATATGATTACTTAATTAGAGTAATCCAAGAGCTCGACCCGATTGTGCCTTATACTACAAGTATTTCAGTGAATCAGTTTATAAATTGATATAATTTGATAGTCTTGATACCTATTAATAATCAATTCGGATGATAATCCTAATGCGTCCTATGTTAGTCTGAAATCACCATGAATAGAGTGAGAATTTAAAATTCTCAATAGAAAATGAACAGTTGAAAAATCTTTTACAAAACACATGGTGAGTTTCAGTTGTGTAAAGCCATAGAAATCTCATAGCAACCAATTGTGATAAAATAAGATAAATTCAAGCAGCACATCCAAATTATAATTACATGACTAAATAAATGTTAAATAAATCACTCAATGTGGCTTTATGTGCGATCATAATTAGGCAAACTCTTAACACATTATATCATTTTTGTATTAATTTCATTTCCTTTCTATGTCTGCTTATCTCACATCTTGGTCGAAGGCCTTCTCTTTTTTAGGAAATTCTTAATATCTGGTGTTACTTTTAACATCGTGATGACAAAGCAAGACATTCACACATTAATCAAGGCAGGTATCATAAAAGGATCTTACATCTATCCCTCTGCCTTCTTGGCGGTTAGGTGTAACGTTTTAAGTATTTTTCCTGTAAATTACTTACTTGTCACTACACATAAACACAAGCAATATAAAACATAATATGTTACAAAATAAATTCATCATATACAAGCTTACAAAATACTTTAAATAAATCATGGCATAAAATTTGAAAAACTTAGAATCATCAAATTCAAATATTAATTTTTCAAGGCACCAACTTTAATTTAAGAATATTTCATTAATTCTTTTAAAGGTCCTCATCATAGTCCTTGTCATAGTTTTCATCATTGTCCGAAGTTTTGTCCAGGTCTCATGGTGGGTTCATTGCACGATAGTTATTTCCTTGCAAAGGTTAGCATAAAGTTCAATAATGAGTTCATTACACAAGAGTCCATTTTTTATAAAGGTCACCATAGAAGTCATAAAATTGTTTTCAAGCTAAAGTAAGATAATTTAAGATAAGATGGTCCATGTGAATCAATAATATTTAATTAATTTAAGTTTAAATAGTATTTTAATTTTTATATATTATAATATTAGTCCCATAAAAATGTTAATATTCAAATCATAATAATTTTAAATTTTGTCAAGCATCATAAGGATTTCAAAGACATAACAAAAATACAAATCAAATCAAATTTCCATAGTCTAATCATAACTCTTTCAAAATTACATGTGAACAACTAAGTTAACATAAAAAAGAGATTATAATAATATGCACAAAACACTAAAATAAGAAATTAAGCAACCTTATAAATAAAATTACTATTAAAGCATATAACTATACCCATTATCAACTAATAATAAACATATTTAGTGGTATGGTTTTAATTTTAAAATAAAAAAAGTCCTTTACCTACCTCTTGAAGAGGAGACTCTTCTTTCTCTTCCCTTCTTTCTTCTTCTTTCCTTTTCTCTTTATCTTTCTTTCTCTCTTTCTCTCGTTTTTTTTGTCTCTCTGCTATGTCTCTCTGTTTCTTACGTATGTTTTAGTTTTTCTTTATCTTTTTACTACATCTCCCACCTATTTATAGCCACTTCTTATGGTTGTTATTGGTGCATATCGCACCTTTTGAATAAGGTGCACGTAGCACCTTGTCATATTTTCTTAAAGTTAAGTAATGATTAATTAGTTAGATATTTATCTAGGTAATCATCATATTTAGAGATATTTACTTTTATCATTATGACTTTTAACAAATATTTCACCTTTTTTAATAATAATAATAATAATAATAATAATAATATCTTTTAATCTTTTCTAAACTCATAGAAATACTTTAATCCCTATTACAAAGATTAAATGCTAGATTTTATTTCAATAAATTTTTATTTCTAATTTCATAATTAATAATTATTACTTCTAATTTAATGCCAGATATTCTTACCAATTTATCTAGAAAATTAATCTCTAGAATTTCAATTAATATAAATTTTATCTAATCCCTTTTTATTTAATAATAACTATTGAAAAACAAAACCACATAAAATGTTCACGTTAAAGAAATTAAAAATTACTCTGCACAAAATATTTTATGAAAAATAGGATATTACATTTCTCCCCTTCTGTTAGGACTTTTGTCCCCAAAATTCACTAACCTGATTGATTTAACTCTGGATAAGATTTCTAGATTTTGACTTCTTGTTCCCATGTTGCCTCCTCCATTTACAGTCCTTCTCATATCACGTTAATTAAAGGAATTATTTTCACTCTTAAGTATTTGATAGATCTACCCATGATTCATACAGGTTTTATTATATATGTTAAATCATCTCTTACTTTTATTGTTCCATATTCTATGATGTGTGAAGGGTCAAAACAATATTTTCTAAGCTGGGATACATGAAGGACATTATGAAGATTTGAAAGATTTGGGGGAAGTGCTATTTGATAGGCAACGAGTCTTACTCTTTTAAGTATTTGGAATGGACCAATGAATATGAGGTTCAACTTTTTGGATTTAAGGGTTTTGCCAATCCCAGTAATAAGAGTGACTCTGAGGAAAACATGTTCTCCTTCTTCAAATTCTAGAGGTCTTCTTTTCTGACCAGCATAACTTTTCTGCCTACTATGAGCAGCAAATAATTTTTCCTTAATAAATTTGGTCTTTTTTGTGGTTTGCTGCACTATATCAAGTCCTAATAAATTATTTTCTCTCACCTCAAATTAACACAGAGGTGACCTACACTTTCTACCATATAAAGCTTTAAATGGTGTCATGCCTATGCTAGAATGATAACTATTGTTACAGACAAACTCTATTAAGGGTAGATAGGTGTTCTAACTTCCTTGGAATTCTAGTACACAAACTCTAAGCATATCTTCTAGGGTTTGAATGGTTCTCTCAGTCTAACCATTTGTATAAGGGTGGTAAGTTGTACTAAAAAGGAGCTTAGTACCTAAGGCTTCTTATAGGGCTACCCAAAATTTTGAAGTAAATCTAGGGTTTCTATCTGAAACTATGCTAGTTGGCACACCATGTAACCTTACAATTTCCCGAATATAATCTTGAGCCAATTTATATAATGGACAACTGATCCTAATAGGCAAAATATGGGTAGACTTAGTTAACCTGTTAACTATTACCCATGTTGCATCATAGCCTGATGGAGTTCTAGGTAACCCCAACACAAAATCCATTGATATACTATCCCATTTCTATTCAGAGATATCCAATGACTATAATAATCCAACAAGTTTCTGGTGCTCGATTTTAATCTTCTGACAAACTAGACATTTAGCTACAAAACTAGCAATGTCTCTTTTCATCTTATTCCACTAAAATAATTTTCTAAGATTATGATACAATTTGGTTGCACCAGGATGCATAGTGTACTTACTTAAATGTGCCTTGGATAAAATCTTCTTTATCAATTCTTCATTATTAGGCACACATAACCTTCCATCATACATCACAACTCCTTTTTCATCAATATGAAAATGCTCAAGTTGTTCTATTGGAATCTTATTTTTGAGAGATTGCAGAACTCATCATTTTCTTGAGTTTGTCTTACCTGGTCTTTTAAATCATATTCTATTCTATGTTCACTAGCATATAGGCAATGAGGTTGCAAGGACACTGAAATTTTCATGTCCCAAAAATTTTCCAATAGTTTTTGTTCCCTTATCATTATTGAGGACATGTGCAAGGTCTTCCTGCTTAAGACATCAGCCACTACATTGGCTTTGCCAATATGGTATTTCAATTCAAAATTATAATCCTTTAAGAATTCTATCCATCTTAATTTTCTCATATTTAATTCCTTTTGATAAAAAAGAATATTCAAACTCTTATGATCACTATATACCTCAAGCTTCACTCCATATAGGTAATGCCTCCAAATTTTCAAGTCAAAAACTACTGCTCCTAACTCTAGGCCATGGGTTAGGTAGTTTTCTTCATGCAGCCTAAGTTATCTAGATGCATAAGCCACAACTCTACCCTATTGCATCAAAACACATCTCAAGCCCTTCTTAGATGCATCGCAGTACACTACAAAGCTCTGCTTAGGATCAAGAATTATTAAGACTAGAGTAAAGGTAAGTCTATTATTTAACTCCTGAAAACTAGCTTCACAAGCTGAGTCCCACTCAAAAGGCTAGTTCTTTCTTATTAACTAGGTTAGAGGTAAAACTAGTTGGGAAAATCTGTTAATGAATAATCTATAATAATATGCTAATCCTAGAAAACTCCTAATCTCATTAATTGTCTTTGGCCTCTCCCAATGAATTACTGCTCCAACTTTACTAGGATCCACTATTACTACTTCTTGGGTTATCACATAACCTAAGAATCTTACTTTACTCAACCAAAATTCACATTTTTATAACTTAACATTTAATTGTTTCTCCTTCAAGATCTGTAATACTACTCTAAGGTGTTGTTCACACTCCTTCTTAGTCTTAGAATATATGAGTATATCATCTATAAAGACTAATATAAATTAGTCGAGGTGAGGCCTAAAGATTCTATTCATGTAATTCATGAATATTGTAAGAGCATTAGTAAGTCGAAATGACATCACAAGGTATTTATAATGCCTGTACCTGGTCCTAAAGGTTGTCTTGGGTATATCTTCCAGTTTAACTCTTATATGATGATATTCTGATATTAAATCTATCTTCAAGAAGATCGAGGCTCCTAACAATTGATCCAACAAGTCATTTATTCTAGGGAGCGGATACTTGTTCCTGATTATAACCTTATTCAACTGCCTATGATCTACACATAACCTCATGCTCCCATATTTCTTTTTCACTAGTAGAACAGGTGCACTCCGTGGTGACACACTGGGCCTGATAAATCCTTTGGCTAACAGTTCCTCTATTTGTTTCTTAAGTTCACTTAGCTCTAAAAGGGGCATCCTATTAGGTGCAAAAGATGGAAGTTCTGTTCCTAGAACTAGGTCAATGGAGAACTTGACTTCCCTTTTAGGTGGTAGGTTCACTATCTCTTTGGGAAACACTCTTGGAAATTCTCTTACTATATGTATGCTGTTTTATTTCCTACTCAACCTCTGAATTTGAAGAAAGCAAAAGAAGAAACCCTTGAGCTCCTTCTAAGAGACACTTTTGTGCTTGAGTGGCATTGAGGAATAGGGTATTAATGGATTTTCGTTCCTTAGATGGATCATTAGGAAAGTAAGCAAGTTTCCTAGAGTAGTCTAAAACAATGTCATTAGTAGGCAACTAGTCCATTCCAATTATGATATCAATACCTATCAAAGACAGACAAACAAGGCTCAAAATGGAAGCTTTTCCTTCAATTAAAATAGGACATTTCAAGTAAGCATGAGAAGTAGAAACTTTTTCCATTGTGGAAGTTAAAACTAACAAATCATAAGGCAAAAGAGTTATGAGCAAGTTCAACTTCTTTACACAATCAATAGATATAAAGGAGTGTGTAGCTCCTGAATCAAACAATGTAATTAAGAAAGTGTTTTTAAGAAAACATTTACCTTGAATCATCATGTTAGGAGATTGATTTGTCTCTTCTCCACTTAGAGTGAATACTCCCCCTTTAGTTTGTGGCCTGAGTACAGGGTTGCTCACCATCCTCCCTGTAACACCCTTGTGAGAGTGTCACATTTATGATGTAATAAAATAAAATAAAATAAAATTCTTACCCAAGTTGTAAAAACATTTGGTACATAGATAATATTAGTGGTAAATTTTTTTTCCATTTATTTTAATAACATTAAATAAAATAACACGGAACACAAAATAAAACAAAACATAAACACACCATAATATACATATGAGTTTGTCTTAATTATACAAGTAATTTACAACTACAAATATTTAACAAAGCAGTAAAAGGATAACATAGTACTAAAACATAACATTGCTCAAGTGCACCTCAAAAGATTTCTAACCCTCCGATGGATCATCTTCAGAAAGATCATCGAAAGACAGAACTCCTGGAGGTCCTACAGCTCTATGGACACGAGTCCGGGCTGTTGACTCACTACTGAGTTCACTAGGCGCATGAAAGATTCCTTCCCAGTAACGCCTAAGAGTCAGAGGTAACTCTAAATGTAAATACAACATAGTAGTAAATATAATGTCTCCATCATACTCTCTACACAGGGACACAGTCAAACGTCCCACGTAGACAACTGTTCCTCTATCCTCTCGCATACGCCAGGCCTCCGAACCTCCGTGAAACTCAAGTCTCACAAAAACGAAAAATTCCGGCAACGCCATGATCTCAAGATCAGTCCTGATGGTGAGAATGATCTATCGGCTAGTCTTCCTCGTACGGTTCACTCAGTTGTCGATCGTCTGGATACTGTATCTCAAGAAGCTGTTCCTCTTCTTCCTCAAACTTTTTATGAAAATATAATAATAATATAGAGAAAAGCATATAGAGAGGTGAGACAATCTACATCATTACTTGCATGGCAATAAAGAAAATGATAATACAACAAATATTAAAATAACACATACCATTATATCATATACAGTATAGAAAATTAATACATCATGCATTTATTCACAGATTATAATAAGCATTAAAATGCAGATAATGAATGATACACACACAGACTTGTTCTTACTCCATGGAGCTAAACACGTATATCTGAGAGAATGATCTGCAAAGAACTAATAGTACCTCAGGCTGCCCAACCAAACTATTACACTGTCAAACGTTGTGTCTATAGCCCACAGTCCAAAACATCGTGCACTACAGGCATTATACATAATAGTCTCTACAAGACCTCGATTAAGAATAGTGCTTGTCAAGATCATTAGTGTGTTGCCCGTTACCATGGCCCAGAGGAGCAACCCACTGTCCCCATGTGGAATTCTCCGCACACTAATGCCTCCAAGTCCATATAATGAACCACACTACGCCTATCACACCACAATATAGTGTAATTCGTCTCATCAATCAATCGCCAATTATCAACCAAATTGACACAACACTCTAAACATGATCTAAGATTACAAAAAATACCCTTAATATCCATATTTTGTCATATTTACGACAATACCCTCAATCTCAATATACCAAAATATAGCATGTCTCCATTTGACAGTACTATCTCACAACATGTCCGGGTCCACCACTTTGGCCCGACAGTAAAACTCACTGTATCATTTAGTCGCGTAGAAATTTTATCACATTTTCACAATCACATTGTTTCCACAAATGTTTTTAAATCGCGTAAGTATATTTTGATGTTTTTGA
Source organism: Ormosia semicastrata (assembly GCA_029884595.1). Lineage (NCBI taxonomy): Eukaryota > Viridiplantae > Streptophyta > Magnoliopsida > Fabales > Fabaceae > Ormosia > Ormosia semicastrata. The sequence continues at coordinate 19,267,221 of JAQQTO010000044.1, forward strand.
ATGTCGCATAATGTTTTTAAATCATTTTCTCAATCGCGTAAGATTTTTAATTCGTTTTCTTAACCGAATAGCTTAAAACCATCATTTTAAATATGTGTAAACTATATCTAGTACTTTTAAACTATGTAAAGTATTTTCCTTATGTTATAATTATATTATGGAATCTTTTCATTTTATTCGTCTGATTTTAGTAAATTTTGACAGCATTTTGCCTATAAAATTAGTATATGATATTTTTGACGTTTTCCTCTAAATTCTGTTTATTTTAATCTTACCCAATAGTTATACTTTGAAACTTGCTAACGCGCTTCAAAACTTATAGAGTGAGCTCTACGTTAGTATTTTTCAAGTGTTCACTTTATTTCTTGCTTATAATAAATTCTGCTAATTATAAATTCTGCTAATTTTAGAATTCTAGAACTAAGTTCATTCCTTTTATTTCTCAAAGATTCATTGGAATCAAATTCTTTTGTAAATTAATTACCTAACCTATCTTAGAAAATAAAATGACATTCAATTATACATTAAATGGCATGTTGGCCATAATTAACCTAAATCATTCTTAAATTTATTGTTCTATCTAGATTCTTTAAATCATTGATTTAGAAAATGATTGAGAACATTTTGGTTCTCTGTTAAATGGTAAGGCCGTGAGCCTCTTTGTGTTCTTTGGAACACTCATGCAAATCGTTACATGTTATTCACATCCTACTTTAATAATTATACAAATTATAAACACATACAATGCACATACAATATATTAAAACTATAAACATACATAGCAATTAAAATCAATAATAAAAACTATAAACATGCATAGCAATTAGATCAATCACAATTAGGAAAGTATTTAAACAACCACATAAACGAATCCTTAGGGCTTCTTTACACACAAACAATCCATTTTCGCATCACCACTTAGGGTTGATGAGATTAAATCTTCCTCTTACCTCTTGAAGACAAAGGTCTCCTAGTCTCCTCCTTCTCCTTGCTTTCTTGAAAACCAACACAAAATCCTAATAATTCTTAAATAATTAGTAAAAACACATACAAGGATCAAGATTGAAAAACCATGGAACAAACATGGTTTAGAAAATCAAAAACCAAACTTTAAACCAAAGAATCAAAACTTACCCTTAGGGAAGTGAACAAAAGCTTTGATTTTGAACTAGATAGAGTAGGTTTTTGACAAAACCTTGTGAGGAAAAAGTGTTTAGGATAGTGTTTTGGTTTAGGAAATGTGAAGAGGTAAAATTATAGAAGATTGGTGGTGGTGTTTTGGGTGTTGGCCGAAATATAGAGAGGAAAATAGAAGAGAAAGTTGTTTGGTGTTCTTGGTGTTTTGAGAGAAAAGAAAGCTTGATTTTGGAAAAGTGTAAAAGTGAAATTTTAGAGTGTATTGGGAGGGGGCTGCCATGAGGTTATTGTGGGTGAGGTTGAGTGTCTAATTTGGATAGTAAATATCCTTTTGTGTTCACACTAAGTAAGCACATGGCTTATGTCATGGATGGTTCAAGAACCATGTAGAACTTGTGAGAACTTGGCCATCTAGCCTTCATGGCCATGGGGATCCTTGGGGTTTAGGGGGTTTAATTTGTTTAAATTAAAGACTAATTCCATGCTAATTAAATAGGTAATTAATTAGGTTAAATCTCCTATTAACACTTAATTAACATTCTAACTATATAACTAATTAGTTTAACATATATTAGTATATATTATAATCTATAAACAAAATTAAGATATCTAATTAATAATTAGATTACAACTAATTAATAACTAGGTTAGCTTACTTAGTTTGCTAATTAGGTAATTAGATTAACCAAATTAGGTTTAATTATCTACTAAGCAAAGTCAAGCCACTATGTTTGACTTAATCTTAACCTTTGATTTTAACTTTAATTCTTAGCCCTTGATGTAATGTAAGGTGGATATTGCTTAGTGATAAAACTTGAATTCTTATCTTACCATTGATTTGATCAATAGTTAAGATCAAAGGTTTCCTAACTAAGTCTTCATCCAACGGTCCATATTAAAGTCCATGCTTCTTTCTTTGACCTATTCCTATTGGTTAGAATTTTTCAAGCCACCTTTGTTGACTTGCTCCCATTGGCTTAGAAATTTGTCCAGTCAGAATCGTTGACTGCTTCTCTAAATGCGAGTCTCACAGACTTTTAAGGGTCCATGATCATTTTAAAGCAAATTTCTACTATTTTTGATATAGTAGGTACCATAATATAAAATAATATTATAATAATATAAAATTATTTTATTACACAGTTAAATCCTAAAAATTAAAAGATTAATATATATATCAATCAGAATTAGGTTTAGTAAGATCCCCCAGCTCCAATTAATTAAAATAAGATTTTTTCAGCCAGAAAATTATTATTTCCTTGACTCAGAGCAAATCACACACAATAGTCAAATACACTCACGAAACATTCAAATTTAATTTACTACTCACAGAATTCACAAAACAGTACATTTAGGGCTATATTGTAATTATCTCAAAAGTTGGGGTGTTACAACTCTCACCTACTAATAAAAATTTCATCCCCGAAATTCATCATACATCAAAACAATTGAGGGTATTGCTCCCTCATCCTATCTTCTAGCTCCCATGTAGCATCCCCCGTTACATTATTCCATATCACCTTTACCAGCTCAATCATCTTCCCTCGAAGTTGCTTCACTCTCCTGTCCTCAATCTTAACAGGAAGTGTTTCATACGTCAAATTATCCTTCAGTTGCACTTCATCTGGTTGTATAACATGAGTGAGATCTGGAATGTATTTCCTTAGCTGAGACACATGGAATACATTATGGAGATTGGATAGAAAAGGTGGTAAAGCTATTTGGTAGGCTATAGGACCAATCCGACGAATAATTTGATAAGGCCCTATGAATTTAGGTGTAAGCTTCCTAGACTTGATAACTCTCTCGACACCAGTCGTAGGCGTTACTCTTAAGAATACATGCTCACCTTCTTCAAATTCCAGAGGTCGCATTCGCTTATCAGCATAGCTCTTCTGTCGACTCTGAGTCGTTCGCATCTTCTCCTGAATCATTTTCACCTTTTCCGTAGTCTGTTGCACAAGATCAAGCCCAATAGTCATACTTTTCCCATCCTGATACCAACACAAAGGTGTTCGGCATCGTCGTCCATAAAGGGCTTCATAGGGTGCCATCCCTATGCTCGAGTGAAAATTATTGTTGTAGGTGAATTCTATCAAAGACAGAAATTCATCATACTCTTGTACAAAATCAATAAGTTAGTGAAAACAATAAAACAAGGTCCTCACTCACTCTTCTCACGTGTATACACTCTTAGATTGATTCCACTCGTGTTTCACACAATTAGGCTTTTGTTTAATGAAAACGCTCTTGCCTTTTACCACTCAAGTTCTCTTTTCAAGTTCTTAAATGAACTCTCTCGCGTTTCAATTACCAAAAGCTCTTATAAAGGTAGCGGTCCTCACAAGAATAAGCACTCAGAAGATGAAGAAAGGATGAAACTCTAGACAAAACTCAAAGGAATTTAAAAGACAAGCAAGAAAAGCTAATTAAAAAGAAAGGTAGAACTCAAAAGAAATAAAAAGAAAAAGAAATGCACAAGGTATGTAGAATAGCACCGCTTAATAAAATTCACAAGGCATTCAAACTTAATGTTGCTTAAGTGCAAGGGCAGTCTCTTTTTTTTTTTTCTTTTTTTAATACTATTTTTCACGCCCTTGTTCTCTTTTTGCACTTAAAAAAAATTGATTCTTGCAATTTTAGTTCCAAATGTTATGCCCAATTGTGTATTTAGGAGTTTCCTTTCAAATTAAGGTGCTATAAAACATATAACAGCAATGGATATAGAGTTGATAAGATCAAAGTGTAAATATTGCATAGAAATTAAAGAACAGTAAATTAAAGGCAAGAAAATAAAAAGATTTGGAATTTAAATGGCAAAAAGTAAAGAACGAAAAGTAAAGAATGTTGCCAATTCTTAGAAATGGCAGAGATCAATGATGATCAAGATTGTGTATAATTATGACATTCAAGCAATGGTGCTTGATGTTTGGAAAGCAATAAAGAACAGGTACAAAAAACAAAACAAGAACTCTATCAACTCTAGAATCCGGGCTCTAGATACCACATGATATGATCCAAGTTGGATGCATATTATTTTTACGGATCGTTCTTGAGTTGATTTCGTGTTTTAAAGAATTAAACAATGAAAGGATGAATAGTAACATGAATAGTGCATGAACAGTATGGTGAACAGTGCGTGAACAATATCGTGAACAGTGCATGAACAGTACCATAAATAGTAAAAGATGGAAAAAGAAAAGGAATGGAAGGAAGAAGACGCCACACTCTTGGAGAGTGATAAGTCAAGCGAAGATTTGCCACAAAGGTAAGGAGACCTTTGATAAGAACCAAGATGGCTCTACCAAGAACCCAAAAGAACTAAGCTCTCAAAACTCACAAAGGAGTGCAATATTATGCTCTAAGTCAAAAAGTGTCAAATACAGTGAACACAAGCCTATTTATAGGCATTAGGTATGCAGCTAGGTCTAGCTAAAGGAGGCAGCAAGCTAACACATTTTTAAACTTAATCCTAGTGCAAATGTGGCATAGGCCCAATTGGAAACCCTAACTCTATTATGCGCAAGTTAAGCCCAATCAATAGGCCCTTATTATAAAATTAACAAAAAAAGAAAATAAGAACCAAAACTGAGAAAATTAAAAAGTTCAAATACATAATTAAATAAAATTGACTAAGAAGAAATCATGTCCGCACATTTGGGCCCTTCATCAACTTGGATCATTTAGACCATCTTGACTGCTTCTTCTTCTAGAATGGGTTTCAGTGAAAGAAAGTGGTTGACTGCTTTGTCCAAATCCTCCTTAGCCTTCTTAGCTCTTGACCTTGTCATTGGGCCTCCAAGTCCTCGCAGTGCTTCTTTGGGCATTGGGCCTATTAGGGTTCCACTTGAGCTTCCTTGGTCTCCATCATGCCCTCCCCCTTCGAAAGAATTTGTCCTCGAATTTAATCCTTCATCACCTACATCCAAAGGACTTAAGTCAGCCATATTAAATGTTACACTAACCCCATACTTACCTGGTAGGTCAACTTTGTAGGCATTGTCATTGATTCTTTCTAAGATTTGGAAGGGTCCATCTCTTTTAGGTAAGAGCTTAGATTTCCTTTGTAAAGGAAACCTTTCTTTTCGCATGTGTACCCACACCCAATCTCCTGGTTCAAAAATAACTTGTCTCCTTCCCTTATTTGCTTGCTTAGCACATTGCTCCATCTTTCTTTCAATTTGAGTCTTGACTTGTTCATGGAGCTTCCTCACATATTCAGCTTTTGTCTGTCCATCCCTATGAATTAAAGAAGAAACATTAGGTAGAGGCAATAAATCAAGGGGGGTGACGGGATTAAAACCATATACAATCTCAAAAGGAGAAAAATTAGTAGTAGCATGCACAACCCTATTATAAGCAAATTCAACAAGAGGTAAGTATTCTTCCCAGGTTTTGATGTTTCTCTTGATGATTAATCGCAGCAAGGTCGATAGGGTCCTATTCACCACCTCAGTTTGCCCATCGGTTTGTGGGTGGCAAGTGGTAAAGAAGAGTAGCTTAGTCCCAAGCTTGTTCCAAAGGGTCCTCCAAAAATGGCTTAAGAATTTTGAGTCCCTATCTGAGACTATGCTTTTGGGCATTCCATGAAGCCTCACCATTTCTTTAAAGAACAAGTCCGCCACATGAATGGCGTCATCCACCTTATGGCAAGGGATGAAGTGGGCCATCTTGGAGAATCTATCCACCACCACAAAAATGGAGTCTCTTCCTTTTTTTGAGTGGGACAAACCTAGCATAAAATCCATAGACAAGTCAGTCCAAGGGGAATCAGGAATAGGTAGGGGGTATAGAGTCCATGAGGCATTACCTTTGATTTGGCTCTTTTACAAACAATGCACCTATCACATATTTTATGCACATCATGCTTCATGCCAGATCAATAAAAATGCTCATGCAACACATCTAAACTCTTTTGGATCCCAAAGTGACCCATTAATCCCCCCTCATGAGCTTCCCTAAGCAATAATTCACGCAAAGAGCTCTTAGGCATACACAAACGTTTTTCTTTGAATAAATACTCATCTTGCCTAAAGAACCCCTTATGCGCCCCTTTTTCACATGCAGTATACATCTTGGAGAAATCATCATCATGCACATACAACTCTTTTATGTGTTCAAAACCAAGTATTTTTATTTCAAGAGTAGCTAATAAGGTATACCTCTTGGAAAGCGCATCAACTACTATGTTTACCTTCCCTTACTTGTGTTTAATCATATAGGAAAATTGTTCAAGGTATTCCACCCACTTGGCATGCCTCTTATTAAGCTTACCTTACCCTTTTAAATATTTTAGTGACTCATGATCACTGTGAATTACAAACTCTTTTGGCAAAAGGTAGTGCTGCCAAGTGTGCAAAGCCCTTATAAGTGCATACAATTCTTTATCATAGGTGGAGTAATTTAAAACAGCTCCATGCAATTTCTCACTAAAGTATGCAATGGGGTGACCTTCTTGTAATAAAACAGCCCCAATCCCAACATTTGATGCATCACACTCAAGTTCAAAAGACTTAGAAAAATTAGGCAATGCAAGTATGGGTGCATGAGTGAGCCTATCTTTGAGTGTGTTGAAACTTGTCTCTTGATCGTCGCCCCACCTAAAACTCACATTTTTCTTAACAACTTCATTTAAAGGGGCGGCTATGGTACTGAAATCTTTTACAAACCTTCTATAGAAGCTGGCTAACCCATGAAAGTTTCTTACCTCACTCACAGACTTAGGGGTAGGCCACTCCCTAATAGCTTTTATCTTTTCTTCATCTACTTGCACTCCCTTAGTACTCACAACAAAGCCTAGGAACACTACATGGTCGGTGCAAAAGACATACTTCTCTAAATTAGCATACAACTTTTCTTTTCTAAGCACACTCATCACAGCCTTAAGGTGTTCTAGGTGCTCTTCTAAGGTTATGCTATAGATCAGGATGTCATCAAAGTATACTACTACAAACTTGCCTAGAAACTCTCTCAACATATGGTTCATCAACCTCATAAAGGTGCTAGGCGCATTTGTAAGCCCAAAAGGCATCACCAACCACTTATACAATCCATGCTTAGTCTTAAAGGCTGTCTTCCACTCATCCCCTTCCCTTATCCTAATTTGATGGTACCCACTTTTTAAATCCACTTTAGAAAAGTAACATGCACCATGCAATTCATCAAGCAAATCATCTAGCCTAGGGATGGGATGCTTATATTTTACAGTTATATTATTTACAGCCCTACAATCAGTATACATTCTCCAAGTGCCATCCTTTTTAGGGACAAGTATGACAGGCACGGCACAAGGACTTAAACTTTCCCTCACCCATCCTTTTTGCATCAAATCCTCCACTTATTTTTGAATTTCCTTAGTTTCCTTAGGATTTGTTCTATAGGTGGGCCTACTGGGCAAAGAGGCTCCCGGGATGAAGTCCATTTGATGTTCAATCCCCATCAATGGTGGTAGTCTGGGAGGGACACTCTTTGGAAAGACATCTTCAAAGTCCTGCAAAAGAGAATCTACTTCACTAGGTAGAGGGTTAGAGTTACAATTTAAGTACAAGTCCTTGTGTACGCAAATGTACATCTCTTGCTTTGCAAAGTAAGCCCTCTTAATCTCACTCTCCCTAGCAATTAAACATTCATTTTTTTTCTCATTTATAAGTTATTGGTCCCTATTCTTCGCTTCCCCCTTTGATTTTATTTTTATGTCTTCCTTCTCTTGCTCCCTTCTTAGCTTCAAGGCTACTTGGTCTTCACAAACCTGTTTAGGAGTAAGGGGTACAAGGGTTACCTTTAAGGAATTATGAACAAATGAGTACTTATTAGTGAAACCATCATGAATAGCATGCTTATCAAATTGCCAAGGCCTTCTAAGCAAAATATGGCCGGCCTCCATAGGAACAACGTCACACGAAATATCATCTTTATACTTACCAATTGACAAACTTACCATCACTTGTTGATTCACTATCAACTCACTATTCTCACTTAGCCATTGAAGCTTGTATGGTCGGGGGTGAGGAGTAGTTTTAAGGTCAAGTTTTCTTACCAAGCGAGTGCTTGCCACATTGGTGCAACTTCCCCCATCAATAATCAAAGAGCACACCTTCTCTTGAATGAGGCATCTTGTATGGAAAATGTTCTCTCTTTGGCCTTCATCATTCTCTTTAGCTTGACTTCCCAATAATCTTCTTACCATCAATAAGTCTCCTTTTTGTGGAATAACCTCACAATCACTTTCCTCCTCACTTGATGAAATAGAAGAAGATTCACTAGTAATGCTCCCATTATCCCTTATCACCATTGTTCTTTTATTTTGGCATTGAGAAGCTATGTGTCCCCTTCCCAAACACTTGAAGTATTTAATGTTCTTATTTTTAGAAGTAGAAGATGAAGTGGAAGTAGTAGGCAAAGTGGCCTTAGGGGCAGCCACGGGTTCCTTTGGACCAAAAGAGTATCCCTCTTTCTTTTGCTTGTCCTCCAACTTGTTGTGTTGAAGTTGGAAGAAGCCTTCTTCAATGTACCCTTCCTCTTGAGTTGTTGCTCCACCTTCATGGCTTGATGCACCAAGTCTTCAAGCTCAACATAATGTTACAACTCCACAATATCACTAATGTCTCGGTTGAGACCATGAAGAAACCGAGCCATGGTTGTCTCCCTTTCTTCAACAATATTGGCTCTTATCAAGGCAACCTCCATCTCTTTGAAGTACTCATCCACACTCCTACTTCCTTGAGAGAGCCTTTGTAACTTATTATGTAGCTCCCTATAATAATAAGAAGGTACAAACCTCCTCCTCATCAAAGTCTTCATTTCATCCCAAGTAATGATAGAATGCTCTCTATATCTTGCCCTTTCTTTTTGAGCTTAATCCCACCAAATCAATGCATAATCTGTGAATTCAAGTGCAGCCACCTTCACTTTCTTCTCTTCATTGTAGTCATGGCATGAGAAGATTTGCTCAATTTTCATCTCCCACTCAAGATATGCTTCCAGATCATTCCTCCCTTGGAAGGAAGGTATTTTGATATTCATACCCTCAAGCCTCTCATTTTCTCTATCTCTCCTATCATTTTCTCTATCTCTCCTCTCATGTCTCCTTCTTCCTCCTTGCCTCCAATCATCTCTCCTTTCTCTTTCGGATTCATGGGATTCTTCATCATGGTTGGAAGTTCTATCCCTCTCTAACCTATCAATCCTCTCATGGATTTCATCACTTTGTCTTTGAAGAAGCCTTTCCAAATGTCTTGTTAGGGCTTGCATTTGTAATGTCATTGTGGCTGTCCTTGGGGAAGGAGGGGGAATTCCTCTTGGGTCTCCTTCCTTAGACATTGTACAAAATCAATAAGTTAGTGAAAACAATAAAACAAGGTCCTCACTCACTCTTCTCACGTGTATACACTCTTAGATTGATTCCACTCGTGTTCACACAATTAGGCTTTTGTTTAATCAAAACGCTCTTGCCTTTTACCACTCAAGTTCTCTTTTCAAGTTCTTAAATGAACCCTCTCGCGTTTTAATTACCAAAAGCTCTTACAAAGGTAGCGGTTCTCATAAGAGTAAGCACTCAGAAGATGAAGAAAGGATAAAACTCTAGACAAAACTCAAAGGAATTTAAAAGACAAGCAAGAAAAACTAATTAAAAAGAAAGGTAGAATTCAAAAGAAATAAGAAGAAAAAGAAATGTGCAAGGTATGTAGAATAGCACCGCTTAATAAAATTCACAATGCATTCAAACTTAATGTTGCTTAAGTGCAAGGGCAGACTCTTTTTTTTTTCTTTTTTGTAATACTATTTTTCACTCCCTTGTTCTCTTTTTGCACTTAAAAAAAAATTGATTCTTGCAATTTTAGTTCCAAATGTTATGCCCAATTGTGTATTTAAGAGTTTCCTTTCAAATTAAGGTGCTATAAAACATATAACAGCAATGGATATAGAGTTGATAAGATCAAAGCTGTAAATATTGCATAAAAATTAAAGAACAGAAATTAAAGGCAGAAAATAAAAGGACTGGAATTTAAATGGCAAAAAGTAAAGAACGAAAAGTAAAGAATATTGCCAATTCTTAGAAATGGCAGAGATCAATGATGATCAAGATTGTGTATAATTATGGCATTCAAGCAATGGTGCTTGATGTTTGGAAAGCAATAAAGAACAGGTACAAAAAACAAAATAAGAACTCTATCAACTTTAGAATCCGGGCTCTAGATACCACATGATATGATCCAAGTTGGATGCATATTATTTTTACGGATCGTTCTTGAATTGATTTCGTATTTTAAAGAATTAAACAATGAAAGGATGAATAGTAATATGAATAGTGCGTGAACAGTATGGTGAACAGTGCGTGAACAGTGTCATGAACAGTGCGTGAACAGTACCATGAATAGTAAAAGATGGAAAAAGAAAAGAAATGAAAGGAAGAAGATGTCATACTCTTGGAGAGTGATAAGTCAAGCGAAGATTCACCACAAAGGTAAGGAAACCTTTGATAAGAACCAAGATGGCTCTACCAAGAACCCAAGAGAACTAAGCTCTCAAAACTCACAAAGGAGTGCAATATTATTCTCTAAGTCAAAAAGTATCAAATACAGTAAACACAAGCCTATTTATAGGCATTAGGTATGCAGCTAGGTCTAGCTAAAGGAGGCAGTAAGCTAGAACATTTTTAAACCTAATCCTAGTGCAAATGTGGCATAGGCCCAATTGGAAACCCTAGCTCTATTATGCGCAAGTTAAACCCAATCAATAGGCCCTTATTACAAAATTAACCCAAAAAAAAATAAAAACCAAAACTGAGAAAATTAAAAAGTTTAAATACATAATTAAATAAAATTGACTAAGAAGAAATCATGCCCCCACATTTGGGCCCTTCATCAACTTGGATCATTTGGATAATCTTGAGTGCTTCTTCTTCTAGAATGGGCTTCAGTGAAAGAAAGTGGTTGACTGCTTTGTCCAAATCCTCCTTAGCCTTTTTAGCTCTTGACCTTGTCATTGGGCCTCCAAGTCCTCGCAGTGCTTCTTTGGGCATTGGGCCCATTGGGGTTCCACTTGAGCTTCCTTGGTCTCCATCAGGTTGGGTCCAACCCGTGAGTCTAATATTTAAAAAAAATTCTTGAAAAAAAAATCAAAATATAAAATCTAACAAATTAACATCATGAGTCTCAATATCAAATAAAATAAACGACATAAGTCAATAAGTGCATAACAAATTAACAACTAACAAGTCTTACTAAGTCTTGAATAAATTAAATAAAGTTAGTCATAACTTAAACAACAAATTAGTCTAGCCAATCAAAGTCAGTGTCATCACGCATGTCATATGAATTATGGACAATATAATCATTGACTTCACTATCTATTTTATCTATATACTCTTTATCATCTAAACGATTCATTGATTTTTCAACACATTAGTCACTTAGATGCATCGAGAGTCTTATGAACTTATTTTCTTTGTTCACTTTGAGAGTAACATCACAATGCCTATACTTAAACTTGATTAGAACAATACAAAAATGAGGAGAAAACATCCTAAAATGTCACCATGGGTATTTAGGATCCATGAACATGTCATAGAACTCTGCATGGTAGTGTGCCTTCCTTTCCTCCTTGGTCTGCACAATCAACAAGACAATTGTCGAATTACATACAAATTTAAACTCAACAATAAAATAATAAGTTCATAAGAATTAGAAAGTCAACCATTAAACCGCAAACAACTAAAAGAATCAATGTTTAAGACCCATAATTTCTTCTCTAACAGCTGACATATCTAACATACTAAAAAAGTATTAACAATTAGTAATAGACAATTAATAATTCATTAAACAAATTGAATGAGTTCTATATAACACACTACTAGCTTCAAGCTTCTCAATATCATCCATCTGAACCCATAAATCTATGAGTTTTTTAGGAATTCTCAACCAATTTTGAGTACAAATCAATGCTTCAATAGTGGTATGTTGCAAAGAACTACAAAAAGGGTCAAGAACTCGCCCTCCAATACTAAATGCTGACTTAGATGAAACTGTAGAAACAGAAATTGTTAAGATATCCTTAGCAATGAATGAAAGAACATGATACTTCTTGGTCTTTTCTCTCCACCATGTAAAAATATCAAAGCCAACAACATCATCCTCCATATCATCCTCCTTGTACCTCTCAAGCTCATTCTTTATTACCGCATGTTATTTTTTCTTCACTTTCAATCTAAACTCGGATTTATAACTATCATTATCATCTTCAATATCATCATCATATGTAAAGGAAAGAACATCAGATGACATACAACTAGAATCACTAGCATCAAGAGGAACAGGATGCATTTGTTGATAATGTTCAAACAATGTCCTTATAACATCGTCCAACCTCTTCATAATTTTCACACTCAATTCCAAGTCATACATATTTTCCAAGCAAAACTCAACATAATCCATTTTATACCTTAGATCAAGGACAATAGCCACAAGTAATAAGTAATTTAGAGGACCATCAATGCTATCCTAATATTTATCTAACTTTCTTTTTCATGGAAATGACTATCTCCTTCAAAATTGGATCATTCCATCCAATCCACTTCTTTATAAACTTATTAATGTCACACAATTTATGAAAAAAAGTATTTGAAGTAACATACAATGATTTAAAAAAAGTAAGAGTAGCATCATAAAAAAACCTTCAAAAATTTAATAATAAGAGTAAGTGTTATATATTGAAAGTAAGTGGAAACTGATTTTACAAACAAAAAAAAAAGGTCGTGGGTGGGTTAGGTTGTACGAGTTAGAAGTGTTCTAATCCATTACCTACACATTGTAAATTAAACATTTTTCAACCTGACCTAACTCGTGAACCCAACTCAACTCACATTTTATGAGTTGAGTTAGGTCGAAATCTGCAAATTTATGGGTCAACCCGACTCGCTGGACACCCCTACTACCTTTGACATAATCTCATTTCTTTTTGTCTTCTTTTTTCTCTTCTCTTCTTTCTTCCTCTTTCCTTTTCTCTTTTTTTTTTTTCTTTTTCTCTTTTTCTCCTTTTATATTTTATGTCTCTCTTGCTACGTGTCTATGTTTTATTTTTTCTTCATCTTTTTAATGGATCTCCCACCTATTTATAGCCACTTCTTATGATTGTTATGGGTGCACGTTGCACCCTTGTCATTTTTTTTTAAATTAAGTAATGATTAATTAATTAGATATTTATCTTGATAATCATTACAATTAGAGATATTTACTTTTATTATTATAACTTTTAACAAATATCTCACCATTTTTATAATAATAATAATAATAATAATAATAATAATAATAATATCTTTTAATATTTTCTAAACTCATATAAATACTCTCAATACCTATTATAAAGATTATATACTAGATTTTATTTCAATAATTTTTTATTTCTAATTTCATAGTTTCTATATTATTAGTTCTAATTTAATACCAAATATTTTAAAACTCATTCTTATCAATTTATCTAAAAAGTTAATCTTTAAGATTTCAATTTGTATAAATTTTATCTAATCCTTTTTTGTTATAATTATTATTATTAAAAAATAAAATCAAATAAAATGTACATGTTAAAGAAATTAAAAATTACTCTATACAAAATATTTTATAAAAAAAAATTGATGTTACATTTTTCATCCATATCCAAATGGGAAAAACCCTCATTTCAACCCATTTTCTCTTGCACCAATTTCGTTCTTCCCATTTTCTCTTTAACCAAACAATGGGTGCCTCTAAGTAATAAACTCTCGGTCCACAAGTTCCAAGAATCTTTAGGAAAAGGAAAATATTAGTCATATATATTTTTTAAAAGTATATAATTGTTCATATTTTTTTAAAAATATAATTGAGTAAAAAAATGATAAAAAATATGTATAATAAATAATATTAATTAAAATATAAAAATAAGTGTATACACTATTTAATATAAAAATATAAGAATCCTTAGAGAAATAACCTAACTAACATTTTTGGTATATACTTTTTTATTACGTTCAAGTGAGTGATGTTTAGATTAATTTGTATATATTTTAATTAATTTACTTTTTTATTTGATCAAAGATAAATTATTTACAATAAAATTTAAAGAATCAAAAAATATTTTTTATAATCTAACTCTAAAAAATTAATATAATTAAAATTTAAATATGTGATCATTATATATAATTTTATTTGTAAATATTAGCCAGGCTTACATAATTTTTATATAAAGTTTAATTCAAAGAAATATGGACTAGAAATTTTAAATTAGCATCCTTATTATTTCTTAGCAATAATTGGCGATCTAAATCCTTATAATATTGTCAGCGAAAGTTTACTCAATATTAAGATAGAAACTTGGGCTTGTGACCTATGTAGCACAAGAACAGCAGATTTCTTCCATTTGCGGTACATAGGTCATGTCTGTGTCCGATACGGACATCACACTGCTGGATCCGTCCGAATGCCTTTTTTTTATATATATTTACAAATCAGAGACAATTACAGGATGGCAGGGAGTCAGTGGAACATGGTTGGCAATTGGCTGAGACACGGCAAGGAGGCGTCAAGAAGCCAAAACGCAGAGTTTACCTGCTCCATTCAGGCTATTTGAAAGAAGATATAAGGGAAGTTAAATAACAGGGAAACCCATTTTGATTTGAAGATTGATCTTTGTCTTCGTGTAACTCTATTTTGCTGGTTTCCTTATTCAAAATATTTATTCTGTGTCTGTGATTTTTAGATCTAATTTTTTAATAGACTCTTATATTTTTATATTAAATAGTATATATATATATATTTTTTATATTTTATCTAATATTATTTATTATATTTTTTTTTTTTATCATTTTTTTTACTCAATTATATTTTTTAAAAATATTATGAATAGTCATACATTTATAAAAAAAAAAAAGGTATATGAGTAACATTTTCTTTCTTACTCGATTTTTGAAATGATGGGTTAAGCTTCTTGCACAATTGTGAAGCTGTGGTTCTTTTCTTTATTTGTTGAAGGAAAAGCATACTCAGAATGTGAATCCCACTATAAGATATATCCCACCCTATATAAGTGTGCTTTAAGATACACTCGAAGACTTCCGATTCAATAGCACATTTCTTGCTGACCGTTGGCCCAAGTCATGTGCACCACCCTTTTTATTTCATTTTGACAGTAACATGCCCTATATTTTTTTTAGGGAGATTTATTAAGTAATAAATATTAATACATATAATATATATTAAAATATTATATCTTTTTAAATTTATAAAAATATATTAATAAATTATAAATTTTTTTAAAATTTTGTAATTATATATATATATAAATTAAATTTTTTAATTTATTTTAATATATATATATATTTATGTTTTATAATTTTTTAAATTTAATATATTCTTATATATGTGTCTATATTGTATCTCGTGTTAACTTGCGGAAGGAATAAATAACAACTAATGGATCAAAATGAATGGATCAGATTAAATCATTCTTTAAAAAGTCACGTGAGCCTCTACCACTCTTCCCCACGCGCGTCCCTTTATTCACCCTCTACCTTAGCCTACTTTGAATTTTCCTTTTACTGCTTTTAGCAGTCTTCATTGACGGCTTCAACAATCTTGTTTACTGAATTCTCTTTTTGCTTTCTTCCACTCTAATTTTTCCTCTTCCCCTCTTCATGGTCTTCCATTTCTATCAATTATTCTCCTTCTTTTTTTCTTCGTTATTATGTTCCCAAATTAATTTATGCAAAGGACCCATTCCGCTGTTTGGAGATTTGTGGATTTTCGTAATTCTATTTGCTTTCTTCTGGTCAACAATTTCCAATCTGTCGTTCCTCTCTCTTTTGTTTCAACAATATTGCTTATTGATAATTTCTTTTGATCTTCAATTTCTAGTAGTGCTTTATGTCTAATCGTGATTATTTCTGGCTTTCATATTCTTTCACTAATACAAATCAACGGCTTTTTTAATTTTATCCAAGTATCCACAATTTCTTGATTCCTTACCTTTAAAAATATGCGCATCAAAAGATATACATAATAGATACTAATTAATGATTTCCAAACAAAATCCGCTGGAGCTTCTGTGATGAAATGCAATGGTACCATATGAACTTGAAATGCAGGAAAGAAAGTTCAAGTTATTTGCTAAAGGAACCTGCTGCTAGCTTGAAAGTGGGAAGTGGAAATTTTGACTAAGTGGTAGACATATCAAAATGGTAAAACCCAAATATAAAAACAGTTATACTCTTTAAGAAAGTGCAAAAGGGCAGAGGGTCAGGTTAGAAAGCTGGACCAGATGGGGTTTCCAGCATCATCAAGCACAGTCGAGCGACAATTGTGATGTCTGCGTCAACTTGGTGAGACGCTGTGAAATATGGATACGTGGTTTTGAAGATGTGTTTGTTAGTTAAATATATGTCTGCTAGATATATGAAGATTAATATATGATATAAGTATATTAATATATTTAAATGTGTCTAAATAAAAAAATATTTTTTTTAGTTTGAATAGATCTTGAACATATTTTAAATATATTTTCAATATATTTAAAATACGTTTAGCTTAAATGATCTATTAATATATATATTTTTTAAAATAATTTTTATGACTAACGTTTAATTTATAAGTCTGTAACTTATACAAACTTAATCACATGATTGACGTCTAAGTCACTATTTTTTGTTGCGAAAAGAATAATTTTTTCAAAAGAATAAAGTCCCACATTGGTTGAAAATAAGACTTTAAAAGAGTTTATATATCAACTTATGACTTGAACTTGATAAGAAATGAATTAGGTAGTGGGTTCGTGCATACAAAAATGGGTTGAAGGCTTGTGACTAGTGCAAATTCTCAATTTGTTCCCATGCATGTAATAACATGAGGCCCAAAACTTTTTATCAAAAAAATTAAAAAATTTTTTGAACTTACTTGAAAATGAGTATTTTGAAGAAGTTTAAAAATGACTTGGTTTTATCCACGTTTTTTAATCGGTCTGCACTTCCAATGTGCAAATTCGAACGGGCAAAATTTGTTTTGATTTGGTCTTCCAACGTGCAAATTCTAATGTGCAAAATGTATTTTGATTTGGTCTTTTAACGTTCAAATTCTGCTAATAGCTTTCCCTTTTATTTTTCTTATAAAACCATCCACTAAGAACGTTCTCCTTCTTCATCTCTTCTCCTCTGCTCTTCTTCTTCTCTCTGTTGGGTTACATAATAATAATTCTCTTGCAGTTCTTGAAAACCTTGACATTGTCAGGAAGAACCTGCTGTACCCTGGAGGATTTTTGACTATACCGAAATAATCCTTGAGGGCAGTGTTTCGCATGCCTCAGGCTTTAGTGTTTTGCTGTTTTGATTCATTGAAAGTCACGGGAGTCAACAATCCCAAGGATTATGGCCGAACCAGAACACGCCACCACTACCCGTGCAAGCTCCTCCGCCAACAACAAATCCAACAACCCTAGCACGGAAACCCCTCCTCTAGTTGTTGCCGCAGTCACCTATGACAAGCCCTTCCCTGATGTCTCCAAAATCGAGATGTTCAGAGGCCAAAACTTCAAACGGCGGTAGGAACGTGTCTACTCTGTTCTTGACATGCACAACATCGCTGATGCTCTCACAGATCCAAAACCAGACTCATCTACTGGCTCGAAAAAATTAGACGACTGGACTTATGCCAACAAGGTTTGTAGACATACAATTCTTAGCACTTTATCTAACGAATTGTTTGATGTCTATTATTCATACAAGGAAATTAACAAAATCTGGGAGTCTATGCTTCTCAAATACACTGCTGAGGATGCTGGGAGGTAGAAGTTCGTCATTGAAAACTACTACAGGTGGGAGATGACTGATGAAAACGACATCAAGACTCAGATCAATGAATATCACAAGTTGTTGGAAGATTTGAAAGCCGAGAAGATCACATTATCGGATGAGTTTGTTGCAAGATTACTCATTGAAAAATTACTAAAATCTTGGAAGGACTACAAGCAGCAACTCAAACACAAGAACAAACAGTTGTCTCTTGTCGATCTGATCACCCACATCATCATTGAGGAAACGAACATGAAAGAAATCAAAGCTACAAGAGCAAAAGCATTGGCTTCAAGGGCAAACATGGTACAAGCTAATAAGAAAAGGTACGACAATAAACCCAACAAAAAGTATGATTACAATAAACCTCACTATGTGCCAAAAGTGAATAACCCCACTTTCAAAAATAGTGGAGGAAATTGTTATGTTTATGGTAAGCCAGGTCATCGAGCGGCTCAATGCAAACATATGAAAAGAAATGACAATCCTTCTAAGCCAAAGGCAAACTTGGTTGAAGGAGATGGCATAATTGCTGCGGTCATTTCTCAAGCCTTGTTGATGGCCAATGTAAATGATTGTGTGGTAGACTCTAGGGCTACCAGACATATTTGTGCAAATAGAAATATATTTAGCTCCTACAATTCTGTGGGAGGTGGAGAAGAACGTGTGTATTTTAGTGGTTCTCGAACTGCTGAAGTTATTGGAAAATGATAAGTTCTTCTCAAGCTCACATTTGACAAGACCTTAACTCTCAACGAAGTGCTTCATGTACCTAGCATAAGTGCAAATTTAATTTCTATGGCTTTGTTAGGAAAAGTTGAGGTTAAGGTGTCTTTCGAGTCAGATAAAATTATGATGACAAAAAATAATATACTTATGGGAAAAAAAGTTATTGTAATCAAGGACTGTTTGTACTTAATGTTGCACAAATAATTAATGAAAATGCATCTTCTTCTGCGTATTTGATTGACTCTATAGATATATGACATGCTAGATTAGGACATGTTAGTGCTTCTTATATTAAGAAAATGCAATATCTTGGATTAATTTTTGGTTTTACTAATACGTGCTTAAATAAATGTGAAATATGTGCAGGATCAAAAATAACTAAAAAATCTTGTTTATCTGTAGAAAAAAATATTGAACTACTTGAATTAATTCATTCTGATTTGGGAGACTTAAAACAAACTATGACTAGAGGTGGTAAAAAATATTATATGACTTTTATTGATGATTTTTTAGGTACACAAATGTATATATATTTACTTAGAAATAAAGATGAGGTGTTTGACATGTTTCTTTTATATAAAGCAGAAGTAGAAAATTAATTAAATAAAATAATTAAAAGAATTATATCAGATAGAGGTGGTGAACACACTTTATTTAATGACTTTTGTGGAAAAAAAGAAATAATTCATGAAATTACGCCCCTTACTCACCTCAATCCAATAGAGTAGATGAAAGAAAAAATAGAACTTTAAAAGAAATGATGAATGTCTTATTAATTAGTTATAATGCATCTGATAACCTTTGGGTGAAGCCTTATTAACTGCATGTTATTTACAAAATAGGATTTTCTATAAGAAAATAGGTAAAACATCATATGAGTTATGAAAGAGTTATAAGCCTAACATAAAATATTTAAAAGTGTGAGTGTTTAGTTAAAGTAATGCTACATGAACTTAAAAAGAGGAAAATAGGCTCTAAGACTTCAGATTGTATGTTTATTAGGTATGCTGATCATAGTGCTGCATATAGATTTTTCATTTTAAAAAGTGATGTGCTTGATTGCAAGTCTATAATTGAGACAAAAAAAAATGTTGATTTTTTTTAACATGTTTTTCTCTTAAAATTAGAAAATATTTCTGAAACTCCAGCACAAATTTTATTTGATAATTTATATGAGGATTTGAGAAGAAGTAAAAGACAAAGAAAGAAAACTTCTTTGAAAATGATTTTTACACATATCTTGTTAATGACAACCCTTTAACTATTTTGAAGCCTTTTCCTCACCTGATGCCCCTTTTTTGGAAAGAAGCCATTAAATCTGAAATTTGATTCAATTACAAAATGCAATACTTGGGTTTTAGTAATTTTACCTCCTGGAGCAAAACCTCAATTTGTTGCAAATGAATTTTTAAAAAGAAATATAACCCCGACGAATCAATTAAAAAATATAAGGCTAGATTAGTAGCAAAATATTTTACTCAAAAACAAAATGTTGGCTTTTTTTTATACCTTTGCTCTTGTAACTAAAATTTCTTTTATTCGAGTTTTGATTGCTTTAACCTCTGCATATAAATTGGTTATTCACCAAATGGATATTAAAACAGCTTTTTTAAATGGTGATATAGAAGAAGAAATTTATATGGTACAACTTGAGGGGTGTGTAGGTCCTGGACAAGAAAATAAAGTATGTAAACTTTTCAAATTTTTATATGGTCTAAAACAAGCACATAAACAGTGGCATGAAAAATTTAATCAAACTTTAATTAGTAATGATTTTTCTTCTGTTGAAGTTGATAAATGTGTGTATACAAAATTAGTAAATGATGAATGTATGATTATTTGTTTATATGTGGATGACATGCTCATTTTTGGTACTAGCCATTACATAATGCATCAAACAAAATGTTTTCTTGCATCTAAATTTGACATAAAAGACATGAGTGAAGCTAGTGTAATTCTAGCTTAAAGTCATAAGGAAGTATGATAGTATAATACTATCACGAGAACATTATGTTGAGAAACTTATAAAGAAGTTTGGACATTTTGATGTCAAATCCATAAGTACCTATTATGATGCTAACACTCAGTTAAAGAAAAACAGAGGTGATCCTGTTGTTTAGTCTCAGTATGCACAGATCATTGGGAGTTTGTTACATTTGATGAATTTCACTCGACTTGACATAGCACTGGGCCACTTTTACTAGACTAATGAAATATCTGAGCGGTACCATGGACTATGATATTACTTATAGTAGATTTACCATTATATTAAAAGGATACAGTGATGCTAACTGGATTTCAAATTCAGATGAGATTAAATCCACTAGTGGCTATGTTCAGCTTTGGTGGTGGTGCGGTGACTTGGAGATCAGCCAAACAAACAAAAATTACAAAATCCACCATGGAGTCAGAGTTTATTGCTCTGGAGAAGGTCGATAATAAGGTTGAGTAGTTGAGAAATTTCTTAGAAAATATTCCATTGGAAATAAAACCAACCCCTTCTGTGTTTGTGCATTATGACAACAAGGCGACAATATCTATTGCAAATAATAAAACTTTTAATGGTAAGAACAGGCACATTAGGTTGAGACATGATGTGATAAAGTAGCTGCTGAAAGATGGAGTTATATCTATTGATTACATGAAGTCAGAAGTGAACTTGACAAATCCTCTAACTAAGCCTTTGGGAAGGAACTTAATAAATACCACATCGATGAGAATGAGACTTAAGCCAATTTGAAATTAACAGTGATGGTAACCCAACTTTTATGAGTGAAGATCTCATGAAAAATGTTCATATGGGTAATAACAAGTCACTTGTTAGTTCTACTAACACTTTGTTTGTCCCTTTCTATGGTGTGAGAAGCATGAGAAATGCTTAGACTACATTTAATGTAAGGATAAACTAAATGCTTTTAATGAATTTCACATTCCTTACAGGTGATGTATAAAGTACAGTATACACTTGATGAAATCACCTATATGAGTGTAGAGTGAGGCCGCTCCTATGAGATGATGACATAGTCTCTAGAGCACTCATGAATAACCAGGCACGTGCATGGTCGAAAAGCGCAAAACAACGTTAACAGCAAGAGATAAGTGAGAGTGTAAATGTGATCAAGTGGGATTCTAATTTACATGGAAGATGTTCTGGTTCATAAAAGTTTAAACTTCACCATTTACATTATAAGTTAAAATCTTATTTATCTAAGTTTGGTTCATAGTCCAGAAGATACCAGATTCGAAACATTTTCACTCTTGATATAATCCAGAATCTTTATTTTAATTATTGATTTTATTTATTTTATTTCATATTCTTTTGAAATATGTGATGGATTGTTGTGAAAAGAGTAATTTTTTCAAAAGAATAAAGGCTCACATTGGTTGGAAGTAAGACTTTGGAATAGTTTATATATCAACTTATGACTTGGGCTTGGTAAGAAACGAATTAGGTAGTGGGCTCGTGCGCACAAAAATGGGCCGAAGGCTCGTGATTAGTGCAAATCCTTAATTTGCCCCTTGCGCATGATAACATGAGGGCCGAAACTTTTTACCAAAAAATTTAATTATTTTTTTTGAGTTTACCTAAAAATGAGTATTTTGAAGAGGTTTAAAATGACTTGATCTTATTCATGTTTTTGACTCAGTCTGCACTTCCAACTTGCAAATTCTAACGTGTAAAATCTATTTTGATTTGGTCTTCCAACGTGCAAATTCTAATGTGTAAAATCTGTTAGGATTTGGTTTTCTAACGTGCAAATTCTGCTAACAGCTTTCCCTTCTATTTTTCTTATAAAATCGTCCTCTAAGAACGTTCTCCTTCTTTATCTCTTCTCCTCTGCTCTTCTCTCTGCTAGGTTACATAATAATAATTCTCTTGCAATTCTTGAAAACCTTGACATTATCAAGAAGAGTCTGTTGTACTTTTGAGGATTTTTTATTATACCGAAATAATCCTTGAGGGCATTGCTTCGCACGCCTTAAGCTTCAATGTTTTACTGTTTCGATTCATTGCAAGTCATAGGAGTCAACATTTTCTCATATAAATATTTTAAGTTTTATCTTTTTACACGTCACTATTAGACTTTTATGTTTTATTTTTTCATACACCACTATTTTTATTTGTTCCTTTTACCTCTGCTCATATCAAGTCGTCTATTTCGTCATCACCGAAACTTGCCTCACACCACTATTCTCTCTAGTTAATTTTTTTGGATGCGCGTGTACTTGTACATGGTTAGTTTTATTAGAAGAAGTTGGTTTATGATATTTTTTAGAAAATATCAATAGAAATTATGCTTCACATTTTTTGAGAGAGACTTATTAGGTAGCAAATATTGATACATATGACATATATTAAAATATTATAAATTTTTAATCTTATAAAAATAATAGTAATAAATTATAAAAAATTTTCTTAAATTTTGTAATTATATATATACATAAATTAAGTTATTTAATTTATTTTGATATTAATATATATATATGTCATATTTGTATCTTATAATTTTTTAAATTTAATATATTTTTATGTTTGTATTCATATTAGATCTCGTATTTATGTGCGTGTTTATGCATTATAGGTGAGAGGTATTTGCTGCTATGATTTTGTTTGAATTAATTCTGGGAAATGATGGCAGATTTTAGAATCGGCAGCCATCGTTGAGATTCACGCTACGGAATAAGATGAGGAAAGGGAAGCGCGTGGGTGAAGAAAATAGAGGGTCATGTGAATTTTTAATAAAGGATTTAACTGTGCCATTCATTTTCATGACTATTATTCTTTGTTTCTTTCCACTCATCTCTCGTAGTAAAACATCCAATATATAGAGAAAAACAAATGATAATGATTTGTTATTATTGATGAAGCTACAAGCTTTACATATATAGAGGAGTTTGTTACATAATAGTGGAGCTAGTTACGATAACAACTTCTATAGCTAATGATATAGCTAAGATCTATATTTGAATACATTTGAATATCAAATTATAACAAAAAGTGATTCGGTGCTATCTATTACGCCCCCTCAAGGTGAAGTTACTATTAGTAACTTTCATCTTGACTGTAATGTCCTGAAAACGCGTTGCTGCAAGTGGTTTAGTTAGAATGTCTGCTAACTGATCCTTGGTAGAAACATGTGAAACGTGCAACTTGCCTGCCTGAACCTATTCCCGGATGAAGTGGTAGTCCAGCGAGATGTGTTTCATACGGGAGTGGAGTACTGGATTAGCGCACAAGTACGTTGCACCGATGTTGTCACATAAGAGTGTCGGCGGGTTGGTCATTAGAACCTGTAGCTCACTTAGAAGGTTGGATAGCCACATGAGCTCAGAGGTTGCAGTTGCAACCGCTTGATATTCTGCCTCCGTTGAAGATCGAGCAACTGTTCGTTGTTTCTTGGATAGCCACGAAATAGGGTTACCATCAAAGAAGATGATGTAGGCTGATGTGGATGTTCTGTCATCTGTGTTTCCACCCCAATCTGCATCTGTATACGCTAGTAGAGTGAAGGAAGATGGTTGATGAAGCATGAGACTAAATTTGATAGTGTGTCTAAGATAACGCAGGAGGCGTTTCAGATGCTTAAAATGGAGAAATGTAGGCTTGTGCATGAATTGAGATAGCTTTTTTATCGAGAAGTAGAGGTTTGGTCTTGTGAGGTTGAGGTATTAGAGGGCTCCAATAATCTGATAGTAAGCTGTTGCATCAGTGGCAGCAGTGCCATCGTGAAGCTGAAGTGTAGCTGTTGGTGAGAGGGGGTGGGGGATGGCTTCGCCCCCTCCATGTCAAATTTCTGCAGCAGTTCATGTATATGCTTGTGCTAAGAAAGACACATACCTGAGGGAGTTGGTATGAGTTCAATTCCCAGGAAGTTGTGTGGAGAACCCATGTTCTTAAGAGTAAACCTTTGAGAAAGGGCCTCAATGAACAATTGTAGGAATGCATTGTCGTTACCTATAAGTAAGAGGTCGTCCACATAGACCAAAAAATAAGCCTTGACGCTGTCGAAAACAAAGATGAATAGGGACGGGTCACTCCTACTCGTGACAAAGCCGTAGGATGTGATGAATGTCTTCAAGGCATCATGTCAGGCCCTAGGGGCTTGTCTAAGGCCATAAATGGCCTTGTGTAGCTTGCATACATAATCTGGATGCTAAGTGTCTTTGAGACCCGGTGGTTGTGCCATGAAGACTTCTTTGATGAGGCTTCCTTGAAGGAATGCATTATTAACATCAAGTTAGTGCATCTGCCAATGATTGCCTAGAGCAAGGGAGAGGAAAACTTTTATAGTTTGAAGCTTGACAACTGGTGCAAACATTTCTTTGAAGTCGACACTGGGGCACTGTGTGAACCCCTTAGCAACTAGGCGAGCCTTGTAGTGGTCTATGGATCTATTAGGGCATCTTTTAATGCGAAAGAGCCATTTACATCCAACAATGTTTTGATTCTTAGGTGGTGGTACCAGTGACCAAGTTCCTTTTCGAAGAAGTGCATCAAACTCATCTGCAATTGCTTTCCTCCAATAAGCATGTTGCATGGCCTCCCTTACCGTGGATGGTTCAAGATTTTTTGGCAGTGGGTGTTTAGATGCTGCCAAGGCACGTTTGGGCTTAAAGATATTATTCTAAGACCGTGTCACCATGGGATGTGTATGTGGGTGGTTTGGTGGCTCTGTAAAAGGGTTAGTGTCTTCACAAATAATATTAGAAGGAAGTGAAGGTGGAGGAGGGTTACCTGGAGAAGGAGTTGAACACAATGGCGCCTTTATTACTTGTGTGGCCGCTTGGGTTGGAACTGCGGGTGGGTTTGGTTGTGGGGTTATGGGTAGTGGTATAAGTTGGTGTAAAGGGATGTTTGTCATTTCCATGAGTTGAGCGCTAGTTGGAATTTTTGTGAGAGAAGGTATGGAAATTGATTATCATGGAAGGACACATGACGTGAGGTATATACTTTAAGAGTGAGTGGATCAAGACAAATGTAGGCATACTGTGAAGGGGAGTACCCAACAAAGATACACGGTTTGGATCTAGGTTGAAGTTTATTTGTTGTGTAGGGTCGTAACTATGGGAAACACAAGCAACCAAAGGAGTGTAAATGGTTAGGATTTGGTGCAGTTTTGTGGAGGATTTCATAAGGTGATTTCATGTTAAGGATGGGAGTTGGGAGGCGATTTATTAAGTTGGTGGCTGAGGTGAATGCATAAGACCAGAATGTGGGTAGTAGGTTTGCATGGTGTAAGAGGGCACGTCCCGTTTCAACGATATGTCGGTGTCGGCATTCAGCAGTTGCATTTAGTTCAGGGGTGTGTGGGGGTATGGTGAAGTGGATATTCCATGTAGGGATAGGAAGGATTTTAATTTGAGGAATTCTCCTCTGTTGTCAGAGTAGAGTGAAACAATAGGTGTATTAAAGAACTTTTCAACAACATATTTGAACTGAGGAAATATTATTGAGACATCAGATTTATTCTTCAATAGATACAACCAAATGTACTTGGAAAAATGATCAACAAAGACTAAATAATAAGAGAAACCATCTAAAGACCTAAGAGGAGCTGGGGCCCAAACACTGCATAGATGAGTTCAAGAGGCTTTTTGCTTGTGAGACTTGAAGTGGAGAAAGGCAACTTATGGCTCTTGACACTGCTACGCGAGATGCATGGGACATTGGAGCTCGACTTTATTTTGTTAAGGGAAGTCAGATGTCTTTGAATATGATCTGAAGGATGTCCTAGGATATGATGCCATGGTGGATGAGAGGAGGAGGTGGAGACAAATGCTTTTGGTTTGGAAGGTGGAAGTGGCATATGGTAGAGGCCATGTCTATGCTGTCCTTTGAGAAGAGGCACCCTTGTCTTCAGATCCTTCACCAAGAAATGATCAGAAAAGAATTCCACAGAGATAGGGTTAGTTTGACACAAGGACGATACAAATAGTAAATTTTGAGAAATAGAAGGGACATGTAAGACTTTTGGTAGGTGAAGTGTGTGAGAAGGGGTGTATAGAATAGTTTTACCAGTGTGAGTGATAGGTAGGGCAGTGCCATCTCCAACAATCAGCTGATCAGTACCATGATAAAGATTGGTGAGGCGCAAATGATGAAGGTCATTGGTAATGTGATGGGTTGCACCAGAGTCTATGATCCAGTTTGAAGCTACACTTTGGTGCAGTGTGCGTGCATGATGAGCAGATGGTTCCATGTGACGCTTGGGAGGGTAGCCATGCAGCTTGTAGCAAACCTTGGCAGTGTGCCCAGGTTTCTCACAGTATTGGCATATGACCTTCTTTGATGAGCCAGGGGAGGTGGGTCTGCCAGAGGATGAAGAGGAGTCGTGACCGGGCGTGTAGCCTTGTTTTTGATAAGGTTATTTACCTTTGTGTGTAGTATGCGCAATTGTAATAGATGGGAGATCCGGAGTTGCATCATCCCTTTTGAGATAACTTTCAAAATCAGTTAGAAGATCATGTAGTTCTTCAAAACTGATGGGGTTCTCACGAATGCAGAGGGCTGCTGAGACTTCCTTATATTCAGCACCCAGTCCGTTCAGTGTGTGGATAACAAGATCAGCATCATCCAGTGGCGAGTTAATGATGGCCAATTCATCAGCCAATGATTTGATACCATGAAGGTATTCAGTAATGGATCGTGATCCTTTCGTGAACCGAGTGAGACGCTCCTTCAAGTACATGATTCTTACTCAAGTTTTGCTGGCATACGTCTTGTTAAGGATATCCCATGCTTGCTTGGAGTTCTTGACATTGCTAAGCATGGTGATAACATTCTGATCAACAGAGGGAATGATTACAAGAAGGATAAGCTGGTCCTGACGTTTCCAAAAAATATAGTCCCTGTGAGTGGGTGAAGGGCATGTGTTAGTGCCATCCACGAAGCCTATGAGGTCATACCCAACAAGAAGGGCATTGAGTTGAACCCTCCATGCTGGATAATTAGTGCCATTGAGCTTGACAGAGGAATGGGTATTAAGAGCAACAATCGATTGAGTGTCAGAGACTGGGATGGTGTTGGTGGCATTGGATGCAGAAGAGGAAGTCATTGTGGAGAGGATCGAATAATGCTGTTAAGCAAAAGCTACTGATACCATATAGAGAAAAACAAATGATTATGATTTGTTATTATTGATGAAGCTACAAGCTTTACATATATAGAGGAGTTTGTTACATAAGAGTGGAGCTAGTTACGGTAACAACTTCTACAACTAATGATACAGCTAAGATCTATATTTGAATACATTTGAATATCAAACCATAACAGAAAGTGATTCGATGCTATCTGTTACAATATACCCCCTCTCTCTCTCAATTATATATATATATATATATATATATACACACTGCTCATCTAATATACCCCTATTTATATATATGCAGAGTATAATTAATGAGAAGAATATTTATTATAAAAAATAAAATGAGTAAATTTTTATTATTAAATTTTATATAAATAGTTAAAATTAAAATATAAATGTATGTGACTATTTTAAATGGTCATATGATCTTTAAATAACTTTTAATCTTTATTATTTATATATGATTGTATGTTCAAAATTTACTTCTCTCACAATAAAAACTCATCTCACTAAATATGTTCTATACATACACACACACACACACACACACACACACACACACACATATATATATATATATATATATATATATATATATATATATATATATCACATCCTGAATTTTTTTAAGAATTTACCATATTACCGCATCATAATCATATTTAGTACACGCTACGAAGCATAGATACTGACATGGATACGGGACACAATATAAACACAAATATAGAGACACATTAAAATAGAAAAATAGTAAGACACGGATACATCATATATGTAACACCCCAAATTCTGACTATGTTAATAGTAATAGCAGAATTACACTGTTTTATATTTTCTGTGTGTTATAAAAATAGTTTGACTGTTCTGAGATCATTTTTGATCATTTTGTGTGATTTACTTGAGTCAAGAAAATAATAATTTTCTTGACCGAAAAAATCTTATTTTAATTAATTGGAGGAAATTTGGGGATCTTACTAAACCCAATTGATTGATATATATATTAATCTTTTAATTTTTAAGATTTAGCGTGTAATAAAATAATTTTATATTATTATAATATTATTTTATGTGACAAGACTTCTCTTGTCTTAAAAACGATAAAAATCGCTTAACATGGACCGAAAAGTCTGTGGGGCCGTGTTTAGTGTAGAAGATCAACGATTCGACCTGAATAATTCTAAACCAATAAGAATCGGATCAAAATAAGTGGCTTGACTATTTTAAACCAATAGGAAGAAGTCAAACAAAGAAGCATAGACTTCAATATGGACCCTTGGATGAAAACCATAATTTAGATGCTTTTGATCATAAGTTGATCCGATCAATGGTGTAAACGAATCCTGATAAAACCACTAAGTAATATCCACCGTAGATGAGATCAATGGATAGAAAACCAAGTTGATTTCAATGGCTAAGATGAAGTCAACAATAGTGGCTTGACTTTGATTAGTAACTAATTAAACCTAATTTGGTTAATCTAATGGCCTAATTAACAAGTTAAGTAAACTAACTTAATTATTAATTAGTTATAAACTAATTACTAATTAAATATCCTAATTTTAATTAGAGACTATGATATATGCCATAATATGTTTAATTAATTAGTTATGTTTATATAACTAAGTAAGTATGATTAGGAAATTAAACCTAATTAATTAGCTATTTGATTAGCAAGTAATTGGACTTAAATTAAACACAAATCAAACCCCTAAACACCCTTGAACCACACGGTTATGCAGCAGCTTGGAGGAGGCTTCTCCATGATTCTTGAACCATCCAAATAGCCATGCAAGTCAAGATGATGACATATGCCATGTGCAATTACATGTGCACCTAAAATAGGATGTTTTCTTCATGCAAATCTCCTAAAATTCCCTACACTCTCACGGCAGTAGCACCTCCTATTTTCACTCTCACAATTTCATTTTCTCTCACCAAAGACTTAGCTCCATTATTCTCTCAAAAATTTCCCAAGAACCTAAGCACCATTTTCCTTCCTTTTCTCTCAATAGGTTCGGCCTCTACACCTAAATACACTATCACTCACCTATAATTTTCATTCTTATCATTTCCTAAAGCTTAACAACATTCTAAACACTTTTCATTTAGGAAGTTTTCCCAAAATCACACTCTAAGTGCTTCAAAATCCAACTTCTACCTTACTTCCCTAGAGGTAAACTTTGGTTTTTATGATTTAAATTCATGTTTGTGATTTTCTAAACCATGTTTGTTCCATGGTTTATCATTATTGAGCTTTGTTTGTGATTTTACTAATTGTTTTAGAATTGTTAGGAATTGATTGTGGTTCACACGAAAACAAGGAGAAGGAGAGGAGCTTGAAAAGCTTGTCTTCAAGAGGTAAAAGGGAGATTTAACCTCACCAACCAAGTTTTGGTGGTGTGGGGATGGTTTTGTACGGTGAAAAATCCATAAGGGTTCTTCACCGATTGTTTGATGCTATTTAATTGTGTTTGTGTTGTGTATGATTGTGTTTCTATGCTTGCATGTGTGATAAAATGCTTAAAGCTTTGATATTATGTGTGTATGTATGATTATGAAAGCATGAGAATGTATGTATAATTTAGGATGTGAATAACATGATGAATCAATTGTATGAGTGCTTCAAAGAGCACTGAGGCTCACGACCTTACCATGGAAAAGAGGACCAAAGTCCTTACACTGATGAATTAAAATGAGAACTGAGAGACCTAAATGAATTTGGAAAAAAATTGAGTATGGCAAAGTAAAATGATTTTTATATGAATTAAAGAACATAAATAATAATTTTTGGGAAACAATACAATTACTGATTTTTAGAGAGGTTATACCGCAAATTTTTATAAAAGAAAGACTAAATTGTAAATATTATGTAAAAAAGAGGGCCATTGTATAAATACTTATTTTTAGAGGGGTCATATTGTAAATATTTTATAAAAGAGGGACTATTTTATAAATATGAATTTTATGAAGGATTATTTCATAAATATTAAATTTGTGAGGACTATTTCGTAAATAATAATTTTTGAGGGACTAAAACATAATTATTATGTTTTTGAGGGACTGTTATGCAAATATGGAAAATAAAGTGAATTTTTAGTATTAAATGAGAAAAATAGTATTTTTGAATTTAAAACGTATGAAAAATATTTACGCGATTTGAAAACGTTGGAAAATCACTACGCGATTTGAAAAGGCGACAGAATTGGGTCGCAAATAAGAAAACGCAAAAAATATGACTATGCGATTTAAAATACAGTAATAATACTGTTAGATTATTGTGTGGACCCCGAATATGTGATATGAATTGAAAATGTGAATAGTGCATAGTACATGCAATGGAAAGGTCCAATGGACTATATGAGGCTAGTTGCCTAGGAGAGACTACACCTCTTGAGTGGGTGCGATATGCGTAGTGTAAGTCACTCGTTGACCTTGGGGGCATTGGGGTGCGAGTTGCCTACAATGGGCAGTTAGTAGCTCTTCTATGTCGTAGGTTAGACCGACGCAACACACCAATGATTTTAACCGAGACACCATCCTTAATCAAGATCTGATAAAGACTGTCGTGTATATGTTAGATGTGCAAGATTGAGCACGTGGTCCGAGGCATGTTGGTACCGACAAATCTTTTCGATCATTCTCTCGGACCTGAGTTGTAGCTCCATGGAGTAGGAAATTGAGTCTATGTGCATACATATAATGGTAGAGGGTATTATCGTAATTTCTGTTTATAATAATTGATTTATTGGTTATTTGATTATTGATAATGACATGATTGTAATTATGGTATATTACATGTTTTATGATGATAATGATGTCAGTGGCATAACTGTAATTATGGTATGATAGTTGCATGAGATATTGTATGTGTTTATCTTCATTGCTACCATACTGGTATTGGCGTAAGTGATCTCACCTCTTTGTATGCATGTTCTGTATTATATTTATATTTGTTAAGACGTCGAGTAAGAAGTGGAGCGAGAAGCTAAGGAGGAGCAGATTCCTGCTGAGGACGTCGAGTTTTGAAGAGATGGAGATGCCTAGTTTTCTTGGCTACCTGAAGCTGACATTCATTGGAGGAGATGAGGCGTGGACTGTAGATTTAGAGAGAGAGAGTATTTACTATATGGGAGACCTAAATATTAGATTGAGTAGACAACATTTAGGACACCCTTACTTTTCTGTTAATCTTTTTGTACAACTAGAGTTCCCAATATCTATTAGGCAATATTGGGGAGCTTACTATCGTACTCCCAGTGCGATTAGTATTGTGTCGTCTGCTCGGACACCTGTCAGTAGGACTGCACATCATTACGGATTCCTATATGCTGAGGAATCTGAGGAGGACTCGTCTGAGGTTCTGCTGTCTAGTATGACTTGGCTAGTATAATGGTTTAAGTTAAAGTTTAAAGTTTAAATATTTTGAAAGTCTAGTTTGTACTTATTTAAGTTTGACAATACTAAAGGCTTGTATGTATATATGATGTAAATTATTTGTGACAATGTTGTTATGTTTTTATTTTCTACTAAGTTTATATTATTATCATCAAGAAATTTTATAAGTCATATTTATATTACAAGCACGATTTTCAATTGAGGGATAATTTGGTAATTAAGTAACATAAAATGTGCGCCCTAAGGAGGGTGTTACAATATATATATATAATTAATAATTTAAAGAAAATATTCATAATTTATAATATGATATATATAACTTTTAAGATTTATAATATTTTGACATATATCATTTGTGTCATTATTTGCTTTTTGGTAAGCCCTCACAAAAAAACATGGAGCATCATTTCTATTAGTATTTTCCAAAAATTATTTGAAACCAACTTGTCCTAGTAGAACTAGTCATAAACAAGTACACGTATAATAAAAAAAATTAACAAAATAAAGTATCTAAGGATTAACTTCATTTTGTTCTCCACCATTGGCATGATGGTGGCACAATGACTTAGTCGCAGAGAGAGGTAAATAGTTAGATGGGAAGGGTGGCCTCATAGTGAAAAATATCATAGTTTGATTAGGATAAATGGTACTAGTAATTGAGTAATTGAGCTTGGGTAATGAGTAATTGATAATTGAGTATATTACTATTTTTTGCTTTTTTATTTTAAATGATAATTAAGTTTTCTTTTCTTTTTTTAAATTAATCGTGTCTTACGGTGTTTCTGACATGTCGAAATAAAAAAAAATTTATTCAGACACTAACAAACACATACGACATGTGTGTAGTACGTGTATCATTGTGTATCAGACACAAACACGTATCTGACATACGGACACAACACTAAAATAATGTGTCCGTACTTCGTAGAGTATACGTGCTTCAATGCTTGTGATAAGGGGCGTAAATTGGTTTAGATAATCCGATCAACCTGAACTGAACCAATTGGATTGATTTGGTTTGGTTCAGGTATGTTGATTGGTTCGGGCAAAATCTGAACCAAATGATGCTTAATTACTTTGGTTCTCGGATTAAAAGTTTCAAACCCGAGAATCGAACCGAACCAAACCATATATATAATGTCCTTCTAACACAATCCATCAGAGCAACAAATCAAATCAGAGTAGATGACATCTAATTTAACTAACTAATTTATATAAATATAATGACTACTAAACTAAGTGTAGAAGCAAAAAAAAAAAGATTAAAGAGAGTGCAACCTAATTTATTCTATGTCATAAGTCAAGAGCTTTTAAGCCTTGACCAAAAAATATTAACATGACAACTTAACCCAAAAAAATTTATAATACATAACAAATAACAAATCCAGAAGTATAAGAAAAAGTCCATTCAACTTGAGACTAACTTTCTAAAAGTTGTATTACATGTAAGTTGTTATTGTGAAACAACTTAACACAAAAAAAATTATAATACATTACAAACAAGTCCAGAAGCATATATCATAATTCACCATTAAAGTCATATAAATTAATCAACTTATATTCTTATTTATATAGGAACTAAACATTCAGCTGAAAGATTTCAAAATAAACAGAGTACTATATATCAAAGGCACTGATTGAGTATATTATCAGTAGATTATGACAATGTGCTGAATATATAATTTTAAAGTTTGTATTTTGTAATGTACTTATTAAGATAAGTAAATTTGATTTTATTTATAGAAATTTTTTAGAAATTTATTATGTATTTTTTTCTATAGAAAATTAATTATTTAATTAATTTATGTAAAAAAATGATTAATCTGACCATCCATATCAAACTAATTCATAAATATTTAATTGATTTAGTTTAAATTTAACTATAAAAAAATATAAAAATACTAATTAATTTTAATTTATTTATTTTTAAATTAAATTAAACGAATTCGATTGCACCCATACTTAAGACACACCTCAACTTTTTAAAATAAGACAACCACACTTTTTACTTTTTATTTTTATTTTTTTACATAAAACATATCCTTGTAATAGATCTATGGTCATAGGATGAAAAAAATTTAATTTTATAATATTATTATTAAAAAATTTATAACTATTTAAATTAAATTTAAAAATATTTAAAATTTAATTTAATAATACATATAATTATACAATTTTACGTGTCACTTTTTTTATTAAAACGAACGTTACTGTAAGAATACACAATAATTTATCAGAAGGATGGGACTGTCTCCTTTAAATTTCTGTCCGAGTTGGTCTAGGTGTCTCTCATCGTGACACAACGCTCAACATGAAGCGTGTAGTTGTAAGTTAAGTGGCACACTTCCCTATGGACATTTGCCATAGGGATTCAAGAATTAAGACTCGTCCTTTTCTCCAACACCATATCAAATAAAGAGGCTATTAATTCATTATAAATTTAAACAAATTATTAAAAATTGAAAATCTAGTAATTAATTGTTAAAACACCCCATTAAATTATACCGATTTGTAAGCACGCTAATTTCACATAGTTCCATTTTTTTTTTTCAATCTCTCTTCAACTATTTGTATTAGAGTAATTGAAAATTTTAAAATGTTTTAATCAATAAAAAAATAACTTTATAAAACTCGACTCCATTATTTAGTGTATGAAAGTGGATTTTTTAAAATAATTTATGAGTAAATAAGTATCTATCAATTATTAATAAATAGGTTTATCTATTTATTAATAGTTAATAAATACTTATTTACTTATAAATTATTTTAAAAAACCTAAATTCTTTATATATAATTACACTTTCAAGATTTAAATTTTAATTTATCTTTTAATTTTTTTATAATTTCTCAAGAAAAAATTTTAACAGTAGACTTTTTCTCATACTCCTTTTACACTCTTGCTCATTAAGCCACGTTTCTCATCTGGTTCACATTATAATTTGTTTACCTGTTGTATGAGTTTACTAAAAAATTCATTTTTATTCAAAATAAAGTTTTAATTAAAAAAGATGCTTCATTAGTAGCTAAGTAAATAAAAAAAAAAGTTGTTAAAAGACAAAAAATAATAATAAAAGTGAATTAAAAATTTAGAAAAAAAAATTAAGAAATTGTTAAAAGACAAATTATAAATTTTTAGAAGAAATAGTGCATTAATTATTAGATGAAAAAAGTTTCTAAAAAGATAAAATTAAATAAAAAATAGATATTTTATTCACTTTATGCATAAGGTTGTATAATAAATGTAAAAAAAAAATTGGGATATGAGAAAAGAAAAATAATAAAAGGTAGAAAGAGTTGCACAATAGTTGGGAGAACACGTAGGCTTTAGAAATCGAGTCTAAATTTACTTTTTTTTAAAAAAGAAATGTTAGTAATAAATTCTTTTTTACACTCTTTCTAACATATTATACGGTAACAATTGATTTTAGGTGTCGAAGAGTACTATGGAAGGTGTGGTCTTCGGTGCTCAGAACAAGGAACCTTTGCCCCAGCCAGAGAAACCACCGGACTTAGGGCATGGAAAACATAGCGTCCCCGTGAAAGCCCCAGCCGTCTCTTTTAGGGATAAAGTTTTAGGCAACAAGCAGGCTCCCCCGGTGAGGGAAAGGGTTGACCTGTTGGAGAAAAAATTGGCAAGAATAGAATTTGAGGATGGGAATAGACTGCTCCCAAAGGTGTACCTAGCTGACAGTGTGATTGATGAGTTGTGCAACCCATGGTAGGATGCGTTGGTGATTAAGCTCTTGGGTAAACATGTGGGCTATAACATGATGAAAGAGAAGCTAACGAGGCTGTGGAAACTAAGTGCTGGATTCGACATCATGGATGTGGACAATGGTTTCTACATGGTAAAATTTGAAACGGAAGCGGATAGAGATAAAGTGATCTGTGGAGGACCCTGGATGGTTTTTGATCATTGCTTGGCCGTAACTAATTGGAGCAGAGACTTTGCTTCTCCTAATGCAAAGATAGAGCGCACGCTAGTTTGGATTAGGTTCCCTGGTTTGAACCTACTTTATTATGATGAGAGTGCCTTGATGGTCATGGCGGCAGCGGTAGGAAAGCCTGTCAAGGTGGACAGCAACACTATAAGGGTGGAGAGGGGGAAATTTGCAAGAATCTGCGTGGAAATAGATCTCACTCTGCCTGTTGTTGGTAAGGTTTGGCTCAATGGACACTGGTACAAAGTTGCTTATGAAGGATTGCATCTCATCTGCGCTTCTTGTGGTTGCTACGGTCATCTAGCCAGAAACTGCACTGTCAGGCCGTTAAACACGACGGCTACTGGTGGTTCTCAGCCGTGTCAGAATCGGAACAGCCAGAAAGGAAATGAGCCGTTTTCGAGAGCAACTGATAAGGTAGCGGAAAATAAGGGACAACAGAATAACATGCAGATCCCTAATAATGTGGAAACGGATACGCATGGTGAGTGGATGATAGTTAACCGAAAAAGACGACCCCACATGAATAAAGGCGCAAATTCGAAAAGGAATCTCGCAATCAAAGGCAACAGATTTGAGGGGATTAGAAACTTGAAAGATAATAATCATGTGAAGGCCAAACCCATCATAGCCAACAGTAAAGGGGGCAATAAAGGGAAAGAAAAGGTGCATGAACCTTATGCTGATGGAGGGGATCCGAAAATTAAAAGGAAAAGATATGATCAGGGGCACTCAAGTAATTCGCTGAGTGGCAAAATAGTGGATCCTTCCAAGAGTGGGCCCACTGACTTCGCAATTTATGGCAAAGTTTTCACAGACCCGGTTCCCAATGCTATGCAGAATCATGTGGATGTAAGGAAAAAAATTGAACCCCCAAAACCCTATTCAACCGAGTTCACTTCCTGTTGAAACTCAGGGACGAGTTTTTGACTCAACTATCAAAACAATGATGAACACTCATCAAGTTGGTCCAAATCACTTCAAATTTGTGGATGAACCTGACCCTCCGGACAAGAACAACATACAATCTATGAATGAGGATCATGTGCAAGATTCGATTGAAGTCGTGGCAGAAACGCAGCAGCTAATGGGGGTAGCCATGGACCTCCACACTCAATAACTTTGTTCTGTGAGTGTTGGTTTCCCTCCCCAATTGCTCATGTCTATGATGATTGATTTCAAAGATCTATC
This sequence comes from Ormosia semicastrata, assembly GCA_029884595.1. Classification (NCBI taxonomy): domain Eukaryota; kingdom Viridiplantae; phylum Streptophyta; class Magnoliopsida; order Fabales; family Fabaceae; genus Ormosia; species Ormosia semicastrata. The sequence continues at coordinate 19,304,510 of JAQQTO010000044.1, forward strand.
AATACTCTCCTGGAACATCAGGGGAGCCAGTAGTGCTAAAGCTAAGAGACATGTTAGAGATGTTATTAGAAAGTTTAAGCCTTCCTTCTTTATAGTAATGGAAACTCATGTTTGTTTTGCCCGAAATCAGTTGTTCTGGAACCGAGTTGGGTATACTCCAGTTGCTATCATTGAAGCCCAAGGACATGCAGGAGGTCTTTGGATTCTGACACAGGTGGGTAGCAATTACGTTACATCCATAATTGATGTTGCCTCTCATTCAGTAACTTTCAGAATTGAAAAAGGAAGCAGCAATTGGGTTTGCACGTGTATATATGCAAGTCCAATCCCAGCCTAGAGAAGCCACATTTGGGATCATTTTTGCCACCTCAACGCTTTTATCTCCTCTCCCTGGTTGCTCATTGGAGACTTCAATGAAACCCTCCTCCCCGGGGACCAAAGAGGGGGTGTTTTCTCGTAGGCTAGAGCTGAGGCCCTTGGCAGAGTTATGGATCACTGTGGTCTTGTTGATCTTCACACAGTGGGTGGCCGTTTCACTTGGCATAGAAATTGTAGAGGAAACTGGACTGTGGCAAAGAAGCTGGACAGGGGGGTAGCCAATTTGCAATGGAGGCTTAGTTTTCCAGAGGCATTTGTTAAAGTTCTAAGCCGTCTCCACTCAGATCACAACCCAATTTTATTGAGGCTTGGAGGGTTACCTCAGTTACGTGGACCGAGATCCTTTAGCTTTGAAGCAGCATGGATCACTCATGATTCTTATGACCAAGTTGTGAGGGAAGCTTGGAGTGATCACCAGGGAAATCCTCTTGAAGCCCTTAATAAGGTGAGAGATGACTCAATTCAATGGAACCGAGAGGTGTTTGGAAATATCTTCAGGAAGAAACGTATCATTGAAGCCAGATTGAAAGGAATTCAACGCTCCCTTGAACATGTCGATTCTCTTTTTCTTGTCAATTTGGAACAACAACTCCAGCATGATTACAATAACATCCTCTTCCAGGAAGAAATACATTGGTACCAAAAATCAAGGGAGTAGTGGGTGAAACTTGGGGATAAAAATACCTCATTTTTTCATGCTCAAACAGTTATTAGAAGGAAAAGAAGCAAGATCCATGGTGTTACTCTCCCCAATGGAATTTGGTGCTCCGATGATAACATATTGCAACAAGAGGCTCAGAGGTATTTTAAATCTCTGTTTTGCTCCCCCTAGCAGGATCAGATTCTTAATTTTGATGTGCCCAGGATGCCTTGAATTGAGGAGGAGGGCATTACTAGTCTTTTACAACCTGTCACCAAAGAAGAGGTCTCACGTGCCCTTAATTCTATGCACCCATATAAAGCCCCTGGACGGGATGGATTCCACGGGATCTTTTTCAAACAATATTGGCATGTTGTGGGTGATGATGTTTGGAAACTGGTCAATCATGCTTTTCAAGTGGGCTCCTTTAATCCTACTATTGCTGAAACTCTAGTGGCTCTTATTCCCAAGGTGGATAGCCCGGGCAACTTTAAAGAATTCTGCCCTATTAGCCTTTGTAATACCATTTACAAAATTATTACTAAGGTTATGGTGAATAGAATTCGGCCTCTTCTTAATGATCTAATTAGCCCATTCCAGAGTAGCTTCTTACCGAGTAGAGGGACAGCTGATAACGCTATTGTGCTTCAGGAAATTATCCATGGTATGCATAAATCCAAGAAAAAACAAGGAGATGTTGCCTACAAAATTGATCTAGAAAAGGCTTATGATCACGTGGATTGGAGCTTTCTTAAACAGTGCTTAATTGATTTCGGTTTCCCTAACCTAACTATGAAATTAATCATGCACTGTGTTACTACCTCTTCTCTGTCTATTTTATGGAATGGGAAGCTTGACTCCCTTGTTTCTTGCCTACCAGGGGCCTCAGACAAGGAGACCCGCTTTCCCCATACTTGTTTGTGATTTGTATGGAAAAGTTATCTTTGGCTATCCAAGAAGCGGTGAATCAAAGAACTTGGCTTCCAGTTAAGGTCTCGAAAAATGGGCCCTACATCTCCCATTTATTCTTTGCAGATGATGTCTTATTATTCACTAAAGCGAAATCTTCTCAAGCCAGAATGATTGCCTCTTTGCTAGATATGTTCTACAAAGCCTCTGGTTTGAGGGTTAGCTTAGCTAAATCTAGAGCTTTTTATTCAAAAGGGGTGGGAAGAGCCACGATTGACAAGTTTACCTCCATCCATTCAATCCGCGCTACTTCTTCTCTGGAAAAATATTTGGGCTTCCCTATATTCAAAGGTAGAGCCAGAAAAGTGGACTTTGAGTTTATTATTGAAAAAATGCAGTCTCTTTTGGCCTCTTGGAAGCACCGATTACTTAATAAGGCAGGTAGACTCGCTCTAGCTTCCTCTGTGTTAACTTCTATTCCAACTTACTACATGCAAATATATTGGCTCCCTCAAAGCATTTGTGCTCAAATTGATAAAACCATCCGTGACTTCATCTGGAAGGGGACTACCAACAAAGGTATCCACCTTGTTGGCTGGGATAAAGTTACGGTTCCAAGAAAAATGGGTGACCTGGGTCTGCGCGTGGCTAGGGAAGCTAATACTTCTCTTATTGGGAAGCTTGTGTGGGACATGATCCAGTCCAACAACAAGCTCTGGACTCAGGTGCTATTCTATAGATATGTCAAGAGGAATTTTATGACTAACAAGGACACAAAAGGCTCTTGGGTGTGGAATTCTATCATTAAAGCCAAATCTGTTCTGAGAGAAGGATTTATCATCAGAATTGGTGATGGGTCCTCCTCTTTTTGGTATGATTCATGGTCTCACCTTGGTCACCTTGGTAGTCAAGTGGACTATGTTAACATTCAGGATACTCATATGCTTGTGAAGGATGTCTTCGAAGATGGTTCTTGGTGCTTGCATAGACTTTCAACCATCGTTCCAACCCACATCAAAGAAGCCATAAAAAACATGTATTTGCATCTTCATAGTGAAACCAAGGATAGTTTTGTTTGGCAGGAGAATGACAACGGCACTTACAGCACTAAATCCTGTTTCACCTGGTTAGTCAAGAAACGCATGGAAGACCACCACCAAACCATGGCATCCTGGTCTTGGATTTGGCGTGTTAGAGCTCCAGAAAATGTCAAATTCTTGTTGTGGCTTGCTTGCCATAATGCTGTCCCCACATGCAGCCTGCTTCACTATCGTAATATGCTAGCTAGCAACACATGCCAGCGCTGCAACACAGAGGAGGAAACTGTGCTCCATTGTGTGCGGGACTGCCCTATGGCCAAAGTCATTTGGTTAGAGTTTGGCTACACAGAGATTGACTTCTACCAGGAAACTGACCATGTGAAATGGTTGAAGAGTGGTCTCAACAGTGATGATGATGTTCGCTTTCTTGTTTGCTTATGGTGGTCTTGGAGGGCTACGAACTCCCACATCATTGCTAAGGAGCCAATGCCGCTATTCAAAATCAAACAAGCTGTGCAGAATCTCTATGATGTGATGAAAGTTTGTTTCCACAATATGGCTATTCACGAACAGCTTGAGAGGTGGATTACCTGGCACCCAACAAGGCAGCACACGATTGTCCTCAATGTGGATGGCAGTAGTCTTGGGAACCCTGGTAGAGCTGGTTTTGGTGGTCTTCTAAGAAACTCTGATGGAGCCTGGTTAGCTGAGTTTTATGGGTCTATTGGCTCTGCTACATCCATCCATGCTGAGCTTTGGGCTCTATTTCATGGTCTCACTATGAGCTGGAACAACGGGTTTAGACAAATGGTTTGTTACTCAGACTGCCAAATAGCCGTTATGCTTGTTAAGAAGGGTGCAGCCCAATTCCATCTTTTTGCTCCCCTTATTCGTTCCATTCAGGATCTCTTGAGAAGGGACTGGGAAGTCTCCCTCCACCACTGCCTCAGAGAAGCAAACCAGTGCGCGGATTTTTTGGCCAAGCTAGGTGCATCCCAGAATGAAGGCTTCGAAGCTCTTGACTCTCCCCCCTTAGGGATCAGTAATATGCTTTTTGCTGATAGTAGTGGAGTTGCCTTCTTAAGGAATTAGTTTTCTTTTCTCTTTTGTTGCTTTCTTATCACCCTCTACCAAAAAAATATTATACGGTAACAATTCACTTTTCTTTACATTATGACACGTGACATGTAATTTCACACTTCACTCACTTTTCTTTACATTATGACACGTGACATGTAATTTCACACTTCACTCACCCTATGTTTGGTTGAATAGAAAATTAGAGGAAAGAAAATAAGAGGAGAGAAAATGAAGAGATTTTAATGTTTTCTCTTGTTTGGTTGTGGAGAGAAAATAGGAAGGAAAGAAAAAAAACATATGGGACCCACCAAAAAAGTTTTCTTCCCACCTATGGAGAGAAAATAGAGCAAAGAAAGGCTGATGTTGTAAATTTACAACTTTGCCCATCATCTTCTTCACCCGCATAAACACACTCACAACAATTAAATCATACAATTACAGCAAACTAACAACACATCAATTATTTAGTTTAAAAAACAACACATCAATTATTCAGTTTAGAAAACAATACAATTGGCCACCACCGCAACCGACCACCCTCGCAACCGCGCACCACCCTGCCGTAAACCGTCAACTCAGCAATCAGCCACCATCTCGCTGCCAACCGCGCTCACCAGAATCGAATAGTAGCCTCGTCGCGCCACCCTTGCAGAGCCAAGATCTGTCGCGCACCCCAGCCGCCCGGATCTATTTCACGCCCCACAACCATCACCACCCACGCAAAAGCCAACACCGTGACCCAACCAGCACCCGTCACCCAGCCGTGAACCAAATCTGTTGCACGCACACCTCGCGCCGCCCAGTCATCGTCGTGCCTCCACCTGGATGCAGCCAACACGAGCACGGAGTTGCTGGTTGACGGTGGCTCATAGTGGAGGTTGTATGGCAGAGGGAGAGGGAGTGAAGTTGTAGGAGTGACGCAGATCTGGGCTGGTTACGGTGGCGCACAGTGGGTCTGGCTCACGGATCCAGTGGCGAGGCAGCAAAGGCAGAGGACAGTGGCATGGCAAAGCAAGCCTTGGTGAAGGTTAATGGTGGGTGGAGATAGAAGATGCGTGTGTGGAGACAGAGAAAATGTGTATGTTGAGGCAAAAGATGTGTATTTTGGGAAGGTTTGGTTCGGGAGAATGGGTATAGATGATGGTGAAAGTTGGAGATGAATTTGTTGGATTGGTGGTGGCTATGCGTGAATGGGGGATAAGTTTGGGGTGGGGCGGTGGGGAAAAAGAGTGGGTTGGGAGTTCAAGTGGGGTTAACGAAGATGGATGGGGATGAGAGAATAAGAATGATATACTTAAAATATTATAAAATTATATATCATTAATGGTTTATAAAAAAAATCATTCTAGTAAAAAGAAAATCATTAATGATAATTCTTTTTATTAACAAGTATTCTTAACCTCGAGATAAAAAAATAAATATTCTTAAATTATTTTCTACTTTAAATATTAATGTGAGAATTTTATTTATTCATAATTAGTTCTTCTTCTTATTTTTCAGTTTACTAAAAAAATTGTAACATAACCCACAAAGGGTGAGTCAAAGTAATAAGCAACCTCGACCCTCTAGAACGAATATATGAGTTCAAATATCAAAGAAATAACTCTTATAAAAAGACCACGTAACTTTTGTGTTTTTATGATCAAACAAAATTAGTCTCATGAGTATATAAATAGTCCATGATCTCACAAAAAGAATTATATATATATATATATAAAATAAGAAAAAGGACATATATGTCATTTTACATAATTATATATTATATTCTTTTATTTTTTTACTCAATTCTCATTTTCTTTCTCTCCTTTTTCTCTTCATCCAAACAATAAGAAAGAAAATGTTCTTTTCTTCTTATTTTCTCTTCTCTCCATTTTCTCTCCTTCTCTTTTCTCTCTTCCCATTTTCTCTCCACATCCAAACAAATGGTTAAGCTAAATTGAGCAAATTTTATATTAAATTAAAATAATTTTGATATTCTTATCATAATTAGTATATATATATATATATTTTTTTATATTTTTTAATATAATTTATTATACTTATTTATTATTATTATTTTTTCTTACTTAATCACAATCCTTAAAAATAGTATGAATAGTGATACACCCATTTTTAAAAGTGTAAAACTATCATTTTTAAATCAAAAAGTGTGTTTAGATTTACTATAAAAAATATCTTTAATAATTAATTTTATATAATTTTTAAAAATTAATTATAATAAAATTAATTTCATATTTAAATATTTTAATTAAAAATTAATTTTAAGATAATATATTTTTATTGAATTGTATAAAAAAATTATTTTTATATAATAAATTATTAAAGAGGGTATAAAAGGATTTGTTAAGATTATAAAATATTTGATGTTTTATTTTTTTTTAGATTATCCCTGTCTAATAAGTAAGACTATCTCTTGAAATATTATTAGTCATTTAAGTAAAGATTTCTCTTAAAAATATTATTTTTATACACATAAATCTTAAAATTAATCTCAGAATTATATATTTAAAAAACTTAAATCCTTTTTACTTATATTAACATTAATTTTGATATTTTACTTTAGTAACATATAATGTACTATTTAATTTATTATATAAATTAAATTTTTTCTATTGATGATCAACACCAAGTACTTTGTGTTATTTTCTCATTTAAAAAAATTAAAACAAACCTGTATCCTTTTTTACTACACGAACAGGAGTATTTCTTCAATGAAAAATGACTTTACACAGCTACTTTCCCCAATTTGAAAATATGTCAAAATGACTAATATAATGTATTTTATGATTAGGTAAATCAAAACAGAAAATGTCTCATTTCAATAAATAACTAATATAGTGTATTTTAGGATATATAAGATTTATAGGTATCAAAATTAAATTATTTTTTATGTTAAAGTTTTCTTATATCAGAAAAAAAGGTAAAGGCACGTAGAAAATGTTTTATCTATTTATTTATTTTTTTACATAGATGAGGCAACAAAAGCCCAGGAAAAGAAACAAGACACATACATTTTTTTACAATATTCCACCTTTCCTCAAATACAAGACTCAACACCACCAACGCACAAACCCATTAAAGCCACCTCAAGTCCCCACAAGCCACCATTGAAGATAATTGGAAAACACAAACTGGGTCCTCGTATTCGGGTGAGATAGCAAGCTTGACATGTTAAAAATGGAGTCTTGACTGCTAGATTCTCTAAACCAGAGAGACCCCCAGGTTTGTTGAATAGCTCCTCCCCTGAATTGCAATTTTATTTTTTATTTTTTGGTTGTTGAGAAAATATGAAAAATTGTGAGGGATGCTTTTTTCTGACTCTGATTTTTATTTTGGGAATTGTAATCACTAGTGGGCAAATAGAGGTTTTACCTACTCTTTCCAATCTCTTCTAATTCATAAAAAATTAGAAATGTAATGAGGATACATTTAAGTGTTTTTATTTACAGATGATTTTTATAATCACTCATGATAATGTAAAATTTGTATATTGATGTTTGTATATTCTTGAGAATTTTGTTTTTTTTTTGTTTTATAATTTCTTGAGTTCATGGTTATTGATGGTTAACAAGGATGATGGTGGGTAATTTTACTTTGGTTTTGAATGAACTGGAGTGCTTTGGATGTCATGATTTGCCTTGATAGAGATTTTAAGCTATTGTTCACTTTGTGGTTGTTGATTCTGCATATAGTTTTCTACAATTGGATGTTGCCAATTTTCCTATTTGTTGGTAATTTGCATAGCCATGACATTTTAGAGTATTTGGTGAGAGTCTTGGTGTTCAAGTTCTTTTTTAGTTAAGATTGCGTGCTTGGTCGCTTAAACATAATATGTTTAACGAAAGTTTAGAAGCTAATCTGTTTCTAGCATGTTGAGAGAATAAGAATACAATTAATTTTATAAATATCTAAAATTAATTATAAATTGCACACTAGTTAACCATGACTTGATCTTAGGGTCATGGTTAACCAGCACAAGTCTGATCCCACCCTGTTTGACGCTTAATCCCGTTAATAATTTGTTGGCGAAATCAGCGGGGGAAAGAAGACCCTTCGGGCACAACTTACGTTCAAAGACTCGATGATTCACGGGATTCTATAATTCACACCAAGTATCACATTTCGCTACGTTCTCCATTGATGCAAGAGTCGAGATATCCGTTGTCGAGAGTCATTTTGGATTCACGTGTCGCAACGCCAGCCCCATGAGCACCGTCTCCCTCTCTTCTAGATCTCCAAAAACGAACTTTGAAGGAGCAACAATAACAACGCAAGCGAAACAACTCTGCCCAAAATTCGGATCCCGATTATAGACCTGTGGCAGTAGATACATGAGGTTGTTTGCAACTTGGGATAATAGATATCAGATCTAGCTTAATGTCAAACTAATTACCCTAAAATTAATTGGCAGACATGTTTAATCTAAACCCCAAAAATCACAAAATGGAAAAAATGTTGGTCTATATTGGCAGACATCTTATCTAGTATTCAACATTAGTTAAATTGGTTAAACTACTAATTTATCTAGTGTCATGTTAGACCATTGGTTAAACTTCGATATAATTGATTTGCCTATCTATAATTGTGTCATATATAGTCTAACTTCATGACAGACATCTCATCCCCATATATTTAAGGATGAGGATGAGGAATTTGCCTGAGAATTCATGCGCATCACTAATCAGATGATGAGACATTTGACTACCTTAAGAGAGTCATAGTTACTTTTGTTTGAAGACTCAAACAACTTGTGGGCCCCATTTTTGCTCAGCCTTCCTCTTTTTAAGTAATGCAACATTTCATTGATGGGGATAGATCAGTGGGGATATGAACATCCAATTTTGTCTGGGTCATTAAAACCTTTTAATTTAGAATAAAACAAAAATAAAAAAAAAAAAAAAAAGAAAATATAAAAAATTAATTACACTAATAAGTGTGTGTTTAGGATAGTTGTGAAAATTAGATTATTTCAATAATCAATTATTGTATAAAAACTTTTTGTATAAAAGCTTTTTATTATAATTAATTTTATGTTTGATATGTTAGCTAAAAAATAATTTTAAGCTAATCTGTTTCCTTTGGATGATATAAAAAAGAATTGTTTTAATGTATTAAATTACCAAAATAGGTATAGAATGATTAAAAAAATTATTTGATTAATTAAAAAAGTTATTTGATTGAGGACAAAACGATATTTACATCTCAAAATGAAAAATAATCTTAACAGTTGTAAACAACTCAAATTTTAGCTTAAACAAAAAAGCTGGTGCCGTACATATTTTTACAATCAACAACTTTTAACAATTTTACCCAAACACGTTCTATTCAAGTTGCAACAGCTTTTTGGGTGTTTAATGTAAGTTGGGGACGGAAATAATTCGTCCCAAACATAGTATAAGTGTTCCTTTTTCTTTTGGCCCATTTCCTTATTTCTTTAAAACCAAAATCCATATCCCACTAATTTCCAAACATAAGCAACCATCTCACCACACAAGTCTGGTCCCCACACACCTTACAATTCTCTCTTTCACGTGACTACCTACATCACCAAGTAGGCTTTTTGGCAATTTGCTTTGCACACAAGGCTCAATGCTTTTTTGCAGTTGGATGAACCGCAAAGCATGAAAGGGGAAAGCCACAAAACTGAAGAGAAATGAAGGTCATGAGGGCAGAGAAGCAAAACATGGAAAAGGGAATTTGAAGAAGACCCAACCTTGTCAACCCTACCCTACTACACACAGAGGATTGAGAAAGATTAAGGCCATGAGACAGAGAAATAGAGCATGAGAAAGGAAGCTAGAAAGGGACCCAACATAATCAGCTGATTAAGGCCATGAGACAGAGAAATAGAGCATGAGAAAGGAAGCCAGAAAGGGACCTAACATAATCAACTCCTGTAACATGGTCAACATGGGGAAGGCTCTTCAGCCCCAATTTTCTCTATAAATACAGAGGCTGAAGCACCAAAAAGGGGGGATTATAAAAAAAAAATCAGAGAGAAACAGAGAGAGGGAATCTGAGTAAGAGTTTCTCAAAGTAGCGAAAGATGGAGAAAAATTCTAGGAGCCTTGTGTGAATATTGTGTCATACACATCACAAAATTACCATGACATAATCTCTACCCATAGCCAGCACCACAGTCCTCGATCCCCAAAACCCAAACAGATAGCTACTATTACCATCTAATCTCCATGGCTGCAGCAACCCATCACCGCCAAACACCATTTTTGCCTTCTTGTAGAACCACTATTTTCCTAGAAAATTAAACTCAACCACCAGAAAACTCAATGCAAAATCAAACCTCAACCCATTGAAATAGACCCCTCAAACCACCAGCCAGACCACAACCACCGCACCATCGCGAGCTATCCTCAACCTCGGCCCCCGCAAGCCCAACGTCGTCATCTATCTCGCACGAGTCACCACTTTGTCACCTCGAATCACTAGATCCGTCAACCCAAACCTGCAACCACCTCAGACCCGAGCCCTTCACCTCTGCCGCACACTAACTACCTAGATCTGTCGACGAGCCTCCACTATGTTGTCCCTCACCAATCGTGTACCTCCTTCCCGCATGCCAAGCCAGACTCCACGATGCACCACAACGTCGACACCTACAAGGGCTAGAGCCACCAAACGCTCCGTCTTAAGGCAATCATCCTTTTTCTCACGTTCTACACTCCACTACAAGGCCAGGCATAGAGCTTATGCTCTTCTTTCTTTATCAGTTTATCTGTACAATTTAAATAATTTAATTGTTTTTTTTATTTTTATTTTATTATTATTTTTAGACCTTTTTTTTTTAAATATTTTTTATTTGGGTTGCTTTCTCTTCTTTCTTTTACATATTTACTTATTTGGGCCAGTTTAGTTTATTTAACTTTTCAAGTTATTTTACTAAATAAGATCTAAAATGATGGGTCTCAACTTTTTTCTATTCTAGTGGGCTAAGGTTTCAGCCATTTGATAGTGGGTTGAATCTATATATATATATATATATATATAACTAAAGTTAAGTTTTGGGCATATATAAAAAAAATGAAATTGTTTTCTTTCCCCTTGTTGGCTTTATTGAGGTTTTGTTTACCCTATTGTCTGTTTGTACTTATCTTACTTGTCAGCATGTTTATTTTAATCATGTTGCTAACTCTGTATTTTCTTAATTGTCGATTTCACAATCTTTTTAAGAAAAAGTAAAGTAATTGAACCTTGTTGAGAAGAATAAAATGGGAGTAGCTGAGTTGTAACAACTTGTTAATTTGTAATTTTTAGAATCATCTTAGTTGTGACAACTTGATGATTTGTTTTTAAAAGCATAAAAAAAATTAAATGAATTCTCAAAACAAAAATCTTTTTAAAATTAAAAACAACCAACCCATAATCGTTTTTCTAAAAAATGACATGACTTTGAATTCCTCATTGCACCTGAGGATACGTAGGAGCAGAATCTCTATTTTGTCAAGCCATAATTAATTTTTCATAATTTATCTATTAATTTCTTTTCTATCTTTTAAAAGGGGTAAAATACATATTTCTAAAGTTATCAATTTTTTTGCATGATTAAGTAAGGTAACCGTTTTAACATGGATGTATTAGGGGTGCTATGGAATTAAGTTTCTATCATTCTCTATATATAATCGACTCTTGAATCCAATTTGTTTTAAAAGACCAGTTTTTCCTAAAATAAAAAGGTTTTTCCAAGTTTTCCTTGACTTAAATAAAATTAGTGACAAAAAAAACATGTCTATAACAGGCCTTGTTTAACCCGTATAGACATGTATACAGCGGAGCTCATGTCTACACAATTCTTCCCATTGTCTCATAATTAGATCTTCAATGACCAACACCTCTAACATCCTACTGTATAAGAAGCAGAAGTGGCAGCAAACAAAATGGTCCAAGCTACACCCCTAAACAATAATTTTTATTCCAAGGATGCTTGTATAAGCCAACTAGTATTTCGGGTTCCTTGTTGGTTTATTCAAGGGGGGTGCACAAACCTAAACAGCCTTGTTCAAGATTAGGGATTAGGCAAGGCACAAAACCATGGCCTCTAGTTCATATGCTCAAAACAGAACAATACCATATCAAATTCTAAAAGCTGATCTTACATCATGTACATGTTACAAGCATTTCCTAAACAAATGCCAAGGCAATCCACACATCAAACACATAAATCCACCCATCTACACATTCAAAGAAAAAAATGATTATAAACCTGAACCCTTCAGAATGAGGCAAATCAAAGGTTGATTAAGCACTTGAAGGAGGAGATTACAGCACTTTTATTTTCATAAACATTGGCAATTTGTGACCAATTTGATGACTTTTTTTTTGTTTGGTCACAAATTGCCAATGTTTATGAAAATATCAGTGCTGTAATCTCCTTTGATTTGCCTCATTCTGAAGGGTTCAGGTTTATATTCATTTTTTCTTTGAATGTGTCGATGGGTGGATTTATGTGTTTGATGTGTGGATTGCCTTGGCATTTGTTTAGGAAATGCTTGTAACATGTACATGATGTATGATCAGCTTTTAGAATTTGATATGGTATTGTTTTGATTTGAGCATATGAACTAGAGGCCGTTTTGTGCCTTGCCTCATCCCTTGGGTCTTTGGAAAACAAAGGCTAAAATCAGCATTGGTTATGGTGAGAGCTGCTTTGTTTATTAGTGTCAGTTGAATATTAAATTAGTTAGCATGAGAAATATGATAGTTAGCTTTGAAACAATAGTGTCATGGGGAATGGTTTAAGTCTATAATTATTCTTCTTGTAAATAGAAGTTGTAATTAATTTCTTATGTATATAAATACCTATATGCTGAGTGAAATTCGCTCAGGCAATTCAGCTATAATTAGTTGTTTTACTGTTGTTCCTTGTTTTCAAGTTGGTATTAGAGCGGGTTTCGACCCGGCTTTGGTTTTCCTTCCTTCTGGTTGAACCACTTTCAGCCGTGTCAGTTCTTATCTTTTTTTTTTTTCTCGCCGCGTGTCCATTTTCTCTTTCCTCATGCGGCTGTCTTCTCCAATCTGCACCTTTGCACTCCGTTTTTTCCTCCAGCCGACCACATCACTGTTTTCGCCGCCTTCTACTCGGCCTACCACCAGAACCGAGTTGCTACCGGAGCTCTGACGTATTGCCACACACCGTTCGCCAGAATCTGCCCAGCTTCAGTTTTTTGTGTGCATGGGAGCGCGTGAGACCCTCTTTTTGGCAGCTGCTTCCATTGGCCAACTTGCCGTGCCATTTCCGGTGAAGCCCAGTCCACGCCGACCTCTTCCACCACCTATTTGGCCTCTGTCTTGCGCAATTCCCTTGCTTAGCCCTCTGTTTCGCCTTTGTTGTTGTGTTCTTGGGCACCACACCTATTCCCTCCATTGAAAATGTCTTTACACGACTTCTGCAATCAGGCCTCTCACTTGAAGCTAGCAATGTTGATCATGCCACATTAGCATCCCAATCCTCTTCCCAAGTTTCCACTCGAGGAGGACGTGGAAGTGGTCGTGGTTGTGGTAATCGTGCTTCACGACTTTCTTGTACCTATTGCCATTGAGTAGGCCACACCCAAGACCGGTATTATGCACGTCATGGTCGTCCTCCAAAGGTCGCTAATGTGGTACAATGTGATGAAACTCCTGAAGCTCCTTTCAACTCACAGGAAACACATGGTGTTTATGTTTCAGGAAATGATTATAATGAGTTTCTCAAGTACCAAGTATCTAAGCAGGCTTCTACTCCCATTGCTTCGGTTGCACATTTTGGTAATCCTATTACCTGTATTTCTCATTCTTCCTCTCTTTGGACCATGGGTCCTTGATTCAGGTACTTCTGATCACATTTCTGGTACTTCTTCTGTGCTTTCTAAACTTGAACAACCTACTTTTCTTCCATCCATTACTTTGGCTGGAGGTTCTAAAATTTGTGCTAAAGGGATAGGTCAAGCTAATCCTCTTCCTACATTACCTTTAAAATTTGTTCTCTATATGCCTAACTGCCCCTTCAATTTAATTTCTTTTAGCCAACTTACTCGTTCACTTAATTGTTCTGTTACCTTTTTTGTTGATTCCGTTATTTTGCAGGATCGGGGAACGGGACAGACGATTGGTATCGGATGTGAATCTCAAGGATTGTATCGGCTGACTATACCTAGTTCATCATTATCATGTGCCGCAGTTGAGTCTCCAAAATTGATTCATTGTCGCTTGGGACATCCCAGCTTATCGAAGCTCCAAACTATGATTCCTAGTCTATCGAGTCTTAATAACTTAGAGTGTGAGTCTTGTCAATTAGGAAAACATGTTCACACTTCTTTTCCTAATCGTGTCAATAAGAGAGCTGCGTCTCCATTTACCATTATTCATTCAGTTGTCTGGGATCCAAGTCGTGTTCCTTCTTGTCAAGGTTTCCATTACTTTGTTACCTTTATTGATGACTATTCTCATTGTACTTGGCTATATTTAATGAAAGAAAGATTTGAATTGTTTCTATATTCAAATCCTTTTATTCTGAAATTCATACACAATTCAATACTTCTTTTAAAATTTTGCGTAGTGATAATGCTCATGAATATTTTTCTACATCTTTTTCATCTTTTATGGCTTTGCAAGATATTCTCCATTAGTCTTCTTGTCCACATACTCCACAACAAAATGGAATTGCTGAGTGCAAACACCGCCACTTATTAGAAACCGCTCGCACTTTGCTTATTCATATTCATGTTCCCCTTCGGTTTTGGAGTGAAGCTATTCTTACTGCATGTTACCTTATTAATCGTATGTCCTCCTCTGTCTTGCATAATCAAATCCCTCATGCGATTTTATTTTCTCACGAGCCTAATTTCTCTCTTCCACTATGCATATTTGGTTGTACTTGTTTTGTTCATGATTTTATACCAAGGAAAGATAAGTTAACTGCTCGTTCTATTATGTGTGTCTTCTTGGGATATACTAGATTCCAAAAAGGATATCGATGTTATTCCCCTGAACTTAACCGTTTTATTGTGTCTGCAGATGTTACCTTTTTTTAAAATACTCTTTTTTTCTCTACATCTGATATTATATCTCCTCCTGTCATTGAGGTTTTACCTGTTCCTTACTTAGACGGACCTCCTGTCACTACTCCGGCTTCTACCCAATGTGTCCTCGTAGATAAACCTCTCCAAGTTTATCATCATCGACCTCGTATGGCTAATGGTCCAGATGCAATCCCTGTTGATTTACAACCAGAACTAGTGGCTTCCCTCAGATCTTGCTCCAGATGTTATCTTTAGTCCTCCCATTGCTATCCGAAAAGGTACTCATTCTACTCGCAATCCTTATCCTGTTTATAATTTTGAGTTATCATCGCTTGTCTTCTTCCCATTATGCTTTTATCTCTTCTTTGTCTTCTGGGACTATACCAAAAAAAATAGCTGAAGCCCTCTCCCATCCAGACTAGTGCCAGACAATGTTAGAAGAGATGTCTGCATTACATGCCAATGGTACTTGAGAACTTGTTCTATTGCCACCTGGCAAATCTACTGTGAGTTGTCGGTGGATTTACACAGTTAAGGTGGGACCTGATGGGGCTGTTGATCGATTGAAAACTCGTCTTATTGCTAAAGGTTTCACTCAAATTTTTGGCCTTGATTATGGTGAAACTTTCTCTCCGGTTGCAAAGATGGCGTCAGTTCATCTTTTCTTTTCCATGGCAGCCATTTGTCACTGGCCACTTTATCAACTTGATATTAATAATGCATTCTTACATGTTGATCTCCAAGAAGAAGTATACATGGAGCAACGTCCGCAGTTTGTTGCTCAGGGGGAGTTTGGCTTAGTTTGTCTTTTGCACAAATCTTTATATGGCTTGAAACAGTCTCCTCGAGCTTGGTTTGCTAGATTCAGTACTGTTATATCAAATTTTGGTATGGTTTGTAGTGAGGCCGATCACTTAGTTTTCTATCATCATTCTTTCTCTGGAACTTCCATATATTTGATTGTTTATGTCGATAATATTGTTATCACTGGAGATGATCAAGAAGGAATTGTGAAGTTAAAACAACACCTATTGATCACTTTCAGACTAAGGATCTTGGAAGGTTGAAATATTTCTTAGGAATAGAAGTGACACAATCTAATGCTGGGATTTGTATCTCACAGAGAAAAAATGCATTAGACATTCTCAAGGAAACTGGAATGTTGGATTCTAGACCAATAATTACACCAATGGATTCCAATGCCAAACTCAGTCCAGATCAAGGAGAACCATTATTTGATCCAGCCAAATATCGCAGGTTGATTGGCCAATTAAATTATTTGACTGTTACCCAACCAGATATATCTTTTGTTATGAGCATCCTTAGTCAATTTCTCTACTCACCATGTGAAGGACGTTGGGATGCAGCCGTTAGAGTTCTTAGATATATCAAAGGGGCTCTAGGAAAAGGCCTATTGTATGAAGATAAAGGACATACTCAGATTGTGGGATACACAGATGCAGACTGGGTAGGTTTTCCATTCGATAGACGTTCTACATTGGGTTATTGTGTTCTTTTTGGTGGAAACTTAATATCCTGGAAAAGTAAGAAACAAAGTGTTGTGGCAAGGTCAAGTGCAGAAGTAGAGTATCGTGCTATGACACTTGCAACGTGTGAGCTAATATGGCTGAAACAATTAATCAATGAACTCAAATTGTGTGAACTAGGCAATATGGAGCTTATATGTGATAATTAAGCAGCCCGACATATCGCTTCTAACCCGGTGTTTCATGAGAGGACCAAACATAGAGAAATTGATTGTCATTTTGTGAGAGAAGATACAAAATGGAGAAGTGGTGACTGCCTCAGTCAGCTCAAATAATCAGCTTGCAGATATTTTCACCAAATCTCTTAGGAGTCCTCGAGTACAATTCATATGTAACAAGCTTGGTGCATATGATTTATATGCTTCCGCTTGAGGGTCCGTTAAAAATATAGTGCCTCACAGCCTCGTAGAAAGAAATGAAGTCCCATGCCAAGTCCTTAATTTGTGATCCTTTAAATGTTTAATCTAATGATCCAAAGGCGAAGAGCTCTAAAGCGTAGAAGCATGGGTACGCTTCCTAGCAAGGCATACATGTACCCAGTATATACCAGGTACGGGTATGCGTTGGGTACGTACTTGATATGTACCTGAAATTTCTTTTTTTGGATTCCATATTTGGGTACGGCTCCGGTGTGGCTCGGGTATGGCTCACTCAGTTTTGGGTACAACTCAAGCACATTCAACCTGGCCCCATTTCTAGTCACGTTCTCGACCTAGAGGCGTAGGGCTCTTCTCCACCCAGCAGTTCGTTCTCGATCCAGCCCCATTGCAACTCCGGTGACTTGCAGTTTTTTCGGTGGCCTGGCGATCTCGCTGTGAGGACGCGACCACCGTCGACCTTCCATTGCTCAGATTGCAGGGATTCTTGCATTGACATGGCCTACTCGTCTCTGCCACCATTGGACCTCCTTGCTGAACTCATGAGCCACCTCCACTGCGTTTCGCATTCTTGCCTTTCAAAGGAAGAGCCTTTTCTTTTCCCTCTGTTATGTTTAATTTCTTTTAAGGCTGTTAGTTTTTATTTTTTATTTTTTGGTCTGACAATAGAGCTTAACAATGCATAACAAAACGGTCCAAAGCCTACATAAGAATAAGTCCTTTCACGGCCCAAGGCCAGTCCTAGCACATTGCAGTACACTAGAAGACTCTGAGCAATAAAGGCTGTTAGTTTTTTTAAATATTTAGGTTAATGTTTAATTTCTATTTGGCCAGGTTAAGAGAGTTGGGCGTGTTATGCTTTCTCATTTGGACTGAGGCTATTATGGGTTTGGTAGAGATCAGTATTTAGACTTGAACTTTTTTTTTCCCTTTTTGTTTTGTGAACTAGGCTCTAGTTGTATGGTTAGGCTTGGGTTTTCTTTATCTTCTTGTAATAAGTATTTTTCCTTTGGAAAAAAAAAGGAAGACAATTAATTAAACAAAAATAAAATTAAATAAATAAGATTAGATGAGCAGGTAGAAATAAAAAAATAATGATAATAAATAAATTAAAGTAAAATAATTTGATTCCTTTCTCTCTCTATATATATATGACGTACCCGTGCCCTAATTTTTTGAAAATTTGCGTACCCGGTACTGTACCCATACCCATGCAATTTAGGGGAAGAGATTAAAGAGATTTCAAGTAAATTTTGTTAATTTCATTTCTCAGCCAACAGCCAGATTCATTGCAAATTACAATGATTAGATATGTAGATAATAAAATGAAATAGGAGAGAAGTCTATTTTTTGCTTCTGAAAATTGAGCGATACAATTGAACACACACACACACACACATACTGTTGAGGATATTGGTCATGCTTTGATTATGTATTTGTTTGATATGAGATATCCTAAATGTTATTTCCTGTGATATGGGTTTCAAATCCAGATCTTGGCATGTGATACAGTGTAGACTAAAATATGGAGGCACTGAAAGCATGTTATGGGGATGGATCTTCTAATTCAGATTCTGAGTCTGTCCCTTCAAGTCCAACCTTAGCTCACTCAGAAGGATTAACCCCCTTGCCACCACCTCCTATCTCACTCCTTGATCCTCCAAAATTTCTTGGTATGCTTGGTTTTAAGCTAATTTTATTTACTCATTAGAAAAAGGATAAAAGAGAATGAAAATATGTTCTTCTTGGATATGTTGAAGATGATCCATGAGAAAATAATAAGAATCACAAAATTGCAGCAACCTCAAAATCTAAGTCGATGGTGCAAATTTTTCTGAATTCATTAACTCATTTCTTATATTGGAAGTTTCATTGCAATCAAACTAATGTTCAGTTGTTATTTATATGTGCATGTCTTACGTGCTTTTTGATGGCAAATATTCATTGTTTGATTGTGAAGGGTCTCAAGATTTGTGGATAGGTCAAACAACTAGAGTTAGGAGCTTCCCTCATGTCGACGGTAACTATGCCTTACATGTATACATACCAAGTAAGTTGATTATGATTTGCAAAGGAAGTTGTCTTAGTGTGAACATATTATTTTATGTTTTGATAGAGTAATTATGCTTTTGTAGAGATTTTATTGAATTTACCGTGTATGCATTTGTCTGTGCACATGATGTTTCTTTCTTGGGGGGATGAATGGGTCTCACTATCCCTTATTTCTTTCTTGTATAAGGATATAAAAACCTTCCTAGAGAACAAGCCTAGTTCTGATACACCCGAGGGATACTTGTAGAAAGATGATTTGCAAGCAGTGGTGGAAGGCCCTATTGTCCCATCAAAGAAGAACTAGTTGATGTGTCCGCAGCATAGGCAGAGCAAGATGTGTGTGGCCTAGCATTTCATAGCACATGGGTCATGATGCATTTTTGCATACCGGAGAAGCAGGTCTGAGACTGTAGCTGTATCTACATATAGTCATAGCTAGGGTCAAACACCCACACACTATCTATTACCTATAACAAAGTATCTCCTTGGGTCAAGGACAAACCGGTCTAGTGTCTACACTACCATAGTTGTCATATCGTGTATCGTAATGTGTATCAATTTTTTAATTTTTTACATATCGGAATGTAACATAATGTGTATCGTAAGATATTTTAACAAGATATATATATAATATATATATATATATATATATATATATATATATATATATATATATATATATGGATAAAAGAGGAGTCTATGTTGACATTGACAAATTTGTGATTGTAGGTCCCAACCTAATGCTAGGTCATTGCTCCTAAGCAACGCGTTGTATGGCTTGAGTGCAGTGTCAAATGAGTAAGAGCCGCTGCATCGCCGCCTGGGTGTAGTGAAAAATAAGCAAGGGTTCCCACATTTTCGTGAACGGGTGTGAGTAAAGAAGTTAGTTCACAAAAGTATGATGTGTTTTGGAACTTGAAATATAGGCACACTTATAGGTAAATCAATGGAAATAGGAGAATTAATTTTATGTGCCTACAAGAAATTAAGTGGGTTGGAGAAAAGGCAAAGGAATTCGACACTTCGGGTTTTAAGTTTTGGTACACCGGTAAGGTAAAATCTAGAAATGAGGTAGGCATAATAGTAGATAAGAATTGGAAGAATAATGCTGTGGATGTGAGAAGGCTCGGAGATAGGATCATAACTTTGAAGTTTGTTGTGGAACAGGAAACTTTTAATGTTATCAATGCTTATGCACCTCATGTAGGGTTAGACGAGCATTACAAGATAAATTTTTGGGAGGATTTAGAAGGTTTAGTTCAAGGAATACCATTAGGAGAGAAGATTTTTCTAGAAGGGGACCTAAATGGTCATGTGGGGAGCTAATTTAGGGTGTATGAAGGTTTGCATGGGGAGTATGGTTTAGGAATAGCTAATGCAGAGGGCAAAGCGATTCTAGATTTTTCAGTAGCTTTTGATTTTACAATAGCTAACACTTGTTTTAGGAAGCGGGAAGAGCATCTTATCACATACAAAAACAGCGGTTCTTGCTCTCAAATTGATTTTTTTCTAATAAGAAAATTTGATAAAAAGCTTTGCATGGATTGGAAAGTCATTCCTGAAGAGAGCTTGACTACCCAACACAGTGTTTTAGTTATGGATGTACGAGTTACGATGAGAGTAAGGAGAAATTATCGAGACAGAGTCCCAAGGATCAAATGGTGGCAACTAAAGGGAGGAAAACAAATGCTCTTTCAGGGGAGGATTATGGAGGAAGAGATTTGGGAGGTACAAGGGAGTGCTAATGATATATGGGACGAGATGGCTAAAGGGATTAAGAAGGTAGCAAAAGAGACACTCGGTGAATCAAGAGGCTTTGGACTCAAAGATAAAGAATCTTGGTGGTGGGATGCAAGTGTACAAGATAATGTTAAAGTTAAAAGAGAATGTTATAAAGCTTGACACGTGTGTAAAAATGATAAAAATTGAGAAAAATATAAGGCAGCTAAAAAAGATTCTAAGAAGGCAGTGAGCGAGGCGAAAGATAAAGTGTTCAACGAGTTATATTAATCTTTGCGCACCAAAGACGTTGAAAAGAATATTTACAGGCTTGCTAAAAGTAGGGAAAGGAAGACAAGAGACTTGAATCAAGTGAAATGCATTAAGGATGAAGAGGGTAAAGTCTTGGTTACAGAACAAGACATCAAGGATCGATGAAAGAGTTATTTTCACAAGTTATTTAATGAGGGACATGTGACATTAGGGGATTTGGACATTCTAAACAATAGAGAGGAGGACTAAAATAAAACCTTTTATCGTAGAATTCGGGAGTTTGAGGTAAAAGAAGCTTTGAAGATGATGGATAATGGAAAAACGGTCAGACTAGATAATATACCTATAGAGGTATGGAAGTGCCTATGAGAAAGGTATAGGCTCACAAACCTGTTTAACGAGATAATGAGGTATAAGAAAATGCCAAATGAATAGAGGAGAAGCACTTTAATCCCTATTTATAAGAGCAAGGGAGATATACAAAACTGTGCAAATTACAGAGGGATAAGCTCATGAGTCATACCATGAAATTACGAGAAAGAGTAATTGAACGGAGATTAAGACAAGAGACTCATATTTCATAGAATCAATTTGGTTTTATGCCTGAGAGGTCAACCATGGAAGCAATCTATCTTCTACGAAGATTGATGGAGAGGTATCGGAGGAAGCAAAAAGACCTACACATGGTTTTCATTGATCTAGAAAAAGTCTACGATAAGGTACCGAGAAAGGTCTTTCGGAAGGCTCTGGAGAAGAAAGGAATTCGTATTACTTATATTCGAGTAATCCAAAATATGTACGATGGGGCTAAAACTAGTGTGAGAACACAGGGTGTGGTCATATAGAAGATTTCCTTATAACTATAGAACTGCACCAAGGGTCAATTTTGAGTCCTTATCTTTTTACCTTGGTCTTGGATGTGTTTACTGCGCATATCTAAGAGCGGGTGCCTTAATGTATGCTTTTTGCACATGATATAGTTTTAATTGGAGAGTCGAGTGAGGAAACAAATGAGAAGCTAGAGCTTTGGAGACGAGCTTTAGAAGAACATGACTTCCGTCTAAGTAGGAGTAAGACAGAGTATATGAAATGTAAGTTCAGTAAGAAGCGTGCTAATACTAGCTTAGCGGTGAAAATTGGAGACCATACCATACCACAAGTCACACGATTTAGGTATTTTGAATCTATCATACAAAATGACAGAGAGATAGAGGGAGATGTAAACCATAGGATTCAAACTAGATGGATGAAATGGAGGAGTGATTCAGGAGTTATTTGTGATAGAAAAGTATCTCTCAAGCTTGAGAAAAGTATCTCTCAAGCTTGAGGGTAAATTTTACCGCACAAGTATAAGACTCGCGATATTGTATGGTACTAAATGTTGGGCGGTAAAAAGCCAGTAAGAGCATAAGATCAGTGTCATTGAGATGAAGATGTTGCGCTGATTGTGTGGCCATACAAGACAAAATAAGATTAGGAATGAATGCATTAGAGAGAAAGTAGGGGTAGAACTTATTGTGGAAAAGATGGGAGAATTTCGTCTTAGGTGGTTTGGACATGTAAGGAGAAGACCCTTAGAAGTCCCTGTAAGAAGAGTAGATCAGGTGGAGGATAGCCCAATAGCTAGAGGTAAAGAGAGACCAAGAAAGATTATAGGTGAAATGATTAAAAAAGATTTAGAGTTGTATGACATTTCTGAAGACTTGGTTTATAATAGAGTACAATGACATCGTTTGATCTATGTAACTGACTTCACCTATTGAAAAAAGACTTGATTGTTGTTGTTGTTGCTGTTGTGTGTGTGTGTGTGTGTATATATATATATAAAATAAACTAAAGACCAATCAATTGTGATAAAAGAAATAGATATAAAAATCTCTATCTCAAATATATACTTAAATAAATTAACTAGATAAAGTTTGATATATAACAAATTAACATATATTATAAAAGGTAATATCAATAACAAAAGAAAATAAAATATTTAAAATTCTAATCTCAGTTGACCCTTGCCTGGGTTTATCAGATAAGGATGATCATCTTTTATTTATTTAAAGTTTTAACAAATTATATTATATTTTAATCTCAAAGCGTCATGGCAAGTGCACACAAATAGTGTAAGAATCTAACAATAAAAAAATATTTTTAAAGGACGAAGAAAGATAAAAACCCCTGTTTTAGGAGCAAACAGAAATTTCAATTTTCAACAAAGTGCTTGACGCCTCCACCAGTTTGCGCCTTTTGAGTTTTGCTGCCGATGAGTGATAAATTCTCTAATGTGTATAGATAGCAATGGATCTGGTACACAGTTGATAATTTTGTAAGTAACTCTGATTTTCTTACATCATTTTTCTCTCACATCACTTTATGTATTTTATAATTAATTGATCACTTTTATCATACATACAAGTACATTTCAAAATGGGTTTGAAAAAGTGTAAAGGAATCTGATGTATGAAATCATTTTCCTTTTGTGAGTAAAAAGGTTGTGTTTGGAATGAATTAAAATGGAAAAAATTTATTTTTTGAATTGATTTGATTTAGAAATCAAATTTTATGTTTGGACTTTAACCCCTAGGAATTGAATTGAAGGAAAAATCAGAAATTTGTGTTTCAATTCATTCAAAATGTGAATTGATTTGATTTGGCCTTTACCATTTTACATTTTCTTATTGAGGTGTTTAGAGGTAGTTACTAAAGATAAAATAGTGATCAAATTAAATCAAATCATACTAAATTCTATCAAATTTGATAGAATAAAGCAATTAAAATCCATGAGATTTTAAAAATCAAATCATTTCCTATTTTTTAATATTCTAAACACAAAATTTAATTAAATTTAATTTACAAATCAAATCAATTCTTATTTTTTTTCTGATAGAGAACTCAAATGGCTTTTCACAGAGTATAACTTCTCGCGAAGAATATGTTTCTGTGGAAACCCAACAAATATTGCCGCTTCACCCCTTCATCCCGATACCACCGATACTGAACCGATATTTTTTATTGTTGCGATACTGAGAATGATTGCAATGGAATGGAAAAATCTCGATACATATCGTATGATACATATTGGGGATCGTACGATATTGATAACTATGTCTACTACTTATTGGTGCTGCCAATACCTATGTATGGACTTCCCTCCATTGAACACTAGCAAAGAATACAATAATATAATTTAATGAAAACATTCAGGTGGATGGACTGGATCACCTACAGGATCCAGAAATAAAAAAGATGATATTCTTGGAATTGAAACAAACAACTTTTTAAGATTCACATGTGATGAATTTGTTAATAAATTCTTAGTCTAACCCAGAAAATCAGATTTAAGGTTACTAGATAAGGTTTTGCCCCTCCAAACTTTTAGGTCTAGTTCCGCAACTGCTTGCAAGGCCATTTAACATCTGCTGTCTTACGTGTACTTCTATGATTTCTTCATATCACTTTAATAGACTTCACAATGCTATTAAATTTGTTCAAAAGTATTTCATGCAATATTATATAAGATGCACTGACTTTGGACTCAGACTACAGTTGTTTCTATGCAGTTAATATTTCATCTCCATCAAAGAAAGAACTAGCCGCATTCTTGAAGAAAGTCTCGTCTCAGGAGCCAAGTCTTTATGTTGTTGATGTTGATGTCCCACTTAACATCCTCTGCAAAAATGATGAGAAGCTTGAACAAGTTGCCTTAGGAAGGGAATTTCACATAAGTTTGGGAAGAACTGTTCCAATACGAAAGCATCAGATTGACTCAATGGTCTCAATGCTTCGACAGAAGCTTCAAACTCAAAACCAGTTAGTTTCTGTTCTTGTATTGTTAAATTATGAAAAAATGAAACAGTGTGTTTGTGTCCACCTGTTTACCTCATTGATGCCATTAACTTCTCTTGTTTTGAAGCAGTTATTGGATCGACTTTAACAAGTGGGAGGTTTTTGTTAATGATGAACACACACGCACCTTTCTTTCATTAGAAGTTGTTCAAGGAGGGTTAGTAGAGGTATTATTCATGGTCCCTTTCTTTTCCTTTTTTTATGCCCCTGTATATGTTTCTTGTGTTCTTTTATGCCCAAGTCATGTGCAAGTTGGAATTGTATGTTGCATTGGTGGCTTAATGGGTGTCACAGTGGCTCAGTATTTGTGTCATTTTTTCTCTATAAAGCTGCTGATGTAGAATATTATTGATGGTAAAGTCTGGACTGGAGCAATAGAAATCAGGTAATTGATAATAGAACTATGGGAAGTTCGGAAAAGTTACGATTGGAAGCTTAAGGTTGATGTTTGTCCATAAAATGCTTATTTTAGTCATCATTCATCATTAGGGTGACATGACAATTCTAAAGTAAATCAAGGTTGAAATGTAAATTTTCAAAAGCCTCATACATGAAATCTTTTAGTAAATCTGCTATTGAGGCCTTGAGGGCATCTTTTTTTTTTCTTTGGTCTTGCATGGAAATTGGCACAGAATAGGGAAAGACTAGAGATTAGATGAGAATCTCTGGAAAATACGAAGTTAATATCATGTTCTTTTTATTAGTTTTTCACGTATTATTTCTTTCTATGTACTGCTTGTACTAATTTCTCCTTGTTTAATGTAGCCAATTCATTCTTTCTATTTGGTTTACATATATATGAAATTTTACTTTTCAATGAATTTCAGATAACAAATCAAATTGAAGCAGTCAATGCAATTTATAAGCTTCATAATCTTCCTGAATTTTACAAGGTCGGTTTTATTGAGTAATGCTGGGGTCACAACAACCTTGGCATCACAAGAAAACGCTACATTTTGCAGACCACTAGTTGACTAACTGTTTTACAAATGAAAAGTCTGCAGACTGTAGGGGAGGTTTTCAGGGACCAAAAATGTTGTGTCAAAAGCATTACTTTTATCATCACTATTGTCCTGTCTCTGTTTTTCTTCTAGTACTTGAACTTGAAGTACTCTTTACAGGATCCGCGTCCTCACATATCCCTAGCATGGGCACTGGGCAACATCAGCCATTCCCTGAAGAAATTTGTCAACGAGGAAATGAAGAAGTGTGTTGCTGGGAAATCTTTAAAGAAATGTATTTTTAACTGTAAATTCAAAGGTATTGAGTGTAAGATTGGCAAGAAAAAATATACAGTATGTAAAATTTCAGATGAACAATAATATATAGTTTGAAGACGGATTTGGTGAAATATTTATTTGGCTGCATAGAATTCTATTCTGTAAAATGGTGGGTTTCTTGGCTGGGTGGCAGACTGATGATAAGTAGATTACTAGTGAGATGTGAAGAGCAACTTGCTTCTTTATCCTTTATGAGTTGTAGACCCATGCCTTATATTAATCGATTTGAATATTTGTTCATTATGCTTTTGTAGAGTGTACATAACGGACTGATTAAAGCTATTGTTGGAATGTCATGGAAAACTCAATTTTGAGAAGTGTCAGCTGATTGTTTTGCATGCAGTGCAATTAGAATTTAGAGTAACATATCCCAACGGCCCAACCTTTGTATTTTCCTACAACTAAGTCTAAGCCTAAAAAAATCCT
The DNA here is from genome assembly GCA_029884595.1 of Ormosia semicastrata. Classification (NCBI taxonomy): domain Eukaryota; kingdom Viridiplantae; phylum Streptophyta; class Magnoliopsida; order Fabales; family Fabaceae; genus Ormosia; species Ormosia semicastrata. The sequence continues at coordinate 19,331,086 of JAQQTO010000044.1, forward strand.
ATACAGGCCAACCAACTCGAACAAACTTCCCTTGAATTTTTAAGATTTTAAAAACATAATTTTTTTTGTGTAAATGGTGCTAGATAATTTTTTTAAATGTGAAATTATCTCTCACACACACACACATATATATATACAAGATTCTTTTGTTATCTTTTATTTTTATGAGGCTACTAGAACTTTTAATTATTAGTAGCTAATATTTAATCACATCTCAATTAATTGAAATATAAATACAAAAATAATTTATTATATTTATATTTCATGTAAATGAGACACATAGACAAGTAAATATTAATCATTAATTATTGAAGGGTACAGATAAAAAAAGAAAGAATACTCGAGAAACTTTCAAAATAGAAATAAGGGAACAGTGAGGACAAATCTGTATATGATTTCTATTTTACCCCTTTCTATTAGAAGTCATGTGTACTTTAATTCTAAAACTTAAGAAATGTGCAAATAAATTCTTCAACTTTTGAAAGTGTGCGTCTTATTCCTTTTATCTGATTTCCGTCAAAGAACTAATGAAGAGTGGTACAAGTGACCACGTGAGAGTTACATGACTATCTTCTTTCTAACGCAAATTAACCTCTCCAACTAGAATCATTGCTTGCAATGCTCCCATGTTCACGGTCCAGAAATTATCCAAACACTAACAACAAATTCTTCTTTTTCATGCCTCAACACACATCCATGACCAAAATCACCCAACCTCTGTCATTCCTTTCACCCCAAACAGACGCAGGATCAAATGGGCCAAGCCCTTTTGTACACAATCACATATGGAAGGTGATTAGAGGAAAAAAGATAATTACAAAACTCTCACGTAATATTTATATTGCTCACTATTAGCTCTTTGACCAAAACTGGCCTTAAAAGGACTAAGACACGCACTTTTGAAAGTTACAGAATCAATTTGCACGATTTTGAAGTTTTAGAACCAAAGTGCACATTGTCTGTAGTTGAAGGGGGTAAAATGAAAATCACATGTAGAATTTTGAAAAAAAATTCCACCCAAATACCATCACATGTATGTCACGTGCAAATTTTTTGCCCAAATTTGGATAAATATTACAATTTTAGAGTTAAGTACACATGTCTATAAGTCAAAGGACTTGCATGCACATTTTAAAAGTTTAAGGACCAAAATGCATATCAAGTATAGTTAAAGGGAGGGTTTTCTAGACTTTTTCCTTTTAAAAAATCTCAAGCCATTGCTTGCATTGAAGGTTTTATGAAATAAAATTAGTGCCTGTCTTTGGACTTGGCAAATGCAATAGATGATGATGTTCCTGTGAAGTTGAGATGCAATAGATAGGTGTTGGGCCATATTTTGAAAAGATGATTGTTAGCCAGACTTAATATTATAGATAGTTTTAAGGGCATTTGAGAATTCTGTCTTATTAACTCTTGAAAAGAATCTTTAGAGAGATGGAGAAAGTCCCCATGTAAGAGGAGTTACTTAGGCATAAAACCTATTATTATATAGAAGGACTATGCTAAGAAAAGTTACTTGACTATCTTTTTTCCAATGCAAATTAACCTCTCCAACTAGAATCATTGCTTGCAAAGCTCCCATGTTCACAGTCTAGAAATAGCCCAAACACAAATACCTGATTTCTCTTTTTCATGCCTCAACACACATCTATGACCAAAATCACTTCTGCCATTCCTTTCACCCCAAACAGACGCAGGACCTAGTGGGCCAAACCCCTTTGTACACAATTACATATGGAAGGTGATTAGAGGAAAAAAGGTAATTACCAAACTCTCACGTAATATTTATATTCCTTATTGTTAGCTCTTTGACCAAAACTGGACTTAAGGACTAAGACACACACTTTTGTAAGTTAGAGAATCAATTTGCACGATTTTGGAGTTTTAGAACCAAAGTGTTCATTGTCTGTAGTTGACGGGGGTAAAATGAAAATCACATGCAAATTTTTGAAATTTTTTTTACCCAAATACCATCACGTGTAGGTCACGTGCAAAATTTTGCCCAAATTTGGATGAATATTACAATTTTGGAGTTAAAGTACACACGTCTATAAGTCAAAGGACTTGCATGCACATTTTTAAAGTTTAAAGACTAAAATGCATATGGAGTAAAGTTAAAGAGAGGGTTTTCTAAAGTTTTTCCTTTTAAAAAAAACTCAAGACATTGTCTGCGGCCAAGGTTTTATGAAAGAAAATTAGTGCCTGTCTTTGGACTCGACAAATGCAATAGATGATGATGTTCTTGTGAAGCTGAGTAGATCCAATAGATAGGTGTTGGGCCATATTTTTAATAGGAAAAGATGATTGTTAGCTAGACTTAATATTACATATAGTACTAAGTGCATGTGAGAATTATGTCTTGTTAACTCTTGGAAAGAATCTTTAGAGAGATGGAGAGAGTTCTCATGTATGAATAGTTACTTTGGCATAAAAAACTACTATTATATAGAAAGGCTATACTAAGAAAAGCTGCATCAATGCCCGAGCATCTACAACTAATTTTTTTTAAGTTTAATCATAAATTTCACACATCTCAACAAAATACTTACATCTAAAGGTGTGTTTATGCTAATGCTATAAAACGGTCGATTGCACCAGTGTTTGACATTCCTGTTCTTTGGATTAACAAAATATTTTGAGATATGTAAGTTTTTGATTTAACAAATAAGAAAAAGTACTTTATCTAGTACCCTCTTCTTATTAGGAGGGGTTTTCTAGAAACACCAGGAAAAAATAAGATTATTTCTACTGCCACTTGTATATCTTCTTGTTTCTGAGAATAGTTTAGTGTTATTTTTTACCAACTCGCTTATAGTCAGGTCATGCATATTTTAATGTGAGGCTACTCTGTTGTTCTTAATTATAAAGTTTGATTGGTTGGGATTTGGCCCTAGTTGTTCCTTGGTTAGGTATAAGTTATTCTTTAATACCAAATCTCTACATCTGACCCTTTGTACTTTAGATCACCTAGCTTTTGAGTTTATCTCTTTTATATGTCATTATCCTTAAGTGATACTCTTACTAGAATATCATATTTATTTGTTTAGGGATAACTGATGGTAGGTTCTGGATAACTTCTGGAAATGAAGTTATTTCACTTGATTTTGAATGTATATGAGCATGATATCCTTAAGTTTTATAGGTCAAAGGTTCAATTTATGCATGACTTTAATGATTTAAGCTTGTTAACTCAAATGATTGAGAATTGAATATTTAAGGATTTTATTTAAAGAAATTAGATTGATCAATGATTTGATGGACTTTGACATTGTCTTGATGTAAGTATTCAACTTGGAAAAGCTTTGGAAGGGCCAAGGAACTCAAAAAGGAACTCAAATTTGAAAAAAAAAATCAAAAAAAGAGATGTTGCTGCCAACTCATGCCTAGGCTTGACAAAACCACGCCTAGGCTTGACAAAACCACGCCTAGGCGTGGGAAAACTAAGCCTAGGCGTGGCCAGCACCTGACAACACGTGTTTTATAACCACGCATAGGCATGGGAAAAACACGCCTAGGCGTGGGAAAATCCTGGTCCGCGAATTTGGCCCTTTTTATCTGATTTTTGAGGCATTCTGCAGGTGGAGTTTTGGGACCAAGCACGAAATCCCTAGAGAAAGTGGAAGGAGAAGAAAATCACTCAAGATAGAGGTGATTCAAGTGAAGAATCAAGATCAAGAAAGGAAGATCAAGCTTGGATTCTCTTCACTTTTGTTCATTCTTTCCCTTTTCTCTCTTGATTTGTAACTTGATGGGTTCTATGATTCCATATGTTTTCTCTTCTTTCATGATGTGTAACTAAACTCTAATCTAGGGGCTTGACAACTGTCGAGCTTACCAAATTTAAATCAATTTATAACCGATTTACCAAAACTACTTGTAGCATAAGGTAACACCGGGTCGAGCTCGTAGATCACTCTAATTATGAAGTCAGATTAAGAGGTTAATAAATAGGGGGAAAGAGTTTTGCAAGATTAAACAACAAAGAGCAATTAAAATGAGTAAACAAAATTGAGAAAACAACCAATCCAAGAGAATTAACAAATCTTGATTTTAATCCATCCTTGATCTTTATAAATGTTCAACTATCAACCAAATCTTTGGTCTTAGATCACATCAAGACGCCTCTCAATGATCCATGGATCTTCTATTAGAAACGCTTCTAAAATTCAATTAATTAAGGTTAGACAAATTAAGCATCCATCCAAAACCCAAATTAACTTAAAAACCAACATCCAACCAAGCTAAATATTTCATCAAACATCTTTGATAAATTATATAACCTCTGAATTCATCTCTTGGCATATGATAATTACGCAATTAACATATGCAAATCCCAATCAAATTAAGCATTAAATCGAATTTAAACAAGAGAAGAAAAGAAAGAGAAACTTGATTAATAGATGAACGTATAACGATTAAAACGAGATCTCATATTAATCATCAAGCTTGTCAATCTCTTGGATTGATTAAAGAAGTTTAGCTCTCCATAGCCATCACCATTGGAGAACCTTCAAGAACCATACAAAAATGAAAGTAACAAAGAGAAGGGGAAGAGAAAAAGAGAATTCTCCAAAATGAAACACTAAAACTTTAATTATAACAACACTACTACATAAAAGCTCTACATATTACAATGATCTGCATAGCCTCCCTTTTATAGAGGGTTTAGAGGTACAAAATGTCAAAAGGGGGCTGAGTCATGGTGGTTGAGTGGAGTAGGTGGATGAGTGGAGTAGGTGGATGAGTGGAAAATGTTGAATGACTTTTGGTGAGTGGAAAATTATGGAGATTCTTTGTCTCCGAAATCATGCAGCTCTGAAGTCATTGCATTCGTCATTTTTGAGCCAAGTGGTCTTCATGAAGATTTTAGGTCTGGATCTTAGCTTTCAAATGGCTTTGGTTTGAGCCCAATATCATTTCCATAGCTCCAGATATGTTCAAATTACTGCACACTGCTCAGGTCCAAACGCAGCTCCTCTGTTCTGACTTCCAAGCCCAATATCACTTCCAAGGAGTCTGAATCGGGAAAAGTGTACAACATGAAAGTTGTAGATTTGAGTCTTAACTATCAACCATCAAAATTTCAGCCCATTCTACAACTTTCACCACGAGCAGTATAATGAACAGTACGCATAGGTCATTCTGCCAGGAGCAACACTTTAGTTCTTGATTCAATGCCAATTTGAGCCATCCAAACGTGTGATTGAGTCTTTGATGTCTTCATGAAGATTGTAGAGCTCTCTCTTATCTTTAAAATGACATAAGATTCACCTTAAACATCCACCTACAGCCCAAGATATGACCCAAATACAGGATTAGTGTAAGACGTAAATCATGCTGAAAAATTCAATTAAATCCATTTTGAGTTCACAACATACAAAACATAACCAAACTTAATTTATTAAGTGCACGGAGAGTGTAAATGACTAAAAATGAAGGCTTATTAATGCATCAAATATGTGAACATCAGGGCTCTCTAGGATCTTGTTATAGATTTGAATATCTTGTAAATTTGTTGGGTTTATATCAATGAAATTGGTTTTGTTCTTCCATATCTATGCTTAATGCTTGTTGTTGATTGGCCATCAATTGCATGATTTTAGTATTCCAATTGAACTAGAAATAAGGTGTTGTGAATATGGATATGATATTGTTGATGTATGTTCAATTACATTCTATTGGGTTGAGTGTGTTGATTAGCTAATGGGATGGACACATACCCATTAGTCATGCATAGCAAGTGTTTGATAATTGGTCTCAATGAGTGATTCTTATGCTAATTCACATGGACACATAGTGGATTAACTAGGTTTCACATGGGTAATTGTCCTCGACATAGGCTTTTATCTATTACTTGTTTTAGTTAACAAAACTAACTCATTGTTAGATGCTTGTGAATTGCAAGTTATTTATTGAAGTAGCAAGTGAATAGGGACCCCTAGGCTTTAATCATTCTTATCTTTCTCTTGTGGAATTAGTGTTCGATACTTTCTCGCTTTGTTTCTTTTAATGTGTTATTTTAATTGCAACCCATTCTTACAATTCGATTGCTTAGATAAGAATTTGTGAAAATTGGTTAAGTTTAGCATTTCTCTAATTGTCAGTCCATTGGGACACGATACTCTAACTCGCATATATTACTTGTTGACCCGTGTATTTATGGATCACCACAAACAAGTTTTTGGTACCATTGCTGGAGATTGAATTTAGATTTTGTGTTATTTCTTAATTCAATTCACAACTCTTATTTCAAGTTTTGTTTGTTTGTTATTTGTTTTTTAGGTACTTAGCTCTTGTATGCGAATGACTCAAAGTGTATCTCGATTTCCTTACGATCCTGAGATCGAGAAGACTTTTCGTAGATTGCTAAGGGAACGACAAATACAAGGGAAGACATTTGAATTGGAAAGCGAATTTGAGATGGTAGAAGAAGCAAATGCTGAAAGACTCATTCGAGAGTATGCCACTCCAAATGCTAGAGACATTCGATCTAGCATTAGAAGGCCAGCTGTACAAGCACAGACTTTTGAGATCAAGCCTGCTATTATCTAGATGGTTTAGAATAATTTGCAATTTGTGGATCTTCCCCATGAAGATCCCAATGCTCATCTAGCTAACTTTCTGGAGATTTGTGATACTTTCAAGCACCAAAGAATGACTGATGATGCAGCTCATTTGAGGCTTTTCTCTTTTTCCTTGAGAGATAGAGCCAAGGCATGGCTTCAATCATTACCTGAACATTCCATCACTACTTGGGAAGAGCTAGCTCAGAAGTTTTTGGGCCGATTCTTTCCTCCCATGAAGGCAATGAAGTACAGGAATGACATTTTGTCCTTCAGGCAATTTGAAGGAGAGACCTTATATGAAGCATGGGAGCAATTTAAAGAGTTGCTAAGGAAGTGCCCTCACCATGGCATAGCAAAATGGATGTTGGTTCATACTTTCTATAATAGCTTGACAACCTCCATTCGTTCCATAATTGATGCAGCAGTTGGAGAGGCTCTTATGAGCAAGACTGTAGACGCTGCCTACAACCTTTTGGAGGAAATGACCACTAATAACTATCAGTGGCCAGCAGAGAGGGTTACTCCTAAGAGAGTGGCGACCGATATACATGAAGTTGATGCTCTCACATCACTTTCAGCTCAAGTGGCAGCACTATCCAAGAAGTTTGACACCATGACAATTAATTCAGTGACGAGCGGAGCTAATATCTTAGCTGAGATTTGTGATTATTGTCGGGACCGTCACTCTACTGCAAGTTGCACAGCTAGCCTGGAGAGTATGCAATATGCTAGTCAGTTCCACCCAAGTAGTCACAACAATGCTTTCGGTAATACTTACAACTCTACTTGGCGGAACCATCCTAATCTTTCTTGGGGTGGAAACTCTCAATGTCCTTCTTCTTCCTATCAGCCCAGAGAAGCACCACGTGCCCCTCCAGGTTTCCAACAATAGAGCTCCCCTCAATTCCAAGGTTCAACTTTAACTTCCAATTTGGAGAAGATGTTTGCTCAGTTCATGACTAGCCAACAAGAGTACATGACTAAAACTAATTCAAGGCTTGCTTCCCATGATGCCTTGATGCAAAGTCAATTGGCTTCCTTGAGGAATCTTAAGACTCAAGTTGGTCAACTAGCCCAAGCTCTAAATAATAGGCCCCAAGGCACTTTTCCAAGTGACACCATTAATAATCCAAAAGGTGTCCCTACTGAGCATTGCAAGGTTATATCATTGAGGAGTAGGAAGGAAATTGAAGGAAATTCAAAGATCAAGCTACTTGAGAAAGAAGTTGAGGTGGCATAAGATGAAGTGGTTTTGAGCAAGGAGGTGGAGAAAAATAAGGAAACTGAAAAGGGGAAGGTTGAAGACAAGAAGAAGGAGGACAAGCCGTATATACCACCTCCACCTTTCCCTAACTGGTTAGCTAAGCAAAAGCTTGATGCTCAATTTCAAAAATTTTTAGAGATTTTCAAGAAACTTCACATTAACATACCATTTGCTGAGGCTTTGGAAAAAATGCCTAGTTATGTGAAGTTCATGAAGGATATCTTGTCTAAGAAGAGAAAGCTTGGTGAGTTTGAAACTATTGCTCTCACGGAGGAATGTAGTGCTATCTTGCAAATAAACTTCCTCCCAAGTTCAAAGATCCTAGAAGCTTCACCATTCCTTTCATCATTGGTGAGAAATTCTCTGGTCGGGCTTTATGTGATTTGGGGGCCAGTGTAAATCTCATGCCCTTTTCAATATACCAAAGATTAAGTTTGGGGGAGGTGAAGCCAACTTCAGTTACTCTATAATTAGCTGATCGTTCTCTCAAATACCCTAAGGGAATCATAGAAGATGTCTTGGTCAAGGTGGACAAGTTCATTTTTCCTGTTGATTTCATCATCCTGGATATGGAGGAAGATAGAAATGTCCCTCTCATCCTTGGAAGATCGTTCCTTGCAACTAGAGGAACTCTCATTGATGTTCAAAAAGGGGACCTTACCATGAGATTGCAAGACCAAGAGGTAACCTTTAATATTTTTAAAGCAATGAAATTACCTCAAGATCTTGAAGAATGTTCATATGTGAATGTGCTTGGTGGGATGGGAACTAAAAGAATTAGTGCAAATGTCCCGCGTGACCCTTTTGAAGCTTCTCTGCCTTCTACATGTGAAAGGGAAGATGAAGAATTAAGAGAGCTCAAGTTATTAGCATCTCATTTGAGCTATGCCTATCTTGGTGACAAAGCTACATCTCCCAGTTACCATTACAGAGAAAGTCTAGCCTAGGACTATAAACGGGGCTCTTCTTGGGAGGCAACCCAAGTTCTTTACCTTATCTTTATGTTTCTTTATTGATGTTTTTACATTCCTAGTTTAGTTATGTACTTTCTTTTGATTATGCTAAGTTTTTTATTTCTTGTTTAAGTTTGATTTTGTTTACCTTATCTTTTTGATGAAGTAGTTTTGATGGATTTGAGAGAACTTGTTTAGGATTAGTGGGCTGCCTGAAAATTTGCACTAAATTGATGAGTGTGCTTTGTGGCATTTTGAATTTGTGCATGTCAGTATGCTGATTTGAGTATCCGATGATTGTGTGGATCAAAGATGTGCCTCATTGCATGGGAAACCATATGTAGAAATTCAAATGTTGTGCTTACACTTGTTATCATAAATGTGTGTGAGTGTATTTCCCTGTTGTATGTGTGGTGTACCTTGGAATATGAATGAAATGCATGATTAGAAAAAATTTATGATTGGCATGTGTAAAGTCAATTTGCTTCTTTGAGGCTTGTCTGATTCCCTTTCGAGGCGAAATCATAGGCGATGCATTTTTGAGGAAATGACTAGAGCAATTCTTTGGACCGATTGGCATTTTTCAAGCCAACCTTAACTGAATGAGTTCCCTAGTTCCCCCTTTGAAGCCTAGTGTGCATGTGTGTGGCCTAATTTTGTCTTTCTTAAAACCCGCACTATCCACCCCTTCACCCCTGCTTGTGTTAAGAAAATCTCTTACCCTCATTACAGGTCATTTGTTTAACACATGATTGGGCATTTTTATTGGTATGAGTCAAAGTATTTTGCATGATACTAGGAAACCAAGATTTATTTGGAACAAACTCTTGTTCAAAATGAAACAAAAAAGTATAAATAAAAAAGAAATAAAAAAATGTGTGAGCTGCACAAAATGCAGCCCCCTTTTGCAAAGGAAATAAACATGTACATATGTTTTTCAAAAAAAAAAGAAGAAAAAAAATGGAATAAAGAGAGTTAATTTTTCATATTGGATCCTTTTATACATCTTGCATGCTTGGCTTGATTCAATGGAAATGTGTGATTATGTGTTTGATATTTGAATTTAATTCCTTTCCCTTCTTTCTTAACCATTACCCTTAACCTCACATTACAAGCTTAAAAGACCTTTATGATCTTTGATTTTATGTTGCCTACATTAGTGGAGAAAGGGATGAAAGACATTCTTTTGAGAGTGCATGTGCATTTTATAAATTCATCCATCTTACTCTTCAAGATTAGGAAAGGGTCTTAAACACATGAGTTTGAGAAATCATTCATGTACAAAAATTGCATTCAAGGGTAATCATGATAGTTAAATTTTTTTTGCATGTGTGAACCTTGTGTGAGGTTGAGAAGTGATTTCTGAGGGTATGAATGATGATTGGAAGCTGGATATGCTCTAGTTCAATTTGCCCCATTCTTTCTATTCTTTGTATTGGAGTGTATTCCTTCTTCCCTTACTTGGATTAGTTTGCTCAAGAACTAGCAAATCTTTAGGTTTAGGGGTGTGATAACTTCTGGAAATGAAGTTATTTCACTTGATTTTGAATGTATATGAGCATAGTATCATTAAGTTTTATAGGTCAAAGGTTCAATTCATGCATGACTTTAATGATTTAAGCTTGTTAACTCAAATGATTGAGAATTGAATCTTTGAGGATTTTATTTAAAGAAATTGGATTGATCATAATTTGATGGACTTTGACATTGTCTTGATGTAGGTATTCAATATAGAAAAGCTTTGGAAGGGTCAAGGAACTCAAAAAGGAGCTCAAATTTGAAAAAAAAAAAGTAAAAAAGAGATGCTGCTACCAACCCACGCCTAGGCTTGATAAAACCACGCCTAGGCTTGACAAAACCACGCCTAGATATGGAAAAACCAAGCCTGGGCGTGACACTCTCAAGTTTTCAGGAATTTCAGATAGAGACACTCATGCCTAGGCGTGTAAAAGTCACGCCTAGGCATGGTCAGCACCTGACAACATGTGTTTCATAACCACGCCTAGGCATGGGAAATGCCTTGGTCCGCGAATTTAGCCCTTTTTATCTGATTTTTGAGGGCATTCTGCAAGTGGAGTTTTGAGACCAAGCACGAAATCCCTAGAGAAAAAAGGAGGAGGAGAAAATCACTCAAGATAGAGGTGATTCAAGTGAAGAATCAAGATCAAGGAAGGAAGATCAAAGTTGGATTCTCTCCACTTTTGTTCATTCTTTCCCTTTTCTCTCTTGATTTGTAACTTGATGGGTTCTATGATTCCATATGTTTTCTCTTCTTTCATGATGTGTAACTAAACTCTAATCTAGGGGCTCTCTAGGATCTTGTCAAGAATTTGAATATCTTGTAAATTTGTTGGGTTTCTATCAATGAAATTGGTTTTGTTCTTCTATATCTATGCTTAATGCTTGTTGTTGATTGGCCATCAATAGTATGATTTTAGTATTCTAATTGAACTAGAAATAGGGTGTTGTAAATATGGATATGATATGGTTGATGTATGTTCAATTATATTCTATTGGGTTGAGTATGTTTATTAGCTAATGGGATGGACACATACTCATTAGTCATGCATAGTAAGTGTTTGATAATTGGTCTCAATGAGTGAATCTTATGCTAATTCATATGGACACATAGTAGATTAATTAGGTTTCACATGGGTAATTGTCCTAGACATAAGCTTTTATCTATTGCTTGTTTTAGCTAACAAAACCAACTCATTGTTAGATGCTTGTGAATTGCAAGTTATTCATTGAAGCAACAAGTGAATAGGGACCCCTAGACTTTAGTCATTCTCATCTTTCTCTTGTGGAATTGGTGTTCAATACTTTCTCGCTTTGTTTCTTTTAATTTATTATTTAAATTGCAACTCACTCTCACAATTCGATTGCTTGGATAAGAATTTGTGAAAATTGGTTAAGCTTAACATTTCTCTAATTGTCAATCTATTGGGACACGATACTCTAACTCTCATATATTACTTGTCGACCCGTGCACTTGCGGATCACCACAAACAGTTCTCCATATGAGTTGCATGAGAAGATCAATGATAACTGGTATGTGTTGATAATTTTCTCATGCCCTTTTTATCTTACGATTAGGGAATGAGGTTGGACGGGGCTTTTGGTGTACCTTTTAAGTAAGACTTAGAAATATTTAAATAAGTGATGAAGTATTAACTGACTTTGAAAGTGTTTAGGATCCAAACCAATTTCCTTATCTTTTGAACTTAATGCTACACTACTCATGACTGTTTTAGTATTGGTTTCTTCTTTGTCATATTGGTTACTACTTTGAGAATATATATATATATATATATATATATATATATATATATATATATATATAATGTGACAGAAGGAATAATCAAGACTTGATTATCTTTAGCTTTGTTTTATCTTTAGCTTTGTTCTTCAAAATGTATTAATTAGTACTCCTAGGAACTGTACTTATGCAGTTAATTTTATATTCAAAGTGTTCCTCAAGTGTTACTTTTATTTTTTGCTTTATTGAAAATTCAATTATTTTTTTATTTATTTTTAAAAATAGTGATTGCATTGTGTTGGATAAAGTAAGTTGGTTTATCATTAAAGGTTCTAGATTCCCAAATGAATTAAATATTTAGGTTATTATGGGTTTATCCTGTAACATCTTTTTCAATATGTTAAACTTGTAAATAGTTACAGAAGTAATTTAATATTTGCTTAATATGCCTGTTTAATTTTGTGATAATTTGAATTAGTTTAGGCACTTTACTGCAGCCTAAAAGGTGAAAAGTAGCTTAAAAGGACCCAGATATTAGCTTAAATAGCTTAGCTAATAGAAATAGATGTAGATAATTTATTTCTATGTCACAAATATGTGTTTCGTGATGTGATTAAAGTTTAAGAATAATTAGAGTCAATTTGGTATTTTTAAGCATATTAGTTGTATGTTTTAATGTCAGAATGACTAGTCACAGATATGAAAAATTATGATACTGGTGAAATAACTTTTTAATGAATCTTAATATTTATTTTAAAGTTATTGGAACTTAGAAAACTAGAATTTGCTAAATCTGTGTGTTTTTAGCAGATCAGGAAGTATCAGTGTTATAACTAATGACCCTTAACTCTCCACGGTTTCAGCCTATATTTTGGACTTTCTTAAGTGACTTTGTTACTCATTTTTCTCACTTTTCTCTCTTCTCTTCACGGCTGAAACAGAAGCAGCTGAAAGGGTGGAAGCTCAAGTGGAGAAAAAAAGAAGACAAAAGACACAAGAAGAAGGGGAAATCCAAGGTTTGAGATTGAGGATCAGTCTGCAACATCAAGACAGCTTGAAGGTAGGGGTTCTTGAGCTTGAAACTTCATTTCTTCTTATTTTTCATGTTTAACCTATTTGAGATTTGATATGTAAAAATGAGGTTTTGTGGTGTTTTAAGTGATTATATTACTTGGATAAGTTTTAAATGTAGTTTATGACTTGTTTATACTAGGAGTTTGGATTAGAAAATGAAAATTTTCCATTTGAATATAAAATCCTCAAAGTGTTGATTTTTGGGGTTTAGATGAGTGATTTGGTTTTTGGATTCATTTTTTATTAAATGAATTAGTGTTTTATGTTTTCTTCATATTTGTGAACTTGTTTGGGACTTAATCACCAAGAAACTAATTTGGAATGATCAAATTTCGTGTATGGCACTAATGGAATAGTGCCACACATATGTAGAATTCTGCAGATTTGTCTATAGTCATTCAGTGCTCAAGCACTGTTGTTTGCGCGCTCAAGCGCTCATGCTTCCGCGCTTAGGCACCGAGATAGGGCAAAAACATGATATTAGCATTGTGATGCTAATTGATGCGGATTAAAAGTTACAAACCCAAGTATAAGTTGTTTTAAGTAATAAATTCTTGGGAGTCTGAGGTCGATCCACAGAGAATTGATGAAGAAAAATTTATTTGACGTAAGGAAAATATTTTATTACAACAATAAAAGTGATAAAACTTAGTCACAAATAAAAAAGATTTACTTGGGTTAAGAGATCCACTCTTGGTAAATAAAATAAGGACTAGATTAATTCTTTTTATAACTCAATTAGAATCCACACATAATGAAGGTTCCAATCGAAAAATACAACAATCAAAGTTCCTTAAAAATTATATACGTAATTATATTATGATTCCTTTAATTATTTATTAACACCACCACTTATAAATGGCCTCAAGCATTCATTGTGCCAACCTCTTGTCTACAATGAATCAAGATCTCCACTTTACAAAGAGGGTTTCTAAATTGATTGAAAACAAAATACAACACGTATAATGACCACTTGAAATATATCATTTAAGCACAAGAAAAAAATGAATCTAATCTTATTTCATTACCAAGAGCTTCACCATTTCACCCAAGTAAAATGAAACTTAGTTACTCATAGACAAAAAGAAAGAAAGAGAGAAGAAGAAGAAAAAATAGAACATAACTTTAATTTAGAACAAAAGAAAACTATAACAAAAGAATCAAACAACAAAATAGCATGATTTTAGTATCTAACACCAAGACTCTCTAAATGATCAGCCAAAACTCCCTTTTATAGAGGATTAGAGATACAAAATAATAAGGGGGCTGAGTCATGAGTGAGTGGATGAGTGGAAAATGAGTGAAAAATACCAAATGACTTTTGGTGAGTGAAAAATTATGGAGATTCTTTGTCTCCGAAATCATTTAGTTCTGAAATCATTAAATGCGTCAGAATATTGAAATGTTGTCTTCATGAAAGTTGTAGGACTGGATCTTAACTTTCAAATGCCACTAGAATCACTTAAGAGGCCTACTCCATATTTTGATCGAGTTAAATTTTTTTACCCCTAATTCGAACCGGTCATGATCAGACAAATGATCAGGGCCAAGATCGGGTTGACTAGATAATTAAATAAATTATACAAATTTTAACATTATATATAGTTAAATCATAAAATTTTAGAAATTAAAAATTAAATATAAGAGATGTTTTATAATATACATTTTGAAACAGATTATATCAATATAAATATATTATCATGTTATGAAAAATATATATTTTAAATCAATTTTTTATTACTTATTACTAATTGTCAAAAGAATATAAATTTTAAAATATTATGTAACATTTTGTGAAGCCAATCAAAAACAAACTTGCTCCAATCACGAAAACAAACTTGCTCCAATTGTATTTGTGCACTTTGTCTATATTAAGAATCACAGGCAAAAACTTCGAACTAGGAGCATTCTTTAAGGGCGGGTGTTATTGTGTACCTTGTCAAGTTTGGGTATACCATATACACTGCATTTTACCTACAATAACATTTTTTTATAGGTTGCTATTTTTTTTTTTTTTTTTTTACAATTTGTTTTTTTTTTCAAGCCACCATTACCGTCCGTCGTCGGCAGCCGTCGGCCACCGACTGACTATTGTTTACTTTTTTAAAATTATACAATTGTATAAATAATATCATTTAAAATTATATCATTCTTTATATTTTTTCATAAATAATAGTGCATACTGAAATTTTTTCCTAAAACTATAACTGTTTGTTGAAAATTTTTATAAATTTTAAGCGATAATATTTATATAATTATACAACTTAAAAATAATTAGAGGTGACCTATTTTCTAAAACTATAATCGTATTTATTAAAAAATCTTATAAATTTTAATTGATAATATTTAGACAATTATATAACTTTAAAAAAAACTAGAGGTGACTAGTGGTGAGCGATAAAGTAACGTCTGATGTGACCTATCAACTGATGACAGTAATAGTGGTAGTATGTAAAAAATATAAAATTAAAAAAAACTTATAAAAAACCTAAAAAAAATTAATTAACAAATTTTTTTATAATTAATCTAAGTCATTAATTTATTTTATAAATAAATTAATAACTTAAATTTAATGATGTATCATATATCATTGGTTTATATTAGACATCACCTTCTTTAAGGTCGAGCACGAGAAAATAGACAAAGTGTAGAGTAGGAAAGTTCGCTTAAACCTATCATCGACTGTGTCAGACGCAATAATTTTCTCCAACTGACTATTGCTTATTGAATCAAACTACTTTAAATCATTCTTTTTCCCTTCAGTCAAAGTTGATGAAATGGGCAAACCTGTAACGTCTATAACAAATTAATCGTGTCAAATCAACAAGTACTAAACCCAATTGTAATGGTAAACATGTCCATAACAAAAAAATAACTATACACATATTTTTAATTCGGACTGTAACACCCCAAAAAAAGATAATTTAGGCTTAGGTCCTTAATTGAACATTAATAAGTATAACATAAACTCCGTAATCACAAATAAAAAGACATTTTATAAAGTATAAGCATTAACTGTATCTAACAACATGCAAAGGGTACAATACTAGAGTCAGGTAGGCCCAACACTATGCCTACTGCCTACATCCAGATAGCTCAACGGGTTCCGAACCTCTTACACACAAGTAAAGCCACAGTAGGTCTAAACTCTTCACAAGCTCCAAACACAAAACCAGATTCAGCATGCTGCATTCCACCTCTACTAATGTGCCAAAACCTATATCTGTAATGGCCTTGACTTGATTGTTTGTCAGGTTTGCACAGATCTTTTGCAAACGCTTCGGAGAGCACCTAGTATGAAATGCTGCCTGCAATTTGGTTACAAATGATCAATTAATTCACATATATGTCGCAATATCTGGATAGCACAAACAAGGAATCAATTCATTAATTTTTTATTAATAAATTATTCTACCAATTGTACAACAACTACCTAACTTACTTTTCTACTCTTTGAACTGCCATCACTTTTGGAAGATGCAACCCTCAGTGCATGTGCCTATGAAGTAACCTTCTCTTTTTTCCTAATCGCTACTTCTTTCATCTACCAAGAAACCAAGTTAAATCAACATATTAAACGTTTGTATACATGAATAACCATAATGTACATATAAAAGAGGAATTGTAAAATTGTACAGTCATATCATTCTGACCTTGACTAAATTATTGAGGATCAAAATCCATATCATCATCTGAGTCATTTGAGTCTCACATAACTTCTTTCCCACATGATTCTCTCACAATTTCTTTGGCACGTGATCCTATCAATTAATAATGAAAGTACATAAAAATAATTAAAAGCCTAATAGTATGAAATATTTTGTTATCTTCTAAACAAAACCAACCTTAAGAACAATGCTCAAGGACTACACACCTGATTGAGTAGTTTCTGGATTGGTTTTTGCTGAACTCGCCCCTTTCTTTAGTCTCGTGAATGCAAAAAATAAAAATAAAAAAAAATACAAACAAACAAACAAATAAATGGTCGCCATGTTATTACTAAAGCCTTATTTTCCTTTTTATAGTCTACATATATGATTCATGTTTCAGAATGGAGAGTGGTAGTTATCTCTAAACATCAATTAACACTTTTAAACTTGGAATTTTAAAGAACAAGCTACATAAATCAGCTTGGAGGTCAAGTATGGAGACATTGTTCTTTAACTCAAATATTTGGAGCCCTAACAAAAACAAAACGGTAAAGAAACAAAACACCAAGAAGGTGAGGACTAGTTAAGTGGCCTAGTTAGCTTAACTAACAATAACATAGTTGGGTTTTCCTTTTGTTTTTAATTATTTTTCTAACTCACACTGGAAACCCGTAAGCCTCGTAAGGGCATTCCCTTTTTAATAATCAATCACAACAATATATTGCATGTTATTCTACAGTCATAAGAACTTAACTAACAAGTGAATGTTTCTTTATTAACTTACATTAATTCAATCACACCATTTATCATACTAAGATACCTCGTCCAGTAATTGCATCGACCTTCCTCCTCGGTCCCATGTTCATAACCTCACAATATATTGCAGGAAACTCAAACTCAGTAAAGTGAAAATGGCCTGAGTCTAATTACCTCACTATTTTCCAGACATGTATTGAAGTAAGTAACTCAGGCACATCACATTTTTTTCTTCTAATTCATTCTAGGCATGTAACCCCCCCTTTTCTTTTCAATTGATTATCCTTCTTACCTCATTCGTGTGTATAGATACTATTAAGCCTCATGAGGAATTTCTTTTGCTCATTTTTGAATAAGCATGGTAGGTTGCCTTTAAAGTTGAAAACCCAAATTATTAAGTTACTAATTTGTTAATAGTACCATTTAAGAATACTCATGATTATTCTTTGGAGAACTCTCACTATTTATCTTTCGTATAATGAATCTTGAAAGTGCAATTTTAAAAACTATCTAAGAATTCCCAGTAATTTTAGCAAATAAGTGTCATCATGATGATTTTAGCTGCTTTAGGATTTTCGCAAACGTTTAAAGATAATTATTAGAACAGAAAAAGCGAAAACAATTTAATTATTCTCGAGGCAAAAGTTCATTTTAAATGTCAATATCCATATAAATTTAACTTACAAGTTCAATATCAAAACAACCAGATGTCATAGAACAACAGACAAAACAATTCAAGGACATAGTTACAATAACATAAACTCACAAAAATATTTATAGAAAACTCAGAATGCTGTCAATCAGAAACAAAATATTAGCACATAACCACAATAATATCCAGAATATTGTCATAGATGCATAATGCTATGCAAATGCAATCCATGACTCTTTCAATACCTTACAATGCTCAATTAATTAATCTATTTGTCCATAAGCTAATTCTCAGACCACATATCCTTATAATAATTAAGGAGTCTCATGCTCAACCTACACTTGGTGATAGATTGATTATTAGGCTTGAGCTCACCCTATACGTAACAATACTTCGTCACACGACCCTATCCCCTAATACTAGGGCCTCACCCATAGTTTCTCAACATAAGGGAATAGCACATAGGATTACCCTTAGGTATGAGAATCATGTCCAATATCTTTTAAGTCTAAGTACAAAAAATTCCCAACTCAACAAATATCATTCACTAATAATTTGACAAATCCAATATACAAAATTTAGACAATTTCCTATCTCATGCTTTATTGCTGAATCATTCATCAATAAGTACAATAAATTTTATATTCATGATATAAGAATCATGAGTCAGCTTATCTCATTCATAAGTCATCTTATCTAGGAATAAAACATCAAACCAATTTCATTATAAACCTACACTAGGGTCACGGCCACACTTCAACTTAGTGCCATAATTAGGAATCAATCTAGTTAATTAACTTTAGCTTAACCCAATTAGAGTCTAATTAACCTCATTAGCATTTACTTAACCTTAATTAGCTAATTCCCTTAGAAATTTAACTTGCCCAAGATGCTAAGCCACTCTCTAGCTTCACCATTATCACCTAATGATCTAATTCACTACTAAATCAATTTAATTAAGCTCATTTAAGTACCATTAGCCTAATTTGATTCTTAAACATCTTCCTTGATGCAAAACACCCTAGACCCGAGACACCATTCAACCCAAACTTTTAAAATTTAGCATTCAACTAGCAATTAGCAATCTAACTAAATTAATCTAAGTGAAATTAAGCATCAATGATCACATTTTTATTTCAAGCCATGCATGGTGCATCTCCAACCATGAACCCAAGACCTCTACTACCAACAACTCTCACCATACACCCAATTTATCATCCAATTCATCCTTCTAAACAAGTTTAAGCATGAATCCATTCAAGATTACCAATCAAACACCAATTTTGGTGAAGGAATCACTATGAACCCGAGACCATGCAATTCGGCCAAGGTGAGAAAAGAAGTGGGGATTCCACATGCAAGCACCATTTCAAGTTCACCTCAATGCAAAGAATCAAGATTCAATAGCAAATTGAAAGATAAGCCTAAAATCTATCCCTCAACCAACCGGAATTGAGACCAGCCTCAAGGAATTTACCATCAAAATTCAACCAAATCATACATGCAAGTGCACCATTCAACCAAGAACAAGGAAAGGAAGAAGCAAGGGAGAAAAGAAAAACCCTACTTGGTCACCTAGCTCACGGTCTTGCAAGGGAAGAGGAAGATAAAGATGCTCGAAGCAAAAATCCAATCAATGTAACACATAGAGGAAGTTATGATAATCGTTTTTGTTTTCAGGCACGCGTCAGGACGAGGTCATTTAAGCCTTCATGCAAGAGCTTGAACCACCTATGACCATGGCTGCCATGGAGCCTAGTCATGAGAGAGAATGGAGAAATGAAGTGAGGATGGTGGTGTGGAGGGGGGTAGGCGCAGGTTGGAAGGAAAATAAAGGAGAGGAACTTAGTTCCTAAGCTTTAGATGGTCATAGGTGGTTTAGATGAGTTCTACTACTCCTAGAAAAGTTTTAATTCTCAATCCTATAATTTTAGCTCCTAATCATGTTTTAGAACTCCTTAGGGTTCATGTAGGATTTTAATTTAGGCCAATTAGTATTAATTAAGTCCTAATTACTAATAATAGATAGTTAACTTGAGGGTTAAGTAACTTATGTACATGCAATTCTATTGGTTTGAGTCTAATCAAGTTTAAACCCACTCATTTCACATTTGGCAACAAACCAATGAAATTCAAACTTAGTTTATAGGCTTTTCATGCATGAAATTCTATTGGCACTCAAGGTAATGATTACTTTACTTTATTTTACTTTAAATAGGATTTTAATCCTATATAATCACCCTAATTTATTCTCATTCATTTTATTAAGTCCTAGCATAGTTATAAGGATACTATTATCATCTACATTTATTCCTTACTTTATAAAATTATTTTCATAATTTTATCTATTTATTCTAATTTCTACACTACTTTTAAGTTAATAAAATCATTAAAATTCACTTAAAATTACTAAATTTATTTATTTAGCCCCACAAATTCACCATAAATTTATTTATTCATTTATATCCAAATTATAAAATTTTTAATCATTTTCCTTACTCATTTAATTTTTTTTCATTTATTTTAATTAATATTCTACATTTAAATTATACGTGAAATTATTTCTTATCGACATATAAATTACAATTATTCACAAAAACTTACAAATAAATCAAATAATTAATTAATTATTAATATGACTATTTATTTAAGTAAAATAGAAAAAGAACATTACAAAGTACAATTCATATAAGTGAGCGGGCTTTGACTTTAAATGTACGATCACAGAAATTGGTAAATAAAATGGAAGTTGGTCTTTCTTAGGAAGATCTGATAATGGAAATTTATATAATTATTGGAGAAAGCACTCCTCTAAGTTCTCCCATTGTAAGCAAACCAAAGAGAATGAAAATGTTTATGATTTTATGCTAATTAAAGTAAACAAAACAATCCAAAAGATCATAAACAATCATGCCATGCAAGCTTGCTAGAGAAGTTTGGATATCCAAATCAGGACTGAACTTCAAGTATAATTTCGGGCCTAGTATAACTTCTAGTATACACCTCAGATCCTAGGATTACGCTAAATGTTCTTTATAGTGTTTGAGTTCTTGTCCTATGAGATAGTGACCAAGTGCTTGAGAAGGATTACAAAGCAAAGTTTACTGGTTTCTACTGACATTGCTAGTATCTCATTTGGTTGATTCTGTTTCCACTTTAGAATGAGAAGAAAGCTGGGTGCAAGAAGCTTGAGAAAGCTTTACTAAGGAAGGGAAATGGCTGAGGTTTCAGAATGAGTACAATAGCCTTGGTTTTAAAATGAGCGTGCAATTTAATGTACATTTTTTAAATGGTGTATGTAATGTAATTATGAATTTATGATGTATTATAAGGCATGATGCTAACATGTAAATATAAACTACTTGTGTGTGGTTCAAATATTTCCTTGTACAATTAATAAATATGGAATATTTTAGATTACCAAATTACAAATTTTGTTATGAATTTAGCTAATAGTTGTCTGAAGTAACGGGTTTTTTTTTTTTCATTAGACCCAGCAAACTTAACATGGCAGCAAACAATCAAGACTTGGATACAAACTTAAGGTAAACTCCCAAAATACAAGAAGAAATTTTGGCATTACACAAGCTCCAATTATATCCCAAAGAAACACACCAATGTCACATTCCACATAGGACTTCTCAAAACAAGACTTCTTTCAAGTATAGATTGACAAAACAAATAATTTTTTGGAATAACTCAAGATCTATAAATCATAAGCATGCTTATGCTTAGATTACATATTAAAGAACACATTAGCTAATACATCGAGCTATACAATATATTTATTACATTGTAAAAAATATAAAACAGAACACATGCCACACATATGTAACAAAGAAGTGTGTTTTTTATTTTTATATTTTTTTTAACAACAAAGTTGCAAAATGACCAATTTCTTTTAATTTAAGTAAAGGCAAATCCACTTTTTTATAAGCCAACTAGCATGCAGAGAATTTTATCGGAAGCCAGTATGACCACATCCTTAGAAGAATAACAACGGGCAGCAAAGACACTTTCTCATCTTGAAATTAAGAACAGATGCACAACCAAATATAATAATCTTGATTGGACTTCGGAGCAATAGCAAAGATAATCAAATTTGAAAGTATTAATGGAATTGCAAAAATAAATGTAGAAAAATAGTTAATTGAGTGACAACAGACCTAGAAGCACATGTTCATGTTAGAAAAATTCATTTACTGGTCTTTGGTGTTTGCAGCTAATGAAGACTTTCTACTAGTGAAGCTACAAAGCAAATTCTATTATTATGGTATATTCCATTAACTCTGTTTTCAAAGTTCACAATCATTCTGAATAATGTTGTACACATCCAAGATTGATATACTTTTCCTATTATGTGTGTGACTATGTTCAAAAAATGGGAGTTATAAGAAACTACCAAATAAACTTATGCTTAACATTCAGGACATAAATTAGCATACTTGGCACTGCAAAAGATATGACACAAATGACATAGCACCAATACATCTCTTTTAGAAATTTGATACATTATGCAAAATACAACTATTCTATTAGTAGAAAACCAGTTGGAACTTAGAATTTATAGAAACCAAAACAAAGCTCCTAAAATTATAAACCAAAACAAAGCTCCTAAAAATTTATAAATTTTTCAATAATCATCAAGCCACTACACTCTCTCTACACAGACAACAGCCACCTTAACATTGAATTACTCAAAAATCAAATTCACAGTGCAAATCCATCAACTTTTTCTCTCATCCCTTCAACCAGAAAGAAAAAGCAGGTCCATCCAATCCATTTGGGTATGGTAACAAGAAAATTGGACTAAATGGTAATGTTGGTGGGGTTGAATAACTTCTTTTCACAAACAATCAAGACTACCTTAGTAGTAGAAGAGCCTCACAAAATTACATCCACAACAAGACACCCATTTTTTAAACAATCAATCAATACTTGAAAATCAAAAATACCCAACAAGCATGGTTCACTCACAAAGATAGGTAACACGAGGCTCCTCCCTTCCAAATAGCTCATAACTCATTTGGGCACATAACACGTACATTTGAAGATCACATAGTTCCCAATTGCTCAAAATCCACAAAACCTAATCCATGTTACTGACATACAGTGACAGATAAGCGCATGCAACCGTTGGAGTTCCACTAAGTTTGACCCATCGACTCACCCACACAAATCCTAACAACTAAAACATAACCCATCCGTAGAATGGACATAAAACATAACCCTAACAACTAATTGTTCATGCAACAATCACCAATCACCAATCAAACACCAAAATTTTCGAAACAAAGGGGTCAATGCGTTGAGGCGGTGTGAAGCATCGTTCTCCTAGTTTCTCAGAGAACTGCAAGGGATTCAAATGAGGGTGAGTGAAGAAGGAGGAAATAAACAAATCAAATAATTAATTGCTTTTTTATAAAAAAAAATAAAAAATTGAGAGCAATAGGGTGACTCACCGTATAAAACCCAAGTGGACTAGTGTGTCCAATTTGGTTGTACAAATAACGCGATTGATTAGCATATATCTGGGGATTCAGGCAGTTCATCCTTGAATATCTGCTAGTCAAAATTGTCAAACCTTTGTTTCCAAATTCGGTTCTTGTGAAAGATTTCAACAACCCTTTTATTTCCAATTCTTCAGCTTCATCTATTCGTTCATGCTTACTTGGAAAACAAACGGAAGAAAAGAGGGAGGAAATTCGAAACTACTTCTATTTTATGGTAATTTTCTGTTTGTTGTTGTTCACAATCGGCAATGAAACATGGGTTCTGGAAAAAAAAAATCGAATCTTTTTCAGCCGATGATTGTCAATTTGGAATTTAGAACACTGCATCTTTCTGAACATTTACAGTCTCTTCTTATTAGAAAATTCTAGTGTCATGCGTTCAAAACATTTTAGATGAAGTAGATTTGTTGTTCCAACTTCATTTTCTTGTTTTTTGCTTTCATTCTTTTTTTTTTTGGAGCAAAATGGGTGTTAATTATTGGTGAAGGTTTTTACTTGTATGCAGTGTGCTAAGGACTAGGGAGGAGATAATGACTAAGAGCCACTTCAAGCAAGACCATGATTTTGGTAGGAATTAGAATGCTGATCTTGTCTATTCTGTTTTGCTGTGTTTTTTCTTTTCTTTTCTTTTTCTGTTATTGTAATTGATATTATCATGGAGTTTTATTTGTCAGAGAAAAGGCGAGCTAGATGGCTGATAAACGTATCATTTCAAAATGTAATCTCATTGACTGAAAGATACTTGATTTCTTTTAACTTGTCTTAGATGAAGAACTTACAAAACTGGAAGAGTGACTGCCATTATGCATGTCTCTTGGTAGTACTTTTTGTTTTTGGGGTAAGACAACGAGGTCGATTTTTATTGCTAAGAGTTTTTTGTCGCAAATTCATCAGGTGTGAAAGGCAATCTCATTTTTAAACAACCATACCCCACACCCTTTGGTTGTGAAACTATCCGCTCGCAAACTTGGCCCTAGCCACAAGGTGCTTCCAGTGGGTCTTTTGGTAGTATTGAACAACTAATATAAGGATAAAAGCAAAACTATTCATCTGCTTGTGATTTGGTACTTTGAATTTGTATAAGAACAAATGTATCTCTCTTGTATCTATAGCTCTAGTCCGGAACTCCAGATTACTGTCACAGTATCATTGTTGTAACTTCTCATTTATGATAGGGATAGTCCTAAGACAATTTGCCAAATTCTTGATCAGTTGTTTATTTCTTTATTCTATTATATCTTTGGGAACTGCAGGTGCTGCAGTGTTATTGCTGGTTAGGTATGACAAAAGATCTTATATAATATGGCATAAAGGCTCAAATTCAATTACAAGAATATGTTTGTTTGGCTTTGCTATTTCTATCTCTGGTTTACTTGGGTCAAACTGATTTTTACAAGCATTTTTTGTAGAATTGAGCATAAACACTGTTTGAATAGTGTATTGCGTAATTTTTTGTAATTTGTGCATTAATAAACTATTATCACAACATTCTTCCATAAAACTGCGACTTTTTATTTCTGGTGCTACTATTGGCATGTAGGATGCACTAGTATTCCGTATGCTGATTTGCAACTAGTAAAGTTGCTGGTATTTATGATTTGAATTGCTAAATTACAGATACCTAGTGCCAGCTGATTTGACAGTGGGGCAACTTGTCTATGTTATCCGGAAAAGAATAAAGCTCAGTGCTGAAAAGGCAATCTTTATATTTGTGGACAATGTCCTCCCACCTACAGGTAACCGACTAACTGTTGTGCAATATGGTTAAGCTCTCTGTGGGGTGTGGATGTTTGCATCCATCAATTTTGATTATGTTCCATTTTATTCAGAATCACCTATTATTATGTGATCATAAAATGAACAAACATGGTTTGACTAACAAATCTAAAGAAATAAAGGCCTGACCTTCGTAATTTGACTAACATTTCTCTTTAGGTCAGCATTATACTCCTTAAAAGTAGTAGGACCTCAATGCCTTTGTATTTATCACTGCAGGAGCAATAATGTCTACAATTTATGAAGAAAAGAAGGATTAAGATGGGTTCCTTTATGTTACATACAGCGGAGAAAACACATTCGGGTAGCAAATCTACTTCTGGCGCTACTGTGTGTTGTTTTCTTTTATCATTTGGCATTTCGGTTGTGGTTAGTAAAAACTGTCAGCCTTCAATGTATAATATCCTTTTGTTGTGATTACACATGTACAGTAAATTAGTAAATAGTATTTCTGCAATTTATATAACGCTGTGTTACGGCTTATCAATGAATCACTCAGTTGCTTTCAATTGGATATGGCATGGGAGGTGTTATAAAAGTGCCTAATGATTGTGTCTATCTCAAGCCTTTGGTGTTGTCTCCTTCAACACGTTGTTTTTTGTTTTTGTTGACCATTTTGCACCAAGAGGGGATCACTTTTCAAATAATGGGATTTCAAAACATAGTTCTCGATACCACTTGTTAAAGTTAGTTAATGAAGAACACACAAAAAAAAAAAAAAATACACTACGAGAAAAATAATAAATTTATGATTAATAAAAACACTATCACAACAATGATTACAATAATTGTAACCCACCTCAATTGTGTATATAAATAGTTAGTTAGTTATACACCTTCTCAAGATAAGTATGTCTCACTATAAAGAAAAAGTTGATTAATGAAGAACAAAAAGTGATTAATGATGCATTTGATCAAAGTTACTCCACTACCATTAGCAAATTTGTTGACAAATTAGCACCTACTAAAAATATTACATATTTGAGAATGTACATATTCATTTATGGTCAACAAAATTGGTGGAACCCAACAGAATTTGCCAACAAATTTATCTTTTAGCTCTAGTTAACTCCAGAACTTTTATATTGTGTTCATTTAAAGGACCAACTTTAATGAAGTGTTATTCTAAAGGAGGTGTGTAGTGTTATTGCTGGTTTGAAGTATGACAAAAGATGATCAATTGCAAAAAATTATTGATTTGCGACTTTTTATTTCTGGTGGGGATGGATGGATAGAAGCCCTATCTTCAATTTATTATATGTTCTAGCCTCATTAACTAGTTGATAATGTAAATTTTTTTTACACTAATAATAGATTAAAATTAAATAATATTCCAAAATATCTGTTTTCAAAATTAATTGTCCTTTCTTTCTTTATTTTTTTTTTTGTTAAAATATCGATATTTATATATTATCTTTTTCTTACTGATTTACTAGTAAATCACTTTATGCTTTATTAGTGTAGTTTCAAAATGAGAATATAAAAAATCTAGGACTAACTGTTGTGCAAAAAATCATTTTTATTATTTTTTATTCTCTAAATTTTAAAGAATATCAAAGTGAAGGCCTTTTTTAAATTTTTTTTCAGCATTATACTCCTTGTAGTAACCTCTGCCTTTGTATTTATATTGCAGGAGCAAAATGTCTACATTTTGGAGGACGATTAATTACAGCGGAGAAAACACAATCGAGTAGCAAATCTACTTCTGGCGCTAGATTATCATTTGGCAAAGTTAGTAAAATTCTCTTAATGTATAATATCCTTTTGTTGTGATTACACATGTACAGTAAATTAGTAAATAGTATTTCTGCAATTTATATAACGCTGTGTTACGGCTTATCAATGAATCATGAATCACTCAGTTGCTTTCAATTGGATATGGCATGGGAGATGTTATAAAAGTGCCTAATGATTGTGTCTATCTCAATTTTTTGTTTTTGTTGTTGGGGGATCACTTTTCATAACACATAAAGTTAGTTAATGAAGTATAAATTTATGATTAATAACGTATAAAATTACTTAATAAGTATGTAAAAAGTTGATTAATGAAGAACAAAAAGTGGTTAATGATGTGTATAAGTTGATTAACGGAGTCGGACTAAAAATATTACATATTTGTACATATTCATTAACTTATATTTCATTAATCAACTTTAATGTGGTGTTAAAATGATTAACTTTAATGTGATGTTAAAAGAGTGTGTGAGTACTATTTGAAGTAAGATGATCATTATTTTGTTAGGAGGGAGGGAGGGATAGAAGCCCTATCTTCAATTTATCTGCTATATGTTCTAGCCTCATTAACTAGTTGATAATGCAAATTTTTTTAACACTAATAATAGATTAAAATTAAATAATATTCCAAAATATTTGTTTTCAAAATTAATTGTTCTTTCTTTATTTTTTTTGTTAAAATATGATATTTATATATTATTTTTTCTTACACAATTAAATCACTTTATGCTTTATTAGTGTAGTTTCAAAATGAGAATAAAAAAATCTAGGAAAAAAATCATTTTTTACTTTTTTACTCTAAATTTTAAAGAATATCAAAGTGAATTTTAATTTTTTTTTTGTATAAATCTCTCAATATTCGAAAGCTACATTGGGTTCTGATTAATTTAGAATCGAGCTGGGTCAAACTATAAAGGTGTAAAATTCTCTTAATGTTAATTTTTTTATTCACAAGATATCAAAGTGAGTCTACATCTTAAATTAATCTAAGGACCCATTTAGTACGAGGGATAGGATAAGTTTTGATAATATTAGACTTGATAGTATAATATATGATAGTATAACACCTGATAATATAAAACTTAATACGTAAGAGTTAAGGATATTGAGATATTTAAAATTATAATGAAAAAGTCTTTATAAAAGCTTATACATCAAAATCCTATCAAGTCTAATCATTCTCTTCAAGAATTGATTAAGTTATTCATCATTTTAATGTATAAGAGGAGTTTGATAGATAAACTTATACAATATAGTATTTACACTAAATAACTGATAATGTCATAATATATTGTATTAACTTATTCTATCATGTCTAATACGACATGTCAAATGAGCTCTATTTCATAAAAAAAAAAAAAAAAAATAGCTGAAACACATGATGTAACATAGATTTTATTGCTTTAATTGATTGGATGAAAATGAAATAACAATCCAAAATCATAAGAGGCAAAGCTCTAGTGATAAGGAAAGTCGAAAAATTCTTTTGTATGCGACTGTGTGGATCATGTGACAAAGACATAATAAATATTACTTTGGTTCATTCATAATTTCAGAGTAAGAAGCCAGAAAACCGAGTTGATTGAAACTTGAGGGCACAAGGGCGTATAAATCCAAAACTTTGTCCCATAATAATATCCAAAATAATATAAGAGGCCGTTGATCCGCAGCAGTGGCATGATCACTAGTGTACACGCCACTCTACTTGATGGCCACCAAGAAAATATACAGAGGCCATAAAGATTTAAAAAAAAAAATCTAGAGCTTCCTTGGATTTCTTTTAAACTGAAATTGACCTCTATCTATTCGTTATTTTTTCATTAGTTAGTATAACCTACAAGTCACGTAACTAATGTATTCATAGAAAGCTTACTATTTGATTGCAGTAGAATTGGACTGTTATTTGAAGCAAATCTTTCTTGTACTGTCACGATTTAAATTATAAAATCATCACTTTGAATTTACCTAACTATCTTATTTTTAGGCTAAAATTACGTAAACAATTATAATATATCAAGAATTAATTAATTATAGAAACGTTTGTATTATTATTGCTAAAAAATATAAACTCACAAAAAATTAAGTATTAAAGTAATTTGCTTGAATTATATATTTTGAATTTTTTTTGGATATAAATATATTTAACGATTTATTTAATGAATGGTGTTTTATTACACAAATTATAAAATTTATGAATATACTTGTACGATTTCAAACCTTCCTTTAAGCCAATTTTTGAGAGGCCTCATAATCGTGATTGAGTTCAAGAGTTAGTATTACATTAATATGTGGGATTTATTTGGTATAGTGTATATATATATTTTTAGGTACAGATATGCATATGTAGTGTACAGTATGCACATAATAAAATGTATTCCAAAAATTATCAATTCAATTGGTTATTTGACTCATTTCCATTTGTCCAAAAACTCAAACTTGGCTTTCCACTGTGCACGAGGCTCAACAACCAGAGTCACAGAGCCATGGCTATGGTGGCACAACCATGTCCTTCATGGACCCGCGGTTCTATTCCCATACCAAAGCGCAACCCACGACGTCGTTTCAACGGCAGAACCAACCTCTCAAACCCACTGCCACAACCACCTCTACCCCTGGCTGCTCTGGTCGAAGCAACACCACCAAGCACCGCACCTTCACCCAGAGACGGGTCCATTCAGGTCCTGACCCTCCCCATGGACCGTGCCGATGACCTGCAAGCAAAGGCCAGAGCCATGGCTCGTGCCGCCAATGCCACTATCTACACCCCTCAACTCGTTGCCTCCAAATATGGGTTTCAACCCATCAAGGTCTTCCAATTCACCCAGTTTTGGATAACCTTTTGAAACATCTTTTGGGGGTAGAATTGGGATTTTTGGATTGACTCGAGTCTATGTTAACACTACTTTTTGTTTGAGGAATGTTAAGATAGCCTCGGGTTCAAAAGGATTATATATATATATAAGCATGTTCACTATTTAAAACAACACCAAGAACAATAGCATCCAACTCTTCTCTCACTAAGCGGGTCGACTACATAAATCAAACAACGTTATTAGTCTCTATCATATAGAAATCTTCAGATATGTTATCCAAATCTAAATTTTTTTAATTGTTTCAACTATATTCACTATTCAAAACATAATTTAAAATATGATGGATATGTTGCTACATAATTTACAATGAATCTAAGTCTATGTTTAACACTGCACTGTTTGTTTGTGTTTTGGTTATGGTTAGCTGGTGCGAAGGACCCTTCAGATTGTGACCACGTTGGGCTCTTTTGGGTTGAAGCTCTTGTTGGACCAGAGGAATGGAGTGCTTGATCAGAATAGAAGAGTCCGTGCAGCTGAGCTCAGGACGATATTCACGAAGCTTGGACCAACTTTTGTGAAATTGGGTCAGGGATTGTCCATCAGGCCTGACATATGCCCCCCAGAGTATCTGGAGGAGCTCTCTGAGCTTCAAGTATTGTGTTCTGTTCCCTTTGACTCATTTTGATTGGATAATTGCTGTAGCAATTTTTATTCTTTTGTGAAGCAACACAGATATTCACATGCCATTTTTCTTACATTATTTTTACACCAGTTAATGATGCACAAGTTTTTGGTTAACAATTGTATTGTTTGGTTAACAGGCTAATTGTTTGGTTAACAGGCTAATACACGTTGTTTACCAAAATCTTGTACATCATTATACATCATTAGCAAGTGTAAAAGTGGTGTAAGAAAAGTTACGTGCAACAATCATTTTCCTTTGTGATGCATGTTCCACGCATTGAATAACTTAGCATAATAGCATGAAGGCCCTGTTTGGATAAACAGCTTAAATAAGTTCTTACTCAAATAGAGCTTATTAAGTGTGGTCTTAAATAAGCTAAATAGTGTGATAGACATTTCAATGAGTGCTTATGCAAGAATGGAATTTTGATAATTTTTTGTAGTTAATTATATTCAAAAATTATTTTAAAAGCTGTTTTTAGCTTTTCACAAATTGCAGATGTTTATTTTCATGGGCTTCAATTACGAAAATAAGACTAAAACAGCTTAAGATGGGTTTTGAAAGCTGTTTTAATAAGCTCATCCAAATAGGACCAAAGTGCTTCATAGTTCGTAAGTGTTTATTGCAGCAGATAAATCCAAATAAGCTGAAATAAGTTCATCCAAATGGGGCCTGACTGAGAACTTTGATTGGTTCAGTGACTGATGTCAATATGCAGCATAACAAGCTCTTCGCTGCTTCATTTGTGTATAATATGGGTTCTTCTTGGACTTGAGCAAAGTTAATGCAATGCAGTGAAAATTTATTCAATGATGTAGTGTAGGATGATATTATTTCTTTTATTATATTTCTGCTATGAGGATTTGTATGAAGGAATTAGAAACTTGGGTAGCCTTGACCATTGTTGTGCTTTACCAGGATGGTTTGCCTACATTTCCTGATGAAGAGGCCTTTGCATGCATTGAGAGGGAATTAAGACTATCTCTTGACTCTATTTTCTCTTCTATATCACCATCACCCATAGCAGCAGCCAGTTTGGGTCAGGTTTATAAAGCTCAGTTGAAGTACTCTGGGAAACTTGTTGCTGTCAAGGTGCAACGCCCTAGCATTGAGGAAGCTATTGGATTGGACTTCTACCTAATAAGAGGTCTAGGGTTTCTCATAAATAAATATGTGGACACAATCACCAGTGATGTTGTTGCACTTGTTGATGAATTTGCACGTAGAGTTTTTCAAGAGATCAACTATGTGCAGGTTAGTTCTTCAGTCAATACCAAACTTGGTATTTTTGTATTTTTTTGCTTAATTGTTTTTGTTCTAGAAAAAAACTAAAAAGGCCAAAGATTGAATCCTTTGCCTAATGACTAATTTCCAGGCAAAAGAAATGCATTTAATTATTGTAGCTTTCTTCATTTATAATAAAAATCTCCCCTGGGCTAATGTGTGCCCTATACAATGAAGCTTTGTATCGTAAATTATATAAAACTTCCTTTTGGGATTGAATGTTAATTTTGACAGGTTCCTGCAGGAGGGACAAAATGCAAGGAGGTTCAAAAAATTGTATGCTGACAAGGAAGATATCTGTGTCCCTGATGTTTTCTGGGATTATACGAGTGGCAAAGTACTAACAATGGAGTGGATTGATGGAGTCAAACTAAATGACCAAGAAGCTATTGAGAGACAAGGATTAAAAGTATTGGATCTGGTGAACACGGGCATACAGTGCTGCCTCAGACAGCTACTTGAGTATGGATATTTCCACGCAGATCCTCATCCTGGGAACCTTTTGGCAACACCAGATGGAAAGCTTGCTTTTCTTGATTTTGGGATGATGAGTGAGACTCCAGAAGAAGCAAGATTTGCCATAATTGGTCATATTGTTCACTTAGTTAACCGGGACTACGAAGCTATGGCTCGTGACTACTATGCTCTTGATTTCCTGTCACCTGATGTTGATGTATCTCCCATTGTACCAGCACTTCGTAACTTTTTTGATGATGCACTTAATTATACTGTGAGCGAGCTTAACTTCAAGACACTAGTGGATGGTCTGGGAAACGTTTTGTATCAATTTCCATTTAATGGTGAGATAATACTATGCTTTTTATTGACTTCTCGTTTTCATCCAGTACTTTTGTATTTTTATACCAATTGTTGGGTCATTTGAGCATGGGATCAATACTTTTAAGAAGCACACCCAATGATAATGTTAATAATCTTCTACCTATAACAGATAGAATTAAACATTGAATTATTCGTTTCACAACTTTCATTTTCAATAGTTGAAGAGTGATGTAATTGCACACTTCTATGAATATTTAGTATTTACTACTTGTTCCTGCTATTTGTTGCAGAGTCTGATGGTTTGCTTTTTTTTTTTCTCTTCTGTTGGCAGTCCCAGCATACTATGCTTTAATATTGAGGTCTCTCACTGTTTTAGAAGGTTTAGCACTTTGTGCTGATCCCAATTTTAAGGTGCTTGCGGCTTCATACCCATATTTTGCTAAAAGGCTCTTAACAGATCCAAATCAATATCTTAGAGATGCTCTTATTGAGTTGCTTTTCAAGGATGGGAGGTTCAGGTATGCATCCCACTGCTATCTTAAGTCCATACTTCATTGGTTGAACTTGGTAGAATAATTTTGAGTAAGTGCACTTGAATATTCATTGATATGGTCCAGTGCAGGTGGAATAGACTTGAAAACCTGCTAGTCCAGGGGAGAATGGACAGAGATTTCTCTGCTAAAGAGGCTTTACAACCTGTCCTGAAGGTATTATTGAGTCCAGATGGTGAAGAGCTCAGGACTCTAGTTATCAAAGAGGCTGTTCGCGTAACCGAAGCTTTTACACTTAGCACAATTTCTGATACATACAAGTCTGTTCCTGATTTTATGAGGACTCTTGTTTTCAATGGCAATGCAAATGGACCCCTAATGATGTCAGAAGCTGAAATGCAAAGCACAATAGAGCTTAGAGATCAAGTGTTCAGGATATGGGGACTTCTGCGATCCTCTAATGATTTTGATCCAGCTCTTTTGCTACCTATACTACAGGTAAGATCCACCATATTCTGCATTATTGTATTTCTATAAACTATGCTGTCTTATGTGTTTTCCTTCTTCTTCTTCTTCTTCTACTTTCTTTCTTTCTTCTTTTTTTTTTTTAGTTGTTACTACTTAGCAGTGTAATTCATAATTCTTTTGTTTTCTGTAGACATATACTAGTTAGTGTAACTCATAATACATAAATGATGGACCTATCTGAACATATACAACAAATTTGGATGAAAGCTGCAAAAATCCTTTAGGATTTAAAATGGAAAAGTGACAATTGTTTATTTGAAATAATTTTAAAACAGAGGTATCAATGTTTCAAAAGTCAGCATTAGTCATTGTAGACACAATAAAAGACTATAATTTATCCAATTCTGTTGATATCTCACACGTATTGGCACAATTTTATTTTAAAAAAAGTGGTGCAAACTAGAAATATCCAATGGTGTGACACAGATACATGTATAACTCCAATACTGCAGTTATTTTGAAGTTTCTGTACTTCCTTGATCAACATTTAAACATAGCCAATATCATTAAGAGCTAAGATGATCTTGAAACAGTGCAATGGATAGTTTATAGGAAAGAGGGAAATTTTGTGATAGTTTCTTGGTATTATATAAGAAAGATAAATGGAGATGAACTCCTTATAACCAGAAACAACTACTGCAGCAAATTCTGATGCACAGATCAGATTTGGTGCTGGAAACAGAAAGAGAAAAATAACGAAAGCAAAAGAAAAGCCTGCAACTCTCGGGGTGAATATTCCTGAGCCTCTAGAGGAAATTCCTCTCCCTAGTCCTAATCCAAATTCACCACACCCTCTTCAGTCCCTCTCCCATTCCTTATAACCGTATCATGATTGTTTTACCCCCTCTTGCATTCAGAATCGTGCTCCCCACTAATAAGCTGCCACCTGTCCAATTTGTTACTAACAGTGACCTCCTTTTCCTCACCCCCAACTATACCTTCTTTTTGCGTGATACTCCTTTCAGGTGTCAATCCCCTAACCCCTTCCTATTTTTCCTTTCATACACCTTCTCATCTGGTGTGGGCCTAGCATTTTGAAATTCACACTAATGAATTAATTTGTTTAAAGTGTTCAGTTGAATTGGATTGAAACATTTTCTTGTGTTTTGACCTTTGGATTCAAACTTTTTTATTCAAAATTTCAAATTTGTTATTAGTTGAAATTGTATAAAAATTGGTTTTTACACATGAACAGGTCCTTCAGCAACCTGAGGCACGCAGACTTGGGGGGCGTGTCATGGGTGGGATCACTCAACGTCTTGCAGCACGCTTTCTGCAGCAATTACTTCGAGTTCAAACAACGGCTTCTGCATAGATTTTGTGTCACTGTAAACAGCCATAGTCTAGATAAGGCATGCATTTTATTTATATTTCCTTTATGTTTGAAGATAATTTGATTGTTGATCTTCCCGACAAAAAAGGGATATTGTTGACCTAGTTCACTTCTTCACATTACTTGAAATATGGCAAAGGAATGACTTGCCGAAAAAAGAACAAAGTATGATTTCATGATGTTCCACTGGATTTATTGTAATGCAAGTTCTCTCTCTGCTAAGGATCTGTCAAAAGTGTGTGGGAAGGAATAGGTTCAGGGTTCTAATTGCGATATAAGTTTAGCAACACCTGAGTACAGTGTTCTAGAAGGCTTCAGGTTCTTCGTGGGAAAAGTGAGTGTAAATCTTTAGGTAGGCTGAATTTGCTGGAAAGGACTCTACATGTGCTAACCATTAGAATAGTTAGGAGGTATTGGAATCTCACCGTTTCCTTTTTCACAATAATGGAGTCTTTCAAATAAAAGAAGCAAGTTAGGAAAGTATTAAATCTTCTTCCATAAAATATCTCTAATTCTTGTGTTATAATGCTTTCTCATTAAGAGATTTAATTATAATACAAGGAAAACTTGAAAGTTCTACTTGGAGAAACCTTTGGAAAGAGCTAAGAGAACTAACTTTTACAAGCCAGACCACAACTAGACAAGACATTACAACAACAACAAAAGCCTTCCATTCAGCCCATGGGTTTGTTATGTGCTTTGCATAGATGATTAACATTCATCTGCATGCTTTCTTATATTGGATTTTATTTTCTCACTATGCCTTATAATTCCTCTAGAAATTTTCCTACTCTTATTTCTGCTCAGATATTGTGTCACAGATCATTTTAAAGTGGAAGTTTTGCTTCAAAGCAAGTTGATACTAAGATATCCCTTATCATTTTCTCTGTTGGAATGTGTATAGTCCTATCCTATGTTGCTTGGGACAGAGAAGCACACATCTCTCTCTCTCTCTCTCTCCTCAACTTCAACTTATTGCAGACAGAAGTGCCAAATTGCATTTCTTTCATGCAGCGTTATAAATACTTCAACTTTAGAAGGAAAAAAATTCATTTTGAAATGGAATGATTTACAAATCCTATCAGAAGTGGTAGGATTTAGAAATGATGAAATATTACACATAATATGGTTTATAAATGATAAACCAAAAAAAAAAAAATCGGTTTGTAAATGAAATTGAATTCTTAAACTAATGTCATTCCAAACAAGTTTCATAGAAGAATTCATTTGTAAAATGAAATGAATTCTCTCAGTCTAGGGATTCCAAATGGTTAGGGATTTGAAGACACAAATTCAAACCCCACCATATTCTAGTCATTAAGCCTTGGACTGCTGTCTATAGTCATAAACAATTTGTACAGCTGATACATTTATAAACTACCGATAAATTGGTTTTATGATACTCAAGGTTTGTTTAGATCTTATTATTGCTTTCCTCGTCAAAGTTTGCACTGCTAGTTTAGTTCATTCTTATTGATTGACTGGAATCATATGTCACACTATGGTTTTCTGCCCTTCCCTCTGCTAATAAAATTTCTGTCTTTTTTCTGTCAGGTTATTGTGAACAGGGAAGAGAGGAGTTACATTCCTAACACTACAAGAAAAAAGTAAGAAATTGATTGATTATCTTGTTCGTTTTGGATCCTCTAATTGGTCCAAAAGACTGTATATATTATTTACTCATTATTATTGATGTTGCTCTCATCATGATCAGCGTCAAGAGATCATGATAATATATAATAATATCATTTGGAAAGGCATTGCTCTTACCTTCAAATCTTCCTGTTTCATCTCATTCTTGTTGATATGCACTTTGTTGTTTGGGTTAAAATAGCGATTATAGAACTTTATTTTAGTTCTTTCTATTGATTCTTTATTGAGCAAGAATTTGGAGGAGGGAGAAAACATGAATTTATTGCTTATAGTGTGAGATATTTAATGCTATTATGTAGGAAGTGGAATGCAACATGGTAATGATTCTATGTAATTTGGCAAATGCAACATGGTCATCTCTATGTTTATGAATGATTGGTTATTATCCTCCAATCAGCAGGTTACTTCGTTGCAATTTTTAACACTCCCCTCATTTTATTTTTAGTGCGTATACATTGCACTACGGCAAGTGCTACGATTCTGAACAACTACTTTTTGGGCTTTGTCCTTTTCTTCACTGATTATGATCATAGTCAAAATTATATTAATGGTTATAATATCTGTAATAGAAACTTTCAGTGTGATTTGCACCTTTTAAGTTTTAATAGTCATCATTCATCAAATCTGTCACAATGTAACCTTAATAATAATAATAATAATAAATAAATAAATAAATAAATACTGTAACAGCAACTGTGTCCAAAGACTATTTCCTCCTTTGACTTTGTCAAGTGACCCCCTGTTTTGGTGGCTATACATCTTCCCAAGACCACGTGGCGGTTTTATGTTTCACATGGGTATGTGCCACGTGTTCTGTTTGCCGGTATTGACGGTTTGGGCACTTCCTTTGTGTCCCTTAATCGAGGGACACTGAAGCTATGTCCCATGTATCTTTGTCTCCTCTGCTGTCCCTACTTTGGCTGTGTTGTTCCCACCGCCTTATTTACTGTAGTGGTGCAACAGGAGGCACTCACTCTTAACAATCTCTATGTTTCCATTCATTTAAAATTTCAATTTCACGTGTCTTTTTATTTTCTTTTTAATTTTAATGGTGTTGCCCTCGTCGTTACTTAGGAATAAGGAAATAAACTATATTCGTTTTAACTGAATTAAATATGAGCTTAATTAGGTAAGTTAATGAACTACACTTAAAAAATTGGCTAAATTTGATAATAATTAATTCCCTATAGTGTAACTATTCCCAGAACAATATGATTGCTGGCTTAGTTTGTTAATAATTAATAAGTTTTGCTAATAATACTTGTTAAAGAAGTCAAAATAAGAAGTTTTAAATGAAAAAAATATTTTTTCTTTTAATTTTTAATGTATTAGATGTCCTATTTTTATTTAAAATTTTTATTTTGACTTTTTTAACAAGTGTCTTCACTTGTTAACAAAACTTATAATTAATTTTCTTATAGTGTATCTTCTTTGTTTTACAATATCTATTATTTAAGATTTTTACACATAGATTAAGAAAGTTATTCAATACTCTCAATTTTAAAAGAATATAATTATATTTAACTAAATTATTCTCTCTCAATTAATGCTTTCTCTTATTTTACTCAGGGTGTGTTTGATTAAGCTTTTTAAAAAAGTAATTACAAGATAATATAAATAATTGATTAAGCTTTTAGTTATTTTAAAATGTAACTCATTTTTGCTTTTAAAAAAAAGCAAAAAACTACTTTTGTTATATTTTACTTTTTTTCAAAATCTTATCCAAACGTATGTCTGTATTTTAGGATTACTTTTTTCTAATGAGAAAGGCACTTTTTTTTAATAAAAAAAAGAAGCACAAATAAAACATACTCTTAGTGGACTTATTAAAAGGCAAAGATAAAGTTAAAAAAATAATTATTGACTTCTTAATTTTTCAAAACGACAGGTAAAATGAAATAAAATTTACTCTCAAAAATGATAATAATTTTGAAATGGAGAAAGTAACTTTTTAAAAAAGTATGATTTTCTTCTAATATAACTTTTTTGTTGGAAGTTAAGTCAGAATGAGCATATGAGAGAATGAATTTGCATTAGGAATAAAGATTAACGCACTCCAATGAAATTCTGATGGAAATGAATAATTATGTAAAAGAAGAAACTCTTAAAAAAGAAAAGATAAATCTTTAAGATTGTTGACAGTGAGCCCTAACACAAATATAGTGAGCTTGTTTGCCAAATAAAATTTCTGACAACTAGCTGAAGGAGTTCGACTAATGTGGCAAACTCTTGATTCCTAATAAATCAAATGAAACATTGAAAAAGGGGCTTTGTTCCTCAGTTGTAGGATCTTAGGACGACTAAAGAAAGTTCTTAAATGAAAAATAGCCTAATTGCTCTCTTTTATCTTGACTAACAGTAGCAAGTGCATGAAAATAAATGAAAAGGGCAATTGAAATAATAAATGTAGCAACGTAAAAAGTACTAAAATGAACAAAATATTACAATTCAAGAATACGAAAGTAAAAGAAGGAGGCCGAGAATTCTAGCAAAATTGATATGTTGATCTCGTGTGTACAATTAAATCTTCAACACTATTTATACACATCAAAATTGTAACGTTAGTGGCATCATACACTGTTTGCCATGTTCTATTTGTGCTCCTATATTCATGTTAAGTGGCTAACAACATAATCTTCCACTAACTAACTCTCAGCTAATTACATCAAATTGTGTCCAAATACAATGTATCAATTAGCCGAGAGACTAACCTTTATCCTATAAATTCGGACCATTAATGCCCTTATTGCTCTTTATGAGAATCTTGGTATAACTGCTCCCAAAAGTGTCAATGTATCCCTACATCCCCTTAGAAAAATGGTTCCTATTTTTAAGGAAACGATGATGACTTGATCAACATCCCTTCAACAGCAAATACTCAACTTCAAGCTTCCAAACACATTCTAGAGCTAACAAAACGTCTTGTTTCAGCCCATCATATTGGCCCAACACATTATCCTCCCTTCTGTTGGCAACCTGTGAGGTATTTTCCTTTTTAGCTAAAATGCCTTAGTTTATACAACGTCTTGATTCGGCTGTTGTAGTCAAACCCAATTTTTGGTGTTAATACTTTGTCCCCTGCATCTTCCAGCTAAGGAGTTGAATCAAAGAAGCTAGAAGGATGCAAATGGATTTTCAGACTGCCACGTTTTCTGAGATTCTATGCGCATGTTGCAGCCTTATCTTTTGATTTGGTAGGATTTAAATTTGAAATATAAGTGGTTGGAAAGTTATAATAATCACCTGCTATCTATCTTTCAAATTTTAAATCAGATCTTAATTTTATAAATAGTGCAATAATCAATTCCACTCCACACATATTCTGTTAATCCTTTTCTTCTTCGTCTCCCACTTTCTTCAATAGAAACCCTAACACCATGTCTTCTCCCTCAGACTCTTAAAACCCCAACCTTTCTCTTGATGCCGATGATGATAAATCTGTATCAGATATTGCCATATCTAAATCCAGCAACTTTCCTCCATAAGTCTCGGCTTCTAAAGCTTCTAGCTTGATCCCTTTCATTCCTAGCCAAAACACCTTTGTACTTGGCCTTGTTTCAAATGATCCAGTTGAAAGAAAGCTAATCATCGATCACTTTTTCTGCCTTGAGGGATTCGCACCTCCAATGACATGCGAATGGTTCAATCTTGAGAAATGTCTAGCTGAATTCAAGGCTTGGTCGAAGACCTCCACTTTCCCTTAATACGTCGACTGACTACGACGAGTGGCAAAGGAAAAGGTAGCCGATTGGAAGAAATAGGAAATTTATGATATGATTATGCTTTCACAGTATGACATCCCCATGGACATTAATCTTATTTTCGGCTTCATGGGATTTTGGTCAATAGTTATCAATGGATTAATTTTCCCTTTTACTTCTATGAGCCTAACACTTCTAGATGTTTTGGTAATTCTAGGGTTTCCAGTCGATGATGACAAAGTTCTTACATTACACAACATCTTTGACAATGATTTGAGAGTTAAATTTTCCAAGAAAGGCTCATCTTACACCAACTTCCTGGTCAACAATTGAAAGGATAAAAAACTAGTGAAGGATGAGGAACACAGGGC
This sequence comes from Ormosia semicastrata, assembly GCA_029884595.1. Classification (NCBI taxonomy): domain Eukaryota; kingdom Viridiplantae; phylum Streptophyta; class Magnoliopsida; order Fabales; family Fabaceae; genus Ormosia; species Ormosia semicastrata. The sequence continues at coordinate 19,371,922 of JAQQTO010000044.1, forward strand.
TTTCTTATTGTACTGGCTGTTTAAGTACTTTATCTACACCAATTTGGTTGCTATTGTTGCTGAATTTTCCTACATAATTGCTGCTATTCTTTCTGGAAAGGCTTTGGCCTTGGCTCCTTTGTTTCTTTCACTTTTTTTATAGAAGTTTGCTTTCAATGGTGAATCGACTGTAGGGCAGTGAAGATATAAAAACTATTCTGGGCCCTATTTGGTTCTTGATCCTTTGGATTTTTCACTACTTCTCGGAATTCATTCCTGCCTCACATTCGACTATTGGGTACCCCCAAGACCCTCCTATCTATGGAGAAATTCTTCGACGAATTCCTACCACCAAGAAGTCTATTTTTGAAGTTGCCAATCAATTGTTCAACATTTAGTCCAAAAGTTCCCTTGACCTGTATCCCTATCTTCAAAAGAAAAGTGGTCCTAACTGGATGAGACTTGAACCATCAGGGAATCATGAAACTTCCAAGCTCTCTAATTTGATCCTTGGGTAGAGTAGTGTTTTGTCAGCTAGAGACATTCTCTATGGGGTAAAACCTACTTCTCAGCACAACAAAACATTAGTCGAGCCGTATAATCCTCAATGTTTCGCCAAACAATTTGGCTTAGTCCGAGGTGTTCCAGCTCCTTTCGAATCATCAGCTGATCTATTTTCAGGTCTTGTACTCACTGATATCAAAGTCACCTCCCTTTGGTAATCTATCTGTTTCAAGTTGAACAATTTCAACTCTTCAAGTTTGCAATTAATCCAAGTGAAACCATATATTACTTTGACTGGTGGCCAATAGTTTTCAACACCCTGTATACTGCACCATCTATAAGCTATTTAGGCAAGCTAATTGATCAAAGCTTAGACATGTCAACTGAAGCCCCTAAAAAGAAATCCAAAACTTCTCCTTCTAAATCTTATAGTGCAACAGCTTCAGCTTAGGGTACGTATTCGCACACCCCTTTAGCTTTGACATTTCATTACTTAGACTAATTACTTAATTATGCCCTTTTAAGGCAAGAAAAGCTACCATTGCCATCACTGATGTTGAAACTCACCAACCTTTTCCTGGAGGAATCAAAGTTGGTTCTGTCCGCCGCCTTACTCATCAATCTACTAATCCTGCCATGACTACTCTTGTTCCCAAAGCAAAATCCAAACTGGCACTATTCGAAACTAATCCTTAAACCAAGGTAACATTCTTTCTTGAAATCCTTTGTTGACTTGCTTATTGATTTCGCCTAACCTAATTTTGCACTTCTTTGGATTTAGCAAAAAAAACCCAAGACATAATCAGTTGTTAAAACACCAAAGTCCTCGATAGTTCAGGTGTCAACTGAGGCAAAATCCAATGCTTCCCCAAAAATTTTAGATGAAGTGTTAAGTCAATATTTCAAATCTCCTTTCTCAAGCTGACCCACTAGAGACAACTTATCCCTCGCTATGCAAATGGATAGCCATCTGCAAAAGGATTTTCCTCAGGACTCAAAGATTCTTGCTTCCTTAAAACTTTCTTTGGCAAAGGTTGCTAACTCTTTTAATCCAACCCTTTCTGCTGGTCTCAAAGTAGCCTATAATGAGATAACCTTTTTATTAGCTTATATCTCTTTTAATTTTCAAATGCATAAGACTCGCAAAGACACCAGTCAAAAAGATTTAGATTGGCTGACATCCCTTCAAGCCCAACAAGCTACTTACCAGACCCAATATGAAGTTGTTGAGAAAGAAAGGCAATAAAATATGATGGAACAAACCCGCCTGAATAATCAACTAGAGGAGTTGAACAAAGAATTGAACTGGATCAATGCTGAAATAGTTGTGCTCCAACCTCAACTGACATTTGTAATAGATAATGTGAAAACTAGAACTGATGCTTGGATTTGGCTATACACTCACTCAATAGGTTTGGATGCTGAAATTGCCTACTTGTTGCAGTAGAAAGAAACGTTGGAAAGGGACAAGGCAACTGGTGAAGCTGGTTTAGCTAGAATCCTGGAGTGAGCTGAAAGACTTACTAGCCACAGCTAAGAATAAAGAATCTGTTCAAAGTCAGAAATGGCCACTCCCTAAACCAGTCAGATAGTTGCTTCAATTCTGATGACCATGCCTACTGCAATAGATTCAACTGTCGAAGTAATCCTAAATGATCCCTTTGCTGATAAGTGAAGTCCACTAGTACTCTTTTTATTTTCATGCTTTTTGTTTGATGCATCTAGCACATTATCACTTTCTTTGAACAATTTAAAATTTTTTTGGGAGCTATATAACCGGTTTGTGGTTACACTTTTTTTTTCTTTTTATTCCACTTGCATTGATTTCCACATAGATGGATAACAGGACTTTAGAAACTTGCCATTTATACTATGTGATAATTCTTCACCTTGTATGCTAACTAATCGATAGGCACCACGTATAATAACTTGGCTGATTAAATAAGGTTCCTCCCAATTTAGCGACCATTTTTCAAATTTAGGATCTTTAGTCCCAATAGGTAAAATGATTTTCTAAACTAGGTTCCCTTCAGCAAAACGTTTATCCTTCATCTTTTTATTATAACTTTGTGCCACTTTAGCTATATTTAGCTGAATATTATCAAGCTCCATTAAGCGATCTTTATCAGCAGATTCCAACTACATAAACATGGCATGCAAGTAATCTTTAACTTTAAGATCATTTTTCTTTGTGAACTTTCAAAGTCTCGTATTTTTATGGTTCATTTTCTTGGTTTTTCATCATCTTTTGATATTTTTTATTGAACTTTGTTCTCAAATTTTCTTATGTTTTTATCATTCTTTAATTGTATTCTTATTATGGTTTTTAATTATTTTTGATAAGTTCATATGGAAGAAGACTGAACATGTTCTTTATAAGGAAGAACAGCACAAATTTCTCTCTGGTGTCCTAGTGCTTGAGCACTCAGAGTGGAGCACCTAAGCCTTCAAAGCGCATATAACAACGTTATTTTAATGTCCTAATGCCTGAGCGTTGGGAAGGAAGCGCCTGAGTGCGTAACACATTACACATCGCGTTTCTGGTTTAGTGACTCAGCGCTTAAGTGCCCATAAGCCAGCGCCTAGGCGCTGGTCGCGTAACATCAGACGTTCTTTCTCTTAAATAGAAGAGTTACGCCATAATTTAAGAACAACGCAGAAAATCCCTAATTCTTAAAGAGCTCTTTCGCGGCAATAGACCTGGGAGGACAGTTTCGAAGAGAGGATTCAATTCTTGAATGCTTGAAGATCATAATCACCGTAAAAAGGGGTTTTGATTTCTCTTTCCCTCTAGTTTTTTCATTTCTTTGGGTTTTCTTTTCATGGATTTGTATTTTGATATGAGTTTGTTTGTATTGAACATGAATAGCTAAACCGATAGCTAGGGCTATGGGGAATCTTGTTTTTCTAATTAATTGAGTTTGATCTCGAATTTGATTAAGGTAATTTCTTTTAGGATTTATCATATTACTTGCATTCTTGTTATAACTTGATCACTTTTAGTATGTTTTAATTCATTGTTTGACCGGTGACCATTCGCATCCAATGAGTGGACCTATATGATAAACCTAGGACTAGATTGATGAATGACTAAACATCAATTTATTCTATCAATAGAATTAACGATGTGTTAGTTCATCTCTTGAATTGAGGCTTAATGCATTCTTATTTAATTAAACTAAGTGACCAAATAGGTGATTAAATTTAGGAATAGAATATTGTTTCATCAATGACCATTGGGATTCAATAGCAATTAAGAGAATATTGGCAAAAGAATTACCTTACATCATAAATGAGTGAAAATCTGATTAATTGGATTCAAGTGAACCTTGTGCCCTAGTTTCTCTCTAATTGATTCATCTCTACATTGTTTGATTGTTGATTATTTTTCTTTATTTGTTTTCTAATTTTATTTTAAATTTCTCTTACACTTTCGATTGGGACTTATGTCCTATATTACTTTGCTAAGTGCACTTACTCTTAGTGTAGTTTACGCGTATCATTTTGACACCCTGAGTGAATTAACTATTATTTCCAAATGTAAAATGGCATCTTGGCCAAACGTTAGCTGATATGGAGTTAAACCAGTTGCTATACACTTAGAATTCCTATAAGCTCAAAGCACTTTTGATAAAGCTTCATGCCATCACCTTGGCTTATCTTCAACAACCTTCTTTATCATATTAATTAGGATCTTATTGGTAGCCTCAACTTGCCCATTTGCTTAACATAATATGGTGTGGAATGCACTATTTTAATTCAAAATTCTTAAGCAAAGGCCACCACTTTATCCCTAGTAAACATTGTACCTTGATCGGTTGTTATGGTTTGAGGAATCCCAAATCTATACGTATATGATTTGGTGCTGAATGAACTTAATCACATTGGCTTGGGACACACTTACCAAAGGCATTGCTTCTACCTATTTGGTAAAGTAATTTGTGGCAATGATGATAAACACATGCTTTTTGGAAGATGGGGGATAAATTTTACTTATCAAATCCATTGCCCATCCTCGAAAAGGCCATGGCTTGATGATTGGATGAAGCTCATCAATTGGCACCCTTTGGATGGGCCTATGCAATTGGCATGACTCACAACTTTGGCATACTGGAAGCAATCAATAGTGACTGTAGGCTAGTAAAATCTATGTCTATGAATCAACCAGTGCATTTTAGGTTCGGATTTGAGCTCCACACAGCCCTTCATGAACTTGTAAGCTCCAAAGCCCTGTTAGTGCTTATCAATGCATAATTTGTTTTAATGATAACAACTATATTGAAAATATGGTTTGAATCTTCTCACTATTTAATCCATTAAGACTTAATTTATGTGAAATGTTTTATGTGTTATTAAGATTTTTAGGAATAAAACAAAGAGTAAGGAAGCATTCTGGTCATCTGAAACAACTTGAGAAGATCAAATCATGACTTGAGAAAGTTCAAGTGTGTCTTGAGAAGCTTCCTGAAGAACATGAGAAAGTTCATTATGAGAAGGTCCTGAGAAGATTGAAGGATTATGCAAATCAAAACTCCCACAAGTGATTACTTTATTGGAAGAAGCTCAAACCATCTTAACGATAAAAAAGAATGAAGGTTAGGTGAGAAAGTTGGTGATAAATTACTACAAAAGCTTCGAGCTGAGAAGACTCAGTGAGAAGGTAGACATTGAGAAGATTTTTTGTGAACCTTGTAACATCCTCCCTAACCTATTAGTCTTAATCATGGTTATAGAAGTTCAGTAACACTTGTATAAATTACTTGATAATTCTGGTGACCTTCTGAGTTTGTTTGGATATATTGCTATAACACTGAATGTGAAAAATAACTTATAATATCTCTAATTTTAGGATTAACTTGATAGATGATGTAAATAAATATAGAAAATTTGTTTCTGGGTTACACATGGTTGGAACTAGTTGTAGTAAATTTTGGAGAATTAACTAAGCTAATTTGACATTTTTAATTACATAGGATGAGTGTTTAAAGGTCAAATTAAATAGGCAAATAACTTAAAAAAATATGATAAATTGTGAAAATATTAAGTAGAGAATAGACAGTTTTCTAGAAATGATTACAAGTTAAGGCAGGTACCTATAAACTTATTAGCTTAATTCTTTGGGTTTAACTTAACTTAAGGAAGAGTAATAGAGCTTAAGTGATAGTTAATAGTGTATAGAAAGTCATTGAAAAATGGGTATAAGGATTAAATGAAGTCTTAGAATTTCTATAACACCTTTGAAGGTTATAAAATGTGTTAATGGAAGATCAAAATATTCCTAATAGATATAACATTTCTAATTAACACAAAAAGGATTCAGTCTTATCTCTCCAGCTACTCCACCGCCTTCTATCTTCTCATTCTTTGACTTTCCTCTTTTTTTTCTCTTTCTCTCTCACACACACATAGCTGCAGCAAGTAACAAAGAGAAAAGAGACAAGGGAAAAAGAGGAAAAGAAATAAAGTAAAGAAAGAAGAAGAAGAGGAAGAAGGAACTAAGGAAAACAAGAAGACAATTAGAATACCATCCACAAGAGAGTTGAGGCAAGGGTTGTTGTATAAAGCTGCTATGCTTCATCCATCTTGTTTTCTTGGAGTTTGCATGGATGGTTTGCATGAAAGTTTCTTATGAAACTCTATGAGGATATGGTTGTATATATATAGGTGTGGTTGATGAGAGTTTATCATGAATATGCATTGATACATACACACACACACATGTGAACACACTATTAGAGTTGATATTAATGATTTTCTAATGCTTTACTACATGGCTTATAGTATAAATAGATGTATATAATGAGTTTGTTGATATGGGAATGAAAGAATAACAGAAAATGGTAGTTTTTGGTGTTTTTGGTGTAATTTTGCATGAGCTATCTGATTGGGCCAAGAAGTCTATTTGAATATACTATTCTAGAATGACACAAAATTACCATATTCTGAGTGCTATTCGAGTAGATCAGGAAGTCTATTTGAATAGACAACTCCAGAATGCACCAGAATGTAATTTTGTGGCTGCTATTCAAATAGACCAAGGGGTCTAATCAAATAGGCTTTGCCAGAATGCATCATAATGCAATTTTGTGAATACTATTCAAATAGACTAGGAGGTCTAATTGAATAGGCTTTTCTAGAATGCAACATTTGAGTGCTATTTGAATAGACTTGAGGTGTTATTCAAATAGACTTTTATAGAATGCCATGTTACTGTGCTCTAATCGAATAGCAGGAAGTGCTATTTGAATAGCAAAGCTCTGTTTTAAGGAATTAGAGATTCCATATTGTACAAGATGATGAGATTTAAAGGTTTTCACTAAGTGAAGTAACTTAATCTAGGAATAAGCACTTTGTGTACTTATACAATGATGATTATGTGCATTAGTTACTTATGGGGAAGCCATATTATGCACTTAGAATATGACGAATTGATGATTACCTTATGCACTTAGTTTACTTGAAAAGTGATAGTACTATGTATTTAGTTCATTTTTGAGATGATGATTTTGTGTATTAAGTTCACTTGAGAAATGGAACATTGTGCACTAGATAAATACATAATGAGATGAATTTGACTTATATGCTTGTCATGTTCATAAAGTGAACTAGAAACATGGATTGCTCCTTTAAATGCTAAAGTTGAGCCAGTATTGCATGTTTATTGTGTTTTGATCCTTTACATTGTTGAAGTTGAGCTTGTACTGTATTGATATTATATGTGCTCAAGTTATAAATACATTGGATATGAACCTTGATTAGAGGTGATCCATACTTGCTATTCCCTATCAAGGTAGTGTGAAGGGTAACATTCCCTCCCTATCAAGAGATTAAGGAACTGAGTTCCTGGAAATATGCATAGAAAGATAGCACGAAACGGGCATTGGCCTAATGGCACTAAACGAGCATTATCCTGATGGCACTAAATGAGCATTAGCATATGACATTACATGAGCATTAGTATATGACATTATATGAACATTAGCATGAGGCTTACACTTGTGTGAGTATTTTTATATCATTACAGAGATGTTAGTTACATATATAGATCATGATTTGCATTATGAATGTTTACACAAAGAGAGTATATGATTGTCGAGTAATAATGAGTTGTGACTTATATTTGACTCATATACTTATGATTTCTATGATCTATTGATATCTTGATGATCTAATATGAATGGTTGATTATAAGATAATTGAACCATAATAAAAATTGAATTATCTACCTCGAGAAGAGAAAAGAATAGTTTTTGGCTCATGCCACCTTTCTATATGGTATTTATAATATTGATTTGATTTTCCCGAAGCAGCGAAAGTTTTTATGATGACATTACATGTTTTAACACTACTGAAGATTTTAGAATTCTCATCCCTTTGCTTTATTTCCATGATAATTCCAGCGCGAGGTTCACCAAAGGAGAAGAAATGAAGTGGATAACATAGTGTAGAGTTATTTATTCTTTTGACCATTTCTTTGTGTTATATAGTTATGCAATGGAAAGTATAAGTTGCATTGTACATATATATATGATAAACACAATTTTTATATATTAGTTAACCCTTACATTTAGTCTCTTAGACCTTTTATATGTTTAATTAATTCGTTTTGACCACATTTTATAAGTTTGAGTTCAAACCGAGCTTGTATTTTTTAGCATTATTGAGAAATTTACACCATTTCTGTATTTTGAGTATAACTTGAGTTCTAAATATCTAAAAATTATGAATTTTATCTTGTAGGAAAGCTAAGATAAATCTATACAACTTTGATGAGAGCTCATAGGCTAAATCGGATGTCTAGTGGGTTAGATTAAGCCGCGAAGTTAGAACAGAGATGTTATCAATAGAACTTGGACGATGTGCAAAGATTGTGTCATAATTTGGGCTATAGATGTGATATGGACTTGAAACTAGTGTCATTTGAAAGCTGAGACATATATATTTAATTCTTATGAGGACCACTTATCCAAATGGTAACGTTTTCATAGCGTTTTAACCCTTTGAATTTGACTAATGAGTTTATAGAGCTGTTAAGATTATTTTGGGTATAACTCTCTCATCTTAAGCCCAAATTATGCGAATTAAGTGTCCAATTAAAGTTAAGAGCAAGAGGATTAACCATAAGCTGAGGGATGACATGGATTTTTAATTTTAGAGATAATTATTTAAGCAGTAGCAACAACTACGAAACTCAACCCTAATTTTCTCATAACCGTTTTTGCTTGCACCTCTTTTCTTCATCTTTTTTCTTCTCCTTTCTCTCTAAGTTTCTTTTCTTTTATGTTTCTCTTCCTTCTCATCATAGATGAGAGGAAAGAACCTTTTAATCAATCCTAGGGATTGACAATCTTGATGTTTAATTCTAAAATCTTATTTTGATTGTTTTACATTTAATTGTTAATCAAGTTTATCTTTTACTTATTGATCAAGTTTACTTTTTATTTGCTAATCAAGTTTCTCTTTTACTTGTTAATCAAGTTCCTACTTGATTTTGTTAAATCTAAACTAAATTGCTTAATTTGATTTGGATGTTGATGTGATAATCGCATAATTACCATATGTTTAATGAGGATTATAGAGACTAAATAATACATCAAAGGCTTCTTGGATACTGTTTGTTAAGCTTGATTAAATTCTGGGTTTTAGATTAATTTAGGATTAGATGAGTGCTTAATTCATTAAACCTTGATTAATTAAATTTTGGATGCTTATCTAGTAGAGAATTCATGGATTATCGTAAGGCTTCTTGATGTGATCTAAGACTAAGAATTTGATTAGCAATTGAATTGAAGAGATTAAAAAATGCATCAAAGGTGTTTGATAGATTGTTTAACTTGGTTGAATTATGGATTTTAAGTTAATTTAGGATTAAATGGATGCTTAATTTATTTAACCTTGATTAATTAAATTCTATATGCTTATCTAGTAGATAATTCATTGATCATCTTAAGGTTTCTTGATGTGATCTAAAGCCAAGAACTTGGTTAGCAATTGAATGGATTCTTAGTGATCAATGATGGATTAAACTCGAGAATAATTGATTTTCTTTGATTGATTTTTTACTTAATTATGTTTATAGTTTTTAATTATTTTCTGTTAATTAATTCTATAACCTTTCCCCCATTTGTTAATTTCTTAATCTGATTGCTTAATTAGAGTGATCCAAGGGTTTGACCTGATTGTGCCATATACTACAAGTATTTTGGTGAATCAGCTTATAAATTAATTTAATTTGATAGTCTCGACAGCTATCAAATTTTGGTACCGTTGTCGGGGATCATTATAAGTTTAATTAATCATATTAAGAGTATAATTAACTAGTAACCTTATTTCAGGTAATTTTCAACACAATTGTGGTCTTTAAGTGCAAGAACAAGTGGTCATTTACATCACTTGACAAGGATGTTTTTTTTTTCTCTCTCTCCTTTATTTTACTTGTCCTAATTTGTTGATGATATTTATCAGATATTAATGATTTGATAATTTTTAAGCTTTATATTGAGGATAATTTACAATTTAAGTGTTGCGAAGGAATTTACATTTTGTCTATTTTTGTTTTAAATTCTATTTTTCTATTTTCCTATTTTTGTTTTAATTTTATTGTTTTTGTTTTTTAATTTTACTATTTTTATTTTATTTTTATGTTGCTATTTTTTATTTCGTATTTTTTTGTTTTCTATTTTCTATTTTTAAATTTTGTTTTTGTTTTTTTTTTTTTTAAATTCTATTTTTCTATTTTGAAAAAAAAAATACAAGAAATTGTGTTTTTAATTACTTTTCAATGAAATTTTGAGATTTGTGAAAATTGTAAGCATGTATCAATTGAAGTTAAAGGTTTATAACATAAGTGAATAAATTATCTTTCATCTTGAGATTAACTAGTTTAGTAATGGAAATTGAATTAGTAGATTGAGTTTGATAGGAGCATATCTTGTGAGACTTTGAGCCTTTTAATAAATGGATTGAGCATTTGTGTCATTCTCTTCTTTCTTGTGTGATTTTCACTCATGGAATTTCTTACTCTAGAACTAGCTTTGATTCTTTTTTAAGCTACATTTTCACATGCATACATGAATATGATTGAGATATTTTTCTTGAATTAGCACTTTAACCAAATAGTCAACCTTACATATTTTTCCTTGATTAACCCCTTTGAACTTATTTGAAAATTTCTTATTTTTAACTCATTATATGTTTTAAATGAAAAATCATGTTTTTATCCTACCTTAGGGAATAACAGAGCATTGACATAGTTATTGGATGAGTTCTTGAACAAGTGTGGGGGTGTGCTAATTATTGTGCAAAATGGTTGATGAAAAAAGAAAGAGTGACCAATTGAAATTGAAAATAGAAAAACAAAAAAGAAAAAAAAAGGAAAAAAGGAAAAAAATAAAAAAAGGAAAAAAAGAAAAAAAAAGAAAAAGAATATGTAAAGAGAATTTGCATTACATGGATTTGAGTTAAACTTTTATGCTTGTTATTTGAACTCATTCCTAATGTTCTTTTATTCTCTTTAGTATTTAACTTGTCATCTCTATATTATTCCCCTTCCTTACCTTAACCCCAATACATCCTTGCATAAAATCCTCTTGATTTGTATGTGCATATGTTTTAAGCAGTGGAGAAGTAGAAGATAAACAAGCTTATGGTAGTGTAAATTTTCATGGGTTGAATTGAGTGAAACACTTACCTTCTAAAAAGTTGAGGGATTGAGAATGTATCTTGTGAGGTTCTATCATTCTTGATTTATGCTTTTTAATTGAAGTTACATTACTTGCTGATTTGAGATGTAAAGAAATGTTACTTCATGAATGTTTTAATTCCTTGACGCTTTAGTTGCTCTTCTTGCTTATAGACTTTTGCATTCTTGAACATCATTGTAAAGTGAGTCTTTTAGAGTTTTTAACTTTTGAGTTTGTATTGTTGTTCCTTGTTCTTTATGTTAAATTTCTATTTTTACCCGAGAGTGCAATATGCCTTTGAGGCTTAGTTTGTATATACTTAAACACTAATGTACTAGTTAGTTGAACTTGTTATATCAGTAACTAGTACTTGTTATATCAGATATAAATAGACTTTTCAGATGTATATTTACTCATGTACATGGTTACTTTTCCCTCTCAAGGCTCTACATAATAACATGTATAGTTATTATCAAGGTAGCATGATGTTTTTATGTTAGAAGTTGCGTACCTAATCTTGTTTACTCATGTATATTCTGGATATATTATACTATTAGTATTGGGATGTTACAATCCTTCTCAACTTAAAGAAAAAAGCTGGTGTGTCTAGGAAAAGGACAAAATAATGATTACCTACCACTAGCAAGGACAACCATCCTTTGTAGTGCCCAATAGTCACATTTCGAAGCTTATTAAAGAGATCAAGCTTGAAGATCAACCAAGGAACTTTGCTTAAAAATTTTCTGACAAGCTGACAAGAGTGGAACCTTCTCACCTGTACCTACCCGGACTTGATTTGTCTAAATCTATCAGTCGGTGCTATTACTGATCTGTATAAGTGTTCGTATCCACTCCTAAAGTGATTTCGAGAGCTAAACAAGTTAAACAAGCACTTATCTCAACCTCTGATTCTACTTTGTAATGAGTGAGTTTGTGAGGTTGTCCAAGCCATTTGATTCTGAGTTTGTTGGCCTGAAGAGGCTGTAGAAGAATACTTGGGATTCAGCCTAAAAAGGTTGTTGTCAAGAATACTTGTACAGTTAAACTATCATAGTCTTGTGTAGTTGTTTTCTTAGTTTTGAGATTGGTCCAATTTCTAAGTCTCGATGTTAGATTGTATAATGAATGCTCGCTTCACCAGACCGAGGTGAGTGTAAAACTCGACCTCGGTGGTAGGGTTCATTTGATCGGATGAACATTTACTTCACTATCTGAGTTGAATACAAAATTTGACCTCAGTGGTAGGGTTCATTTGATTTGATGAACATTCACTTCACCATTCGAGATGAATGCGAAACTCGACCTCAGTGGTAGGGTTGGTTTGATTGGATGAACATTTACTTCACCATCCTAGGTGAATAAGAAACTTGACCTCGGTGGTAGGGTTCGTTTGATTAGACAAACATTCACTTCACCATCTGAGATGAATACGTTTAACACCATCTGAGATGAATACGAAACTCGACCTCGATGTAGAGTTTGTTTGATTGGACGAACGTTCACTTCACCATCCGAAGTGAATACAAAACTCGACCTCGGTGGTAAGTTTCATTTGATCGGAAAAGTATTCACTGTCATGGGCTATAGTCAATTATCCTTAACCACTACAAACCACATCAGTCAGTGGCTAAGGTGCAGCTCAAATAGGCACAGGTTAAGACCCTTGATCGTGCTGCTTAACCCCAAAGGGTGTCAAGTGGCTCTCCCTAGTTTGGTCGTCTAACATAGATGTTGGAATAACTAATCCTTTTTGGACCTTGTATTCCTTGGACCTCACCAAGACATGGCAGCTTTGTGGGTTATGGCGCACTGAGGTATTCGTGGACTTGTGGCTATAGTACTAGTTTTAAATGGGACTGTAGTTGGAGAAAGTTAATTTATTGATATCGGGAGCAATTTATATAACCGAAACATTCAACTATAGTACTTTCTCAATTTGTCTGTGTTCCAAAGTATTTTAATTGGATTTCTTGAGAGTGTTTCCAAGGTGTATGCCCCCTTATTGGTTATGGACATAATCTTGTATGGTCCTTCCCAGTTAAGCGCTAGTTTCCTCTCTCTTGCATTTTTCCCTCTGATGTCTGCTCTGCGTAGTATGAGATCGCCAAGGTTGAACAACCACGAGATCACTTTGGAATTGTATTGTGCGATAATTTTTTGCTTTAGGGCTGCTTCTCAGACATAGGCAATGTGACACCATTCTTCCAGGAGGTCAAGTTCATGGCAGATGAGGTATAGGTTAGTCTCTTTATAAAAGCTTTGCTTCCTCCAACTCGGTTCTTTTATCTCCACTATGACCATGGCTTCGCAACCATAAGTCAACTTAAATGGGGTTTCTCCTGTAGATGAGTATGGCATGGTTTGATATGCCCATAGGACATGATCGAGTTGTTCGACTCAACTTCCTTCAGAATCATCAAGTCTTTTCTTTAGGCCCTTCAGTATGACTCGGTTAGTGGCCTCAATTTGCCTGTTGGTTTTTGGGTTCTCCACTAAGGTGAAATGCTGCTTGATCTTTAGGCCCCCAAGAGATCTTTAAATTTCTTGTCAGTGAATTGAGTTCCGTTGTCTGTAACAATTGACTCTAGGACTCTGAATTTGCTTATGATATTCCGATAAGTGAACTTCTAGATTCACACTGATGAGATTATGGACAATGACTCTACTTTAATTTACTTTGTGAAATAATCAATGGTCACTCCCAGGTACTTGACTTGCTTGGGAGCTTATGGAAAAGGGCCTAAGATGTCCATTACCCACTAGTAGAATAACCAAAGGACTGATATTGTTGACAGTTCTTCAGGTGGCGCAACATAGATGTCAGACTGACGCTGACATTTATCACATTTATCACATGTTGTCGGCTTTCTACACACGCTTTTTCCGAGGGATTTTTCGTTGGGGTGGTGGTGTGAACTTCTTTCATGGATTTTTACTAGGACATATTTTTCCTGCCTAAGGTCGATGCTTGAGGAGAGGACAAGAAAAAACCTTGGCGGTATAACTGGTTATCTTAAGTGGTATACTAAGCTGGCATCTGCATTATTTTCTAGGCTTCTTTTTGTTCCTTAGGGAGTGAGCCATCACGGAGGTAGGCTAAATGGGCGTCATCCAAGAATGTAAAGAGTGAAGAGTGTGTCTTAGATTATGGACCTATTGTTTCTTGGACTCTTGGTGCTGGAAATTTTTGATAGGATGTCGGCTCTAGAATTTTCGTTACCAAGTGACCTCAATACTCAACAGTGGGGGTGAATTTGAGTATATAAAATATTTTTACAAATCTTTCACAAAACACTTGATTATTAATTTTCGTTGAAGCTATTGATTGATTGAAGTGAATAGATAGATGAGATTGATCACACTATTCACAAATAAATAAGTCAAGATAGAAAGTATTCAAGCAAGTATATAAGATTAAAGCACAAATATAAATAAATGAGTTTAGAAGATCAAACACCAGATTTATCTTGATTCGGCCACCAATCCACTTATGGCCTATGTCCAATCCTCAAGTAATCACCCGAGATTTTCCACTATATCTTCAAGTTTCAACAAGTGCTTGTAACATTTACACAATAGAGCACTCACCACACATTGGGATACCTCACCCTTTGTGCTTGAGCCTCAACTTCAATGGATACCTCACCCTTTATAACCTTGAGGGATATCTCACCCTTACAACTTTGAAGGATACCTCACCCTCTTTACAAACAAAGGATACTTCACCCTTTTCTCTAGAGGGACATCTCACTTTCTTTTACAAATTAATCAAAGTGTAGATGAAAAGAAATTTTATCAAGAGTGGATAATACAAAATTGAAGTTCTATGGATATCAAGGATTCACACTTTAAAGCTCAAAAATAGGGGTTTGGAGAAAATGATAGTGAAACACACATTTAATACTCAAGAATGATTTTCAAATTATTCTCCAACTTGTTTTTAATGCCCAACCACTTTTATTTATACCCCAAATCAATTAATAGTCATTGGTGGTTGTTGGGGATATTAAATACTCACAATAGAGTCGTTGGGATATATTCTCTGCCTTCCCAGATAACCAGTTATTGATTTCCAATAACTGGTTATTTGGTTTAGCATAACCGATTATTGGAAATCCATAACCGATTATGAGCCATTTAAAAATAGAGTTGTGCCTCTGACTTTTACAATAACCGATTATGGGAAAACTATAATCGGTTAGGAGCTTTAGAAAAAAGCTCCTAACTTAGTGAATAACCGGTTATGGAAAATTCATAATCGGTTATTCCTTTTACAAAATGTTTTGGTGCGCTTCTGACTTTGGCAAATAACTTGTTATTGGTTTGTCAAGAAAAACTAGATTTCTAAGGATTTTCCAACCAAAGATTCCAAAATTCTTTTTAATCTTTCTAAAACCATTTTGCTCAAACTTAAACAATTTTCATAAGTTTAAATCATGATTTTGTAAAGCCATTTAAGTTCAGTAAAAACAAAGAAATGAGCTTAGTGTGATTCCTTAATACCTTTACATAAGATCTAAGTCCTATATGTTAAACTTAAAGATTCTTGGGACTTGATATTTGCACTTCCATTCCTTTCTTATTTGTTATCATCAAAACCATTGCTTTAGTCAATGCCAATTACATTCTCCCCCTTTGTTATGATGACAAAAACAACCATTGAGAAAAAGTTTGTTTAAATAAATTAGAACTCACAAAAGGCGTTAGAGACTTACTTCCCCTCTATTTTTCAAAAGGTTAGATCAATCAGAGATGCACAGCTCCCCCTTAATTTTGGAATCTCAAGATCATTAAAACTATGTCTTTTGCTATTTTACCTTATTTTTCTGAATGACATATAAACCAAAAACCTTCTCTCCCTTTTGTTATGATAAAAAAGTTATGCAATATATATTTGGACAAAAGAAGAAGGTGCACAAAACCTTTGTCATTCAACTAATTTTCAATAATAATTCAACAACAAGATAAGCATACCAACATAAAATTCCTTTCAACAGACCATCCATTACAAAATATCTATTTCAAAATAAGCATAGTTAAGCAAGCAAAGATAATAACCATCATGTTCAAGAGATAAATCCATATAGTTAGAGTCTAAAACATGATGATAAAGCTAAGTCAGAAACATATTAGCTGAAAGGGGTGATTCATGCCTAAGCCCCATCATTCTCCGGTGGTAGAGGGCGACGCTTAATTCTGTCCAAGCGGCCCTCCAAAGCCCTTAACCGGTCATAAATAGCTCCATTAGTATGCTCTTGATAAACCCAAAAAAATGTAAGTTGGGCGTGTATACTTGCTATGGCAGCTAGGATCCAGTCTTCATTTGAAGTAGGGGCCTCTTCCATAACTACATCAACACCTCTTTCTAGTGCGACTGCCTCACTTCTTTTTAGAAGAATTTTTTGATTTTAATTAGTAAGGAAAATAGGGA
Source organism: Ormosia semicastrata (assembly GCA_029884595.1). Taxonomy (NCBI): domain Eukaryota; kingdom Viridiplantae; phylum Streptophyta; class Magnoliopsida; order Fabales; family Fabaceae; genus Ormosia; species Ormosia semicastrata. The sequence continues at coordinate 19,388,518 of JAQQTO010000044.1, forward strand.
TATGAGAGGAAATGGTGTTTGAATGGTGGATTTTGGTGAGATTTGAGGTGGGTGAAGTGTTTGAGGGAGTGGGTGTGAAAGGAAAATTGAGAGCTAAAAGATGAAAATGGAGGAAGGGCTATCGTGAATGAAGAAGGAGGCTGTTGGTTACTATTTAAAGCGTCTTCAATAACCAGTTATTGCTTGGGCATAACTGGTTTTTTTCATGTTTGAGAAAAACCCAGCCTCTGTTTGTGTGGAATAACCGGTTAGGGGGAAGTGGGTAACCGATTATGTGTTTGAATTTGGAAAACACCTCCTCTATTTGCTTTGAATAATCGATTAGGGTCTTTTCATAATCGATTATTTTCGTGTTCTAAAGAGCACCATGACACCTTGGTTACTCAATAACTGGTAATGAGGGTTTCTTAATCGGTTATTTTAGCTTGGCAAAGAGCAATTTCAATGTGCCATATTGATTCCAAATAGTAATAACAGGTTATTTGCTCCTCCTAACTGGTTATTTCTATATCAAAACCAGAAATTCTTCAAGAATTTAGTCCTTAAAACACCAAGTCATGCCATTTTGAGAATCATTTCAGCTTAGTCTCACTTTCCATATCCTTTAAAATACCAAAGAATCAGCCCACTAACATATTTTTCTTCTTTAAAAGCACCATAAAGCAATTTCTATCAGCAAGAGCTTGAGATTTGAAATTGGGGGACTTAAGCATGGATCAAGCACCTACAAAACAAAACTACGAGAAAAACTCTAATGCTCAAGTCAATATTGGACTCAAAAAAGCAAGGTAATTATGCAAGGAATTCAATAATGCATCAAAGTATCAAATTATGCTACAAAATGACAAGTTATGCATCAAAATGACACATTATGCAACAAAGAGACAAATTATGCAACAAAAAAATAGATTATGCAACTAAATGATGAATCGTACGACAAAAATGATTTTTAGCAAGAGTTAGATGTATAATTGATCTAATATGCCAAGTTTTCTCTTATATATGCACTTTAGAGCAAACAATGATCATGTTAGGTATGTTATGTCAAGAACAAATATATTTTCATCAAACATGCTATTTTAAACAAGAAATGAACTTATCTAGCATTTTATCACATGTAGAGATATTTTTAAGATATAAAGCTAGAAAAATACTACTTTAAAGCAAGTTAAAGCATAGAACAAGTCTCCACTTATCCAAAGGTTGCAAGTACAAGTTTATTGGAGACAAGGAAGAGAACTTGGAGTATTTTCTAGTCTTGTACTTGAAGCAACCACTTTTAAGATTCCAAAGTTAGCTCTTGGCCTTCAAGCACATCTACAACACACTTCAATTTTTGTCTTTTGGTACCTAAATTTTCTTGGATCCTTGTGTGTTAGATTTTGGCAAGATGCCCTTAGGGACCCAAATCATTTTAGTCCCAACCTTGGTGTTCAAGTTCTTCCTAACATTGTGTAGAGGCACTATGCCCTTTTCTCCCACAATGAAAGCATTTGATGAATGGGCTACTTGATGTACTTGAGGAAACAAAAAATTTTTTGAGAAACTTTTGTTAGTTATTGGTATTATATCCTAAACCGGTTTGTTGGAAAACACATCTTTGTTTCCCTAGCAACATATTTAAGTTATCTATTCCAAAAGTAAATTTTGAAAGAGTGTTTTTCAAATCTTCAATTTCATTTTCAAATGTTATACATGATGAGCAAGATGAGGGTGTATGAGCATTGTCATGTGAAGAACAAGTCATGCATGATGAGTTAGCATCAATAAGTCCTAGAGTCTCATTCTCAATTTTGACTTCATTAATCTCCTTGTTTAAAATAGAAATCTTATTTACCAATAAGGAGATTGTTTTGTTGGAAGATAAAACCATTTTTGTGAGCCTCATGAATTCATTATGCAATTCTTCAAATGCATCTTGCAATTCATCATAGGATGGGAAAAAGTTTAAGTTTGAGGATGTTACCTCCGCGTTATCTTCATCTTTTTCTTCTCTTCTAACCATAAGACATAGATTAGCTTTCTCATTATTCGAGCTATCGGTTGAATCCATGTCATTATCATCTCAAGTTATGTAAGCTCTTCTTTCTTTCTTATCCTTTGAGGACTTTTTCTCATATTTTTCCACTTTTCTTTGATAGATTGGACACTTCATCTTCATGTACCCTAGTTCTCCACATTCATAGCATTTAGGAGTGGATAAGGTTCCTTCCCCTTTTGTGATAGGCATTCTTTTGGAGAAAGGGAGGTCTTCTTTGAGCTCCATTATTCTTGAAGAATCTTCCAAATTTCTTTACTAGAAGACTAAGATTCTCCTCATTTATTTCTACGTCATCTCCATCATCTTCATCATCATTATCATTGACCATGGAAGAAGTGGCCTTGAGAGCTATTCCCTTCTTTTTCTTGTCAAGCTCTTTACATTAGTTGAGTCTATTTAACTCCAATTCATATTCTTGGAGCTCGCCAAAAAGTGTGGTTAGGGTCATGGTTGAAAGATTTCTTAACTCCGCAATAGTAGTCACTTTAGGTTGCCAATGCCTGCTCAAACATATCAACACTTTGTTAATAAGATCTTCATTAGAAAAAGTCTTTCCCAATAAAGTAAGGTGATTTGTAATATATGTGAACTATTTTCACATTTCTTAAATGCTTTCACCTTAGTTCATTCTAAAAAGCTCATACTCATGAGTGAGAGTATTTATCCTTGATCTTTTCACTTCACTAGTACCCTCATGGGTTGCTTGTAAAATGTTTCACATTTCTTGGGCATATTTACACTTTGAAACTCTAAAGAACTCATCATACCCCAAAGCTGTGGTAATGATGTTTTTGGCTCTCAAATTGTATTGGACCTTTTTTTTATCATCATCGGTTCATTCACTTCTTCGTGTGTTAACTCTTACATTATTAACAACTTGTGTGAGGATAAAGGGACCATTTTCAATAGTATCCCACACATCTAAGTCAATAGCTTCAAAATTTTCATTTGTTATTTCCAATAAGCATAATCATCCCCATTGAAAAATGGAGGTCTATAGAAATAAAACTTTCTGAAGAAAAATCATTTAAAGCCATCACTTCTTTTGAACTTGCTAAGCTCTTTACACAAGATCCTAGTTCTGATACCACTTGTTACCAAGTGACCTCAATACTCAAGAGAGGGTGAATTGAGTATATAAAATATTTTCACAAATCTTTCGTAAAACACTTGATTATTAATTTTTGTTGAAGTTATTGATTGATTGAAGTAGATAGATAGATGAGATTGATCACTTCACTCACAAATAAATAAGTCAAGATAGAAGTATTCAAGCAAGCATATAAGATTAAAGCACAAATGTAAAGAGATAAGTTTAGAAGATCAAACACAAGATTTATCCTGGTTCAGCCACCAATCCACTTGTGGACTATGTCCAGTCCTCAAGTAATCACCCGAGATTTTCTACTATATTTTCAAGCTTCAACAGGTGCTTATAACCTTTACATAAGAGAGCACTCACCACACATTAGGATACTTCACCCTGTGTGCTTGAGCCTCAACTTCAAGGGATACCTCACCCTTTACAACCTTGAGGGATACCTCACCCTCTTTACTAACAAGGGATACCTCACCCTTAAAACTTAGAGGGATACCTCACCCTTTACTCTAGAGGGACACCTCACTCTCTTTTACAGATTAATCAAAATGTAGATGAAAAGAAACTCTCTCAAGAATGGATAATACAAATTGAAGTTCTATGTGTATCAAGGATTCACACTTTAAAGCTTAAAAATAGGGGTTTGTAGAAAATGATAGTGAAACACAAATTTAATGCTCAAGAATGGTTTTTAGATTGTTTTCCAACTTGTTTTTAATGCCCAACCACTTTTATTTATAGTCCAAATCAATTAATAACCGTTGGTGGTTGTTGGGGACATTAAATGCTCTCAATAGAGTCATTGGGATATGTTTTCTTCCTTCCCAAATAATCGGTTATTGATTTCCAATAACTGGTTATTTGGTTTAGCATAACTGGTTATTGAAAATCCATAACTGGTTATAAGCCATTTTAAAAGCATGTTGTGCCCATTAAAGTCATGTTCTTCTTCTTTCTTCTTTCTTTCTTCTTTTATGACTTTCACAATAATCGATTATGGGAAAACCATAATCGGTTAGGAGCTTTAGAAAAAAGCTCTTGACTTAGTGAATAACCGGTTATGGGAAATCCATAATCGGTTATTCCTTTTAAAAAATGTTTTGGCGTGCTTCTGACTTTGGCAAATAACCTGTTATTGAACAATAATAACATGTTATTGGTTTGTTAAGAAAAACAAGATTTCTAAGGATTTTGCAACCAAAGATTCCTAAAATCTTTTCAATTTTTCTAAAAGCATTTTGCTCAAACTTAAACATAATTTTCATAAGTTTAAATCATGATTTTGAAAAGCCATTTAAGTTGAATAATAACAAAGAAATGAGCTTAGTGTGATTCCTTAATACCTTTACATAAGATCTAAGTCCTATATGTTAAACTTAAAGATTCTTGGGACTTGATATCTACACTTCCATTCCTTTCTTATTTGTTATCATTAAAACTATTACTTAGTCAATGCCAATTACAGTTATGATCCCTGGGGATATGCTCCACCTTCAAGTTGTCAAAGCTCTTAATTAGCTTTTTAACCTTGGCTAGGTATTTTCACAGTAAGGGTTCCCTTGCCTGATACTCTCCTTTTATCTAGGACATTGCCAGTTATGAGTCACTGCATAGGACCACATCTCTAGCCCCCCATTTCCTTTGCCATAGTAATACCTACTATGCATGCCTTGTACTCGGCTTGGTTGTTAGATGTAGGGAACTCAAATCTCAAATAATGCTCTAGCACAAGACCGACATCATTTTCCAACATGACTCTGGCTCCACTCCCTTTGGGATTCAAAGATCCATCGACATAGATGGTCCAAGAATGAGCTCTAGGGTTATAGGAGTCCAATGTGAGTTTGATCAAGAAGTCGAATAGTACCCGAGCTTTGATGGTTGGTCTAGGCTCATTGATGATTCTGAACTCAGAAAGTTCCACGAACTAAGCAATCATTCTCCCTGCGAGATCTAGCTTATGCAGTAGTTTCCAGATAGGATGGTCTATCCTTAACACTATAGGGTGGCATTGGAAGTATTGTCTCAGCCTCCTTGCGATGACTACTAATGCTAGAGCCAACTTATCAATTTTCTGGTAGTGGACTTCGGGGCCACAAAGGACTTTGTTAACAAAATAGACCAGCCTCTGGCCCTCCTCTATCTCCCTTATCAGAATCGAGCTAACTGCTTCATTGCTGATAGAGAGGTAGATGTAGAGCATCTCACCGAGGTCTAGTCTTGTTAGGATAGGTGACATTGACAACATCCTCTTTAGTTCTTGGAACGCAGCTTCACGATTCGAGGTTCACTTGAAGTTCTTTCCTTTCTTTAGAGTTTGAAAGAGAGGGAGAGACTTTTAGGTAGCTTTGGCCAAGAAATGCATGAGGGTTGCAATTTGGCCTGTCAGCTGTTGTACTCTTTTGACAGATTGGGGGCTGCATATATTGAGCATTGTTTGTCATTTCTCTGGGTTTGCCTCGATATTGTGGTTCATCACACTGTACACCAAACGTGCATTTTTTCGGGTTTAGTAGCAAGTTATGCTTGCGAACCTCGAAGAATTCCTCATTCAAATTCTAGATGTGGTCGCCAGTGTCTACCATTTTGACTATCATGTCGTCAATGTATACTTCCAGCATCTTGCCAATTTTTCCTTAAAAGACCTTATTCATCATGCGCTAGTAAGTGACTCCTGCGTTTTTTAGCCCAAATGGCATCACTTGGTAACAGTAACTTCCCATCTCAGTTACGAAGGCTATCTTGTCCTCATCATCTGGATGCATATGGATCTGGTTATAACTAGAATAGGCATCCATAAAGGAAAGTAACCTAAAGTCGGATGAGTTGTCTACTAACTTGTCGATGTTGGGAAGTGGGTAGAGGTCCTTCAGACATGCCTTGTTGAGGTCAGTATAGTCGACACACATGTACCATTTCCCATTGGCCTTTTTTTACTAAGACCACATTTAAGAGTCACGTGGTATAGGGGACCTTCCTAATGAAGCTGGGGTTTAGGAGTTCCTTCACTTGTTTTTGTATCACCTATTATCTTTCTGACCCAACTTTCCTTTTCGTTGCGCCACTGGCTTGGCGTTCTTCATGATGGAAAGACGATGGCTAACAAATTTAGGGTCTAGGCCTAGTTAATCTGCTAAAGTCCAAGCGAATAAGTCCTTATTTTTTCGAAGGATCTCGGTTAGTCGGGCTTTCTCTTCCTAGTTGAGTTGCCCGCCGATCTTGGTAACTTGGCCTGACTTGGTTCCCAGCTGAAGAGGCTAGAGCTCTTCATTTGGAAGGGGACACATATCCCATATTTCTTTGCAAACGTCCAATTCGGTCAAGAATATGTTGACAGAGTCTGAAGTGACCAGGGCTGGATCATTGCGTGGAATCGCTGTCCGTGGTCTCTTGGTATTTTCAGGCTTTCATTATAGCACTTCCTCACCATGACTTAATCCCCTTTAACTATCACAACCCTGTCTTGGTGGTCCAAAAACTTCATAACTAAGTGGGGTGTGGAAATTACGGCCCCTAGGGCGTTGAGTGAAGGGCGGCCTAGAATGACATTGTAGGCGAAGAGACAATCTATCACCAGAAACCTGACCTTAATGGTTTTGAATAGGGGGCCTTTTCCCAAAGTAAGGTGAGTCATGATATACCTAATCGGGGTGATCGTATCACATGTGAACCTAATCAACTCGTCAATATGCAGAACGAGCTCTTCCTTCGATAATCTTAGCTTGTTGAATAAGTCTAGGAACATGATGTCGGCCGAGCTTCCCTGGTCCACGAACATTCTTCGAACCTTGGCGTTGGTAATTATTCTCGTGATGACCATGGGTCATCGTGATTTGGGATGGTATTCTTGTAGTCCTCGTCAAAAAATGAGATTGGTGGGGCTTTTCCTGACCCTCTTCCTGATTTAGATAATTCAGCGAGGGAGGTCACACTCATCACCGCTCGAATGGCCAATTTCCTAGCGTTTGCTCACTCGCCATTGCCCATGAATCCTCCAAAAATAGTGTTTATGGTATGGGTTACTTCGAGGTGGGAGCGGTTAGCTCCCACTGGATCTTTAGGTCTTCGTAGTGTTGACAACCACTGTTTAGAATCTTTGGAATGCGCCCTTTTAAAATCGGAGCATTGTCTCTCCGGAACTCTCTTTGGAAGCAGGGGGAGATTCTCTCTGGTGGACGAATTCTCGTGCCCGTCTCGAGTTAAAGCTGGTTTGACGACGACATGGGTCAATGTTAGAGGTGGGGTTGTGCACTGTCGGGGCTCGATTTTGGTTTGTTGGAGTTTGTCTCCTTTTTGTGTTCACCATCATGGCAATGGTAGGTGGAGTCTTGAGAGTGGAGTTGGGAATAGAAATTTACTGATCCGCATAGACGACGTCAATGGTCAGAATTGGGTTCTGAGAGTTACTTGAGAAGGTAAGCAATGGTAGACTCATCCATAGCGCAACTACGGTAGTGTGAGGAGTGAGGAGGTGAGTATATACAAAAGACACTCCGACGCTGAAATCAGTGGCTGCCCAAGGAGGATAGTGTGCAATAGAATTAATGTGTACATTTGTCCTCTCGTTTGACCTTTATATAGAGACGTATAATCGTGTAAAAAGTATAGGGAGTCCAAGCTATTCTGTGCATATCGCGCATTGTCCCCTTGCAGTGCGGGAAAATGATATTCCGTATGGTCTGTCCCTCTATCCGAGTAGAGTGATGTCTCCTATTTTTTGTCGAGAAAGGGACATGTTTAGTGGACAAGTGGATCCATGTACATTACACGTCTAAGGACTAGTCTGATGAATCGAGTTTTTCTAATTTCATGGACCTATACCTGGTCTAGAACAATTACATAAGACAACTAACATTCCTTTTACGTTATTTACTTAAATACGAAAAGTTTCTCGAAAATTTGGGAAATAAATGTGGAACATGCCATTGAACATATGCATGTCATTAAATGCTCTTCAAGATCTTCCTTTTGCTCGGTGACTGTTAGTACTATAATTATTGGGGTTTACTATCTTAGAAATCCTTAGCCGTGTAAGAGAAATTTCTTAATCTATAATATTTAATGTGCGCTACATTAGTATTGTGAGTTATTATTATTATTTTTAATTATATTTTTAATATTATATTTGATGTGATGTGCAGAATAAAAAAATTTTCTTACTCCAAAATCAGATAAGAATATCTCTTTGCGAGAAATGTGGAGTATGAGAAATATGAAGTATGAACATTTGCATGTCATTAAAGTCAAACAAAAGGCAAAGACAAAAAGACCTAGCTAGCATTATAGGAAAAGTATACATAATTGTTGGAAAGTTTTACTGTTCAAGGAGTGTGACATTGTCATCATCTTCCACAAGGCTTTGGGAGTGTGACGGCTAGCATAAACATACGACTCAATAGTTTAAAGTTCAAACAAGGGCCAATTTAACTATATATAGCACATTCCTTCCCTTTTTTTACACTCAATCCACAAATTCTTTCATCCACTATACTTTTCATCCATCCACTTAATTACATGTTAACAAATCTATTAGTAACATATTGAAGAAGCACTTAACTTGTTCTTACTACACTAAAAATTGCTCTCTATTAAACAATTCATTCATAAAATAACACTTGTTAGAGCTTATAAAGCTAACCCTCTCAAATAGCTAGTAAGCCTTCCCAAACTCAACCAAATATCAAAAGTATATGCTGATTCGCGCCCACAATTACATAACCTGTTGTGCAAGATTGACTTCATTTTTCTACTTTGTCATGGTGGGCAGCAAATGCTTTTAGAAATTAGAAATCAATTTGAACTTGTTAAATTAGGTTTTTATATTAAGTGACTAATGATCTAAAAAGCGTTCCTACTTTCCACAGTTAGTATATAATATTCTTTATAGTTTCCCAAGGTGAAAAAGGGAAGGCAAGGCAAGAAACAAGGGCACTATAGCAATTCAAATATCTCAGCCCTGAAGAAAAAGACAATGAATGAAAAGTTCCTCGGTTGAACCAATTTGGGAGGCACTGCCATTCTTGTTTTGTTTCATGTTTCAACTTTACATACCTATCTGCTAAGTTCACGAATAAATATAAGAATTTCTCTTCCCTAGTCTAATATCATTTTTAAGAAGTAAAATATTTCTTTTGGACGTCTCTACTTCTCTCTCTTCTGATATATCACTGAAGGGCTTGTTTTGCTTCTCTTTCCCACATTTGGGACCCAGTAAATTGATATATCAGAAGGAAGGGACAAAAGAGAGGAGGCCACCATGTCTTCATTTTCTTCCATCACTTCTTTCTGCCCATACAACTCCATGTTCTGAAAGAAAACCTCTTACTCCACCTGAAGTTATTGCATTTAATGCACATTTATTTTTTGTTACTACAAATACTTCTGCTACCAACTCTGCAACTTCTTAACCCACGATACAGTTGTTCTCAAAAGTGAAGACTATCTGTCTCTGAGCATGTCAGTCGCATACCTTCTTTTCTTTCTGTGCATTTCCTTGCATGCATGCAGTGCCCGGCATCTTAGCACTCTAGATATGAAGCTGGAGAAGAAATCCCACTTCTCCATCAAGGTGTGTCCAACTACAAGTATCAAAATTTGTTTATTTTATATTCATATGTAGTTTAACCTTATATATCCATTTGTCCAGCTTCAAGCATCAAGGTTTGCCTCATAAGCTTTCATTTTTTGTGCAGAATGATGAGATCGATGGTTTTGATTTCTCTCAAAAGCAGCTTCGAGTGGTGAATAAAGGTAACAGGATGGAGACTTGGTTGGTTGCTCAAAAACCAAGGAAAGGAAGAAGTACTAACGAGAGGGTGCTCAAAGCTATAAGAAAAGATTCAGGTGCTTTACAAACTGAATCCCTTGTTTCAGTTTCTTGGTGTGTGCCACACAGAAAACCTAGTGAGAAAAATCCTGGTTTTAATTTGGACTATTCACCACCGAAGACACATCCTCCTTCTCACAACTAAGCAACAGAGCCAACAATTCACTACCCAACTTTCTTGAGGATGTGTGTGAAGACCAGAATACGAAAAAGAAAGAACAGAAATGAAGACAGGCCCTCTCAATCTACGTTGAAAAGTTTAGTCTTGCTAGCATATATGACTCTATGACTTATGCTATATTAAGTGTTTTTTAATATATATATGTACATGAGAAATGTCTGCCAGTAAGAACATCTCTCCATTTCATCTTGCTAGTTCTTTATATTATCATAAGAAGACTCATGAATTATTGCAAATTATATCCCTCTCCTTTTCCTATTATAACTTCTTTTACATACCATTATGGCCTTTACAACTTCTTCTACTGCAATAATGACTGAATGAAGAGTTATCCACTCTCTCTGAAGAGATATTCTTTATGCACACTCTCTGAAGAGATATTCTTTATGCACACATATGTAACACATTAAATTTATACACAAGAAATAAAAAGTTGAATAGAAAAAAAAATGAATCTCACTAAACTCATTCATCACAAAAAATCATCATCTCTCTCTAATTTTTGTGAATATATACAAATTTGACATGTTACATTTGTGTGCAACCAAAAATTTCTCCTCTTTGTATGATATAATACCCCCATTTATTAAGGGCAATTTTTGTTTTCCTTTCTGCTTTGAGTAAAATACTTCAACATTTTATTTACCGAATTTTATATACACCCGCCACTATTTTCAAAAGCTAAATAAAAATTTCTCAACACTTATATAGACAACCTTTATATTTTAAGAAAATACTACACATAAATTTAATTAAGTACAATAAATCTAAAATTAACTAACAAGGTCATTGGTAAACTATCAATGGTCTTGAAATGACATTTTTATCCTTAATTTCATTAGTGTTGTTTGTAAAACGGATAAAATTGAAAGGTAGAAATGCCAATAAAAATAGAAATTTAAGTACATAAATATCATTTCAAGTAAAAATCATTTAGTATCACAAGCAGCATTGATGAAATTAAGGGTAGAAAAGTTATTAATTTCAAGGTCATTAATGATTGGCTAACAACTCTGTTAGTCAATTTTAAACTTATCGTGCTTAATTAGGTTTATGTGTAATGTTTTTTCAAAATACAAGAGGTGAATGTATAAGTGTTAAGGGAGTTTTATATAGTTTTTGAAAATAAGGGGGTATGTGAAAAATCAAGCAAATAAAAATAAGGTTAGAGTATTTTACTCTTTTATTTTTGTTAATAATAACATAACTTTTTGTAGTAACATGGAGATAGAGATGAAAGGTGACACTGATAAAAGGATTATGAGAAGTCAACCAGACTATTGATTACATTATTGGTTAATAGGCAATTGCTTCGAATTTTTTAGATGTGGGAGAAATCAGCTAATTAACACCCTAACTTCATGGACATAGAGGGAGGTACGTAGAAGTTTGGTGTTTGATGAAGAGGTGCTGGTAAAACATTGATGCTAATTAGCTTCACATTAATTAACACTTTTTTTAAGTTGTAAAGGATCATTAATGAAAATATGAGAATGAGTGCTAATGCTCATGGTATATACATGCATTTACCTAGAAACACTGGTGAAAACATGTATGTGAATTTTCCTCACATTGATATATTGATGTACTTAACTCTAGCTATCATATTCACGTTGGTTTATAATGCATGTGCATGACCATTAATGCTTTAAATACTTTTCTTTTTAACAAATGCTTGAATCTGTATATGAAGTCTAGTGTAGGATATCTTGTTTACTTGTTCTATCTTCAACATTCATACGATTGACGCCTTAAAGCTTACAGTGCTGCACGTTCACATCATCTTCATGTGGTTGCAAATTTTTTCTTCAGTTGATAAGGAATAACTAGTATTGATTCTATGATGGTGGTAGTTGGTTCTTCTTAAATGAGGGCAAATGTTAGCAGTAGCTATAGCCTATAGCTAGGTCCCAGTGTATTCCATGCCTGATGATAACCAGTCTTTTCACACACATGGTTTGGAGTATTTTGTCGATTGAATTGATTGATACGCTTCCTTTCTCTTTGTCCCTTCTTATTTTGGCTGGACAATGACGTGTTTGATATACGAAGAAGCTGACACTACAAGGCAAGTTTTGGAATTCTATTTAAGCACTATAGACTACTTGCAAATACAGATGGAAGACTATGAAATCACTCAGTGGAAAATGGTAGGTGACGGCACATATATAAACTATAGGATTTTTGCAAAATAAATCGTGCAAGACAACTTCTAATTACTATTGATTAAAATTAGATGCATTAATAAAATTAATTTTGTTAGAAAACGTTTCAAACATATAAAATTAATTTCTTTTGAGTCAACGTAAAATAAGTCCCTCCCCCAGGCGATTTTAATGATGCATCCTTGTACTGGCCTAGTGCATTTATAAAATTAATTATTTTTCCTATGTGTCGGCTCAAGGTTTGAACTCTTCTTGACAACTTAAATTTGAATCTTGGGCCAGCATCTATAAAAGTTAATTAATTTATCTAAATACACTAATAACATGTTTGGAAAAGATGAATTATTTTTTATTCAGATGTTTTTGGAGAATTAAGCTGTTTTGTGAAATAATTATTATATTTAGGTAAAAAGATTATTTTTTTAAAAAAATTTTACACGAAATTCAATTCAAAAAAAAGCTTTTTATAGTTAATAATCATAAGTTGAATATTGAAAACTTATAATTTTAACTTATAGATTATTTCTTACACTTTGAAATGTAAATACTATTTTGTCCTCAATCAAATAATATTTTTAATCATTCTATACCTATTTTAGTAATTTAATGCATAAAAATGATTTTTTTTATATCATCTAAACGAATCACATTTGCTTAAAATTATTTTACAGCTAATACATCTAAATATAAAAATAAATCGATTATAACAATAATTGATTATAATCGATTATCAGCATAATCTATAATTTTTAATTTTTCCAAACAAGCCCAAGTTGATCTGCAAGGTGGACTTTAAAAATAGTTCAGAAAGAAACTTAGTCCACCAAAGCTAATCCCAAGATACTCTCACCCTTAAAAAAAAAATCTAATTACCAGTCAATGAAAATTATACCAATAGACATCATCAAAAAGTGTAGTAATACAGAAAAAAAAGTGTAATAATATAGCCACTCTAATTGTTTATTCACAATATTCATTCATTATTTTTAGTAAGTTTTTAAATTGGCCTAAATGAAATGTAAAAAGATAAATAGAAATATTATTAATTTTATTTAAAAATATATTAATTATTTAATTACAGTTAATTTGAAACAAAATATAAATGAAATTGAGTATCTATAGCCATACTCTACCAAAAGAATATTTCTTTTGTTTTTGGGCAAAAGATAGCCAATTTCATTACTAAGAATGAAGAAAGAAACAAAGTCCCGAGTACAAGATCCAAGATTGTGAGTAAATACCCAAATCACTTCCGATAAACTAGAATGGTAGTTCAAAAATCAATGAAAAAACACATAACCAATAAACACAATTTTTCTTTTCTTCGAATCAAGTACAAACACCTAACATCTAGAGCAACTCACTACACTAAAGAGAAATCTCAGGGTAGCACACCTTGCCAATACAATCGCTTTTTTTTCCCTTCAAATTGCATATCATACTGAGATGTGTTAGTATGGATCTTGCTCTTGTTGGCACATAGCGTCCCACGAAGTCTAGCTTTTATTACCTCGAGTTCTTTCTGCATCTCTTTCTCATTGAAGTATGCGACCTTGTCGTCGTCTTTGTTATCATCAGCGCCGTTGCTATCATCTCTGTTACCATCGAGACCTCACTTTTCCTGTCTCATCTCTCTGATTTGTAGATTTGGTCCATTGATCTAAAGGTCTTCTTATACTATAGGCCAAGCATGCAACTAATCTAAGAAATTAAAGTTAAAATATTTTAGATCTACCCAGATAGAAAATATCTCTAAAAGATTCATACCCAAACTCCCCAGAACTAAATATTTGAATCAATTTATTCTTGAAAAATAAAGAAAAAATGAGAAAAAACAAAGAAAAACAAGAAAAAAATAACAGAGGGGTCTGCTGCCAAAGAAGATCGGTGACAACCCCATGGAAAAAGTCTAATAAGAAAGAACCAAGCTCCACCAAAGGATATCAAAACTATCAAATGTAGAAACAAGCCACCAAGCACGAATGATTGCTGTCCAAGAATGGCGGTGCTAGGCGAACCTTAGTAGAACCACAACCTCACAGAAAATTATTTGTTTAGTAGTTTGTTTTACCCAAAAAATTTAGCGTACTCTACCAAACGAATACTATAGCAATATATTGCCTAAAATTTATGATGCATAATATTACAATAAAAATTAAAAAATATTAAAATTCCAGAATCACATAAAATTAATAATATCATGTATAAAGAAAGTTGGCATGTTTAGAATTATTTATTTATTTTTATTATTAGTTGAATGGCTTAGAGCAACTTGTATAGCAAGTCGCCAAGAGCTTGCCACGGTGTTCCGCACTTAACAAGAGACATAAGATGCAACACTTTCAAGTATGTCTCTTTTGAAATCAAATATAATAATGCAACCAACTCAGATGAAACTTAAAATCCCAACAAAACGAAATTGGGATTAAGAAAAAAGAAACTAAAGCTGCTTGTTGAAACTAGCACAAACATCCCCACGTAAATTCGAGTCCTTGAAGGAGGTGGCAGCAACCTGAATGTGGCATTCCCAATATGATATATGGAAGTCGTTGAATTTGTTCTCTAGACAACGTAGTTTTCACCAGACAGCCTTTCTGAAGTGTGTCTATGAAAACCATACAACCTTATGGCTGACTTCCATTGACACATTTGTTGAATCCGAAGAGAAATTCAGTAAGTCAGAGTTAAATCATTATGAAGCGCGGTTGAATTATCTGCCTCACAACATTTGCAGAGATTGAGTACGCATGTATACTCCTTTTTTTTGGACATGGACGCATGTATCCTTAGAAGTTAAAGAAAATAATAATGTATTAACTTATATATTAAAACTCACAACTATTTATGCACTATTAAATTTATCCTTGGATCTATATATCCGGTAGCATATCAAAGCTTTTCTCAACTAATTCACATGCAATTTATTAACTTTATACATTTTTTCTCAACACTCAAGTGCGGTTGATTTTTATGCCTCAACATTTAGAGTGAGTACTATAGAGCACGCATCCGTCAAGAAAAGAGTACTTAATGTTATATAAATAGCATTTTACATGTACAAAAACTAATAACTAGTATTTTTTGCTAAGGAAAAAACTCATAACTATTTATGCACTATTGAATGTATGTTGCGAATCTGTATGAATATCAATCAAAACTTTTGGCGACAAATTCACATGCAATAATCTTTTTATTGGAAAACAAAAAGTTATGGGGAGGGGAGAGTTCAGATCCAATTTAATAACTATATAGTCTATACACTCATTATCTCTTTTGCTTTTACTGTTTTTGAAGTAACATTATCCTCAAGAAAATGTTGCAACCTTTAATGGGTAAAAGGCTATATAGTATTTTTTGCTAAGGAAAAAACTCATAACTATTTATGCACTATTGAATGTATGTTGCGAATCTGTATGAATATCAATCAAAACTTTTGGCGACAAATTCACATGCAATAATCTTTTTATTGGCAAACAAAAAGTTATGGGGAGGGGAGAGTTCAGATCCAATTTAATAACTATATAGTCTATACACTCATTATCTCTTTTGCTTTTACTGTTTTTGAAGTAACATTATCCTCAAGAAAATGTTGCAACCATTAATGGGTAAAAGGCTTATTGTATTAAAAACTACATTATACAATAATCTGAGACAAGCTAACTACATATTACATGGCCTCCACCTTTGACAGATTATATGTTGTTTCAAGTAATTTTATAGTTTAGAGTTGTTATTATAAGAACTTTGAATAAAAAGTCCATTATCTATATGAGAAAAAATTGATAACCACAAACTCTTCACATAATAGCAACAAATCTACAATCCATTATCACCTCATGTTCCTACTTCATCAAATTCATCATCCAGCTCAACATCAAAAGCTCCACATCTTCCTTCAGATGCTGACATCACCTAACAATCTTAATTGTTTCTGTTATTTCAATTTGTTAGTTAGTTTTTGTTACTTATGAGTTAGTTATAGTTACAGTTAGCTTAATTATCAATTCCTTGATGTATATAAGTTTTTCATACACTTGTAATATTATCATAACTTGAGAATCAATTTTTTATGTAATGAAGATTTCTCTCAGTTTTTCTCAATGAGCTTCAACTTCTTGCTCTCTTTGATTCTCTTGTTTCTTGTTATGGTATCAGAGCTTTCACTTTGAGGGCTCTGTTGCACACATCTTTGAAACTTTCTTTTCTTCAAATTTCTAACAATGGCAGATTTTGCCACTAATCCCACTAATCCTTTCTTCTTGCATCCCAATGAGAGTCCCTTATTGCTGTTAATTTCTTCTCCACTCACAGGAATCAACTACCATTCTTGGAGCAAAGCCATGAAGATGACACTCATTTCCAAAAATAAAATGAGGTTTCTTGATGAATCAATACCAGTTCCTGAAGCTACTGGTCCATTGTATTTAGCATGGGAGCGTAGCAACGACACAATGTTGGTTTCTTGGTTGATTCGTGCTACCAGAAATAGCTCAAAGTGTGATTCGGATTGATCATGCCATTAACATCTGGACAGAGCTTAGGGGATGATTTTCACAAGGTGATATTTTCAGGAACTCCAAGCTTATTAGTGAAATTCATTTTTTCAAGCAAGTTGATCTTCTTGTTACATTATACTTCACTCAGTTCAAAATTTTATGTGATAAGTTTAAAAATTTCAGACCTAATTGTTCATGTGGTGATTCTTGTACTTGTACTGCTTTTCTTGCAATGAAGAAATATAGGCAGAATGACCATGTAATTTGTTTCTTAAAAGGATTAGGGAATCAGTTTCAGCATGTTAAGTCCCAAACTATGCTTATGGATCCACTTCCTTCAATAAACAAAGCTTTTTCACTTGTTATTCAATAAGAAAGATAGCTTCTTCATGTTGATGCACTAAGAATTTTGTTGAATTCTATTGATAAAAACTCAAGTGTGCAAGATGTTGGTCAATTTGCTAAAGGATTTAAAGGGAATGGAAAGATTTGTACCTATTGTGGGAAAAAGGGACATACGGTGGATGTATGCTATAAAAAGCATGAATATACACTAAGTTCCAAGGCAAAATACCCTCGATCTTCTACTAATGTTGTTAGCTATGATTTGGATCATACTAGCACTAATGAAGATGACTTTAAGGTAATTCAGCAGAACTCAAGATTTTTCTTCACTCCAAAACAATGTCAGGGTTTATTGATTATACTCCATCACTCACAATAATCTCTTGGTCATGTTTCAAATCAAGTCAGTACCACTGTTGGTGGCATATCATAAACTATTTCAAATCTTTTTTCTCCTTTAAATTCAGGTAATATTCTA
The DNA here is from genome assembly GCA_029884595.1 of Ormosia semicastrata. Classification (NCBI taxonomy): domain Eukaryota; kingdom Viridiplantae; phylum Streptophyta; class Magnoliopsida; order Fabales; family Fabaceae; genus Ormosia; species Ormosia semicastrata. The sequence continues at coordinate 19,406,149 of JAQQTO010000044.1, forward strand.
TCATATTCCTCTCAATCAAGCAAATGGATCATAGACACAAGTGCTACTGATCACATTTATTATGATCTTAGTCTTTTTAGTTCATATAAAGCAATCAATCCCATCTCAATTAGATTAACAAATGGTAATCATGGCAGTGCTCATCATTTAGGCTCTATTCATTTTTCCTTGGATTTCTATCTTGTATATGTCTTATACGTTCTATAGTTTGCTTTGAATTTAATTTCTGTCACAAAGCTGATTGAGTCTCTTACCTTTACACTAATTTTTTCCTCTTCTGGATGTCTAATATAGGATTTGAGTACCTTGAAGAGAATTGGTTTAGCTGAAAGCTAAGAGACTTGTATTACCTTACAAGTCCTATATTTCAATCTAGTAAAATGTTAAAGTCTCAGTACTGTAATTCAATTTCTACTTCTAATTTTAACCTTTGACAGTTTAGATTAGGTCATCTTTCTAATGAACGACTAAATGTACTTCATTCTCAATTTCCTTCCATTTCATGTATGAAGTTGACTGTGCCATTTGGCTAAGCAAAGAAAATTGTCATTTCCTGTTAGTTCTTCTAAATTTGTCAAAGCATTTGAGCTCATACATGCTGATATTTGGAGACCTTATAGTATTCCATCTCTACAAGGACACGAATATTTTCTAACTATAGTAGATGACTACTCAAGATACACTCGGGTATATCTTATGAAAATCAAGAGGAATACTCAGAAACACATTCATTCTTTCTTCAATTTGGTTGAAACATAATTTCATACCAAAATCCAAAAACTAAGAATTGATAATGGCTCTGAGTTTGCACTATATACCTTTTATGTTCAATAAAGGTGTCATTCACCGAAGATTATGTGTTGAGACTCCACAACAGCATTGAGAAAACATCAACATATATTAAATGTAGCAAGGGCCATCTTATTTCAGTCCCACTTACCTACATCTTTTTGGTCATTTGTTGTAATCCATTCTGTTCATCTAATCAAAAAAATTCCTACTCCTCTATTGCAAAACAAAAGTCTCTACCAACTATTGCATAATCAAAATCTTGATCTTTCTCAGTTATAGGTATTTGGTTCATTATATTTTGCTTCCACTCTCTGTGCTCACAGAACTCAAATTTGATCTTAGGTCTAGAAATTGTATTTTTCTAAGTTTCAGGACAGGTACCAAAGGATTTATTCTATATGACTTGAAATATAGAGAGATTCTAGTGTCTAGGAATGTTCTTTTTCATGAATCTATTTTTTCATTTTCACAAACAAATGTTGTCAGTAATATTCCAAATTCCAAACAATTACTGGTTCCTCTTCCACAGTATAACAATAGTTTTCTTAATTATACTGACTTGTCTCATTCTCAACCTGATATTCCTGTTAATGAGCCTTCAAATGCTGACATTAACACTGGTTTTGATGTTTCTATTGATTAGTCTACAGATATTAGCCACACTAACCAATCTGCTGCTGATAGTCATATTCATTATGCACCCATAAGACAGTCATTAAGATAAAAACATAAGCTAAGATATCTATAGGATTATGACTATAATCTATCTAGCTCAGTAGTAACTAGATCCAATTCAAGTATTTTGTACCCTTTATCCTTAGTCCTTTCCTATAATCATTTGTCTCCCAATCATAAAAAAAATTAGTCTTTCAGTTTCTACACATTTTGAACCTAAAACTTATCTACAAGAAATCCAACATGAGTGTTGGAGACAAGCCATGCAGTCAGAAATATCTACACTTGATAAGAATAAAACTTAGGTTCTCAATGAATTATCTGATGGGAAATCAACCATTGGATGCAAATGGGTATTCAGAATAAATTATAAAGCTGAAGGCAGTATAGAAAGGTACAAGGTCAGACTTGTAGTAAAAGGATACACACAAACTCTAGGAGTAGAGTACTTGGAAACTTTTTCACCTGGCAAAGATGACCACTGTCAAAGTTCTTTTATCCATTGCTACTACATCCAATTAACTGGCATATTCATCAATTAGATGTCAACATTGCATTTCTTCATGGTGATCTTCATGAAGAAGTATATATGATATTACCACTTGGTCTTACTTATACTAGAGCAAATCAAGTTTGCAGGCTCATTAAATCCCTTTATGGACTTAAGCAGACCATCAGGTAATGGTATGCCAAGCTGTCTGCTGCTTTACTTGCTTCTGGGTATTGTCTTTCTACTGCAGATCATTCATTATTCATAAGAAAACAAATGATTCTTTCACTGCACTCTTAGTGTACATGGATGATATCCTTTTAGTAGGACATGATCTACCAGAAATCATAAGAATTAAGCAACATTTGGATTCTAAATTCACAATAGGGATCTTGGTCACTTGAAATTTTTCTTAAGCCTCGAGGTAGCTATATCATCCAAAGGAATAAGCCTTTGCCAAAGAAAATATGCTTTGGAAATCCTTTCAAATACTGGTCTTTTGGCCAGCAAACCAGCCAATACACCTATGGAGCATTCTCTCAAATTATAAGAAGGTCAAAGAACTCCTCTGAGTGATGTTTCTTCTTACAGAAAGATAGTTGGTCAATTACTTTATTTGACTACCACAAGACTTGATATTTCCTACCCAGTTTAGCAATTGAGTTAAGTTGTTGCTCATCTTACATCATTTCACCTTCAAGCTGCAATAAGAGTGCTCAGATATATTAAAGGTTCTCCAAACAAAGGGTTATTTTTCCCAACAAAATCAGATCTTCATCTTAAATGCTTCTCAAATTCAGATTGGGCAGGTTGTAGAGATTCAAGAAGATCTATTATAGGCTATTGTATCTTTTTGGGAAATCCTTGATATGCTGGAAATCAAAGAAGTAAATAACAGTTTCAAAGTCTTCTTCAAAAGAAGAGTATAGAGCATTGGCTGCCGCTACTTTTGAAGGCCAATGGCTCCATTTTCTACTATAAGAGATCTTCATATTTCCTATCCCAACTCAGCTATTATCTAATGTGATAATAACTCTGCCCTCCAAATAGTAGTCAATCCTACTTTTCATGAAAGGACAAAATACATTGAAATTAACTATTATATTGTTCGAGAAAAGATCCATTTTGGCCTTATTCATCTAGCCAAACTGCTGACATGTTTACCAAACCTCTCTCACCCAAGTCTTTCTCCACCAACCTTCTCAAACTGGGAATGATTGATATACATTCTTCAGTTTGCGCCAAGGGGGTGTATCACCTAATATTCCTACTTCATCAAATTCATCATCCAGCTCAACATCAAAAGCTCCACATCTTCCTTCAAATGTTGACATCACCTAACAGTCTTAACTATTTCTGTTATTTTAGTTTGTTAGTTAATTAATTTCTGTTACTTATGGGTTAGTTATAGTTACCGTTAGCTTAGTTATCAATTCCTTGATGTGTGCAAGCTTTTCATGCACTTGCAATTATCATAACTTGAGAATCAATAATTTTTCATGTAATGAAGATTTCTCTCATTTTGTCTCACTGAGCTTGAGCTTCTTGGTCTCTTCGATTCTCTTGTTTCTTGTTATCCAATCTAAATTAATCATCATTGTTTGGTGATCTACTTAAAATAGCTGTTGGCACAAATCAGCGGATACAACATGGTTGCAGAATTTTTATTTTTTCAAATGGTCTCCTGAATTAGAGAGTTGATGTTGGTCTTTCACCTATTGCTATTCCACTGCAACAGCTGACATGTTTGTTCTTTGTTGAACAGATACATATGTACATGTGTTTGTTTTAGGTCCTCCACGAAGGCAAGGGTTTAGAACCCCTAATATCCAGCATTACATCAGTAACAAAGTATGCTTCCACTTTAGTAGCTTATTGCAGCAAGGGCCATCTAAAACTAACCATATGCTCCCCACTACTTAACCTTCCCATAGGCCTTGATGGAGCTCTAAGCCAACCTTGTTTTGCTACATTGCTAGGTCTGCTTGATGTTGATCTTTCAGTCTGCCTCTGCCTCAACGTCCTAATTTCACTGAACTTGCTTTTGTAGGCTTGTAAACTTCAGAACCCGATCAATTTCCCGTGTGCTTCAGCAGCATACTCTCAAACTTACTGTTGTCTTTGTAATTTTTCAAGTGTCGTGACCAAATGGAGTTTTATTTTTATATTTATTTTAATAATTTATTTATTTATTTTGGTTGGTAATGACCAGTAGGATATGGCTTAAATGGTCGTGTACCCTGCCAACTGCCATTTGTCACACAATGAAATTGGAACATATTAAACAAAAATCCAGTTAACATGTTAATAACCTGTCTGCAAATCTCTGTCTGAGACTATTGAGAACATTGATTTCAGTTTAGTTTTTAGTTCAATGAAATGAATCTAAGCTGCTCCAATGGCCTACCTAGGCTGACTTCATTTCAGAAAACTTGTCTTAACTATTTGCTGCTATTTCTTTAAATTCCAATATTCATAAGCCAAGTTATTGCCATTCATATTACCCTGAGAAGTAATCTATCTACGGATGAAATTCTTTTGGAGACATTTCAGCCAAAGTCTTCCTGCATACAGAACGCATTACTGACTAGTGACTACGCCTCAATCTTATAATTTCATTTTAAAATTAGATCCCAGTCAATTTAAGATAACCAACTAGCAAATAAAATTATTTTAGGGTTCACAAAGTTAATTCCAAACTATCTTCCACCTTCTTATCACAGAATGTTGCAGTTTTAGGACACCTAATTAGTAGAAAGGTTGAAAGAACTAGAGGTTACCTTCCTAGTGTCCCAGATAATTCACCATGATGCATGGCGAAAGCAAGCAATCTGAACTTCTATTAGATTCCAGAGCTTGACGGAGGATAACAACACTCAGTATTCGTTTTATCACAATCAGTGCAACAAATAATTATGCAATTCCTTAAATTTTGGAATCATATCCAATAAGAAAAATAAATAGTTGGCCATCATTGATGGTGTGGTGACGAACATGACACTACTTACTTGAGTTCGCACGACAGTTTCTTGCTATTTGAAATTGTAATTTTGGGCTGACCAAATCTCTTACAGGTAACACTGATAAGTGCAAAAATTAAATGGCAAGTTACCACGGTATGGGTTCCCTTTGTATTATTAGTAACAGGCATTTTAGTTACCATCTGTAATTCTGTATATAATGGGGAAAAAACAATTTATTTATTTTTTATAATTGTACCCGATCTACTGTTATGATTATTATTATTTTTTACGTGAATCTACTGTTATGATTAGATGTTTTTCTGAAGTTGGAAAAAAATTGAGGGAAAGTAAAGAATCAAATTCTACAATGATCAAATTACCAGTTCAATGTGCTTAAAGTTCCTGGTCAACAACTTCAGTCTAAACCCTCAAAGAAAAGTCGAAATTGCATTTATGTTATTTAATTGAGAGCAACCGTGACAGATATAGTAAACATAGAGAGTGTTAAAAGTGAGAAAAGAGAGGCATACGAAAAAAATTATGTCTCTGAATTATATAATGAAGATTGAATTATATAGAATTATTATAATAAATAAAAGATTTATAAAAAAATTTAATTATCATAATTACATGATTTTGTTATAATTTAGTTAGTCTATACAACGAATCTAGACACTGTTTATTCAACACTTCTTCTCAAATTGGAGTATATAGGTCATATACACTAAGTTTGTTAAAAATATAGCTTATTTGAGGATCTCTCAAAGACTTAGTAAAAATATTTGTGAGTTGATCACTTGAATTGACAAAGTTAGTGGTGATGTCTTCATATAGGATCTTCTTTCTAATAAAGTGACAATCTATCTCTATGTGTTTGGTCATCTCATAAAACATTGGATTGGAGGAGATATGCAATGCAACTTAGTTATCACAAATGAACGTCATTTGCATATTATCCCCAAATCGAAGCTCCTTAAGTAGTTGTTTTAACTAAATGAGTTCACAAGTGGCTAAAGTCATTGTTCTACATTTTGCTTTGACACTTAATCTTGTGACCATATTTTGTTTCTTACTCTTCCAACATATCATATTACCCCCGATGAATGCACAATATCTCAAAGTGGATCTTCTATCAATAGGAGAGTCTTCCTAGTCAGCATCAGAATATCCAACACCTGGATCCACAGGAGTCATAGTATCATCTTGAAATACAATTTCCAAGGCACCTTTAATTTTAACTTGACCTCTTGCCTTGGTCTTCATTACTACGCACCATTGAGTCTTATCCTTTTTCTTTCCAAGATAAGGAACGTAATACACTTGTCTCGCAGAGGAAGCAATGATAAAAAGGATCAAACCTCTCATACTGTCTAGTGTGTTGAATCTCGATAATCTTATAATCTTTGTGAACTCTTATACCTCTATTAATCATAGGATCAAACCATTCACATTTAAAAAGAATTATCTTTTTCTTTGGTTACCCATGATATTCTAACTTAATCCAATATTTAGTATTCCATAATAATCATTTTCATCTTCACCATCGATTGAGCCTTTAACACACACACCACTATTGATTGTTTTCTTCTCATTTGACTAAGCATCTGTGTGAAATTTATATTTATTGACAAAATACATTGGCCAAGATGTCACACATCTACTAGGCCCTCATGTCAAATCATGTAAGTAAGAATTGTTCACCATATTTTGTGGATTGTGAACTAAGAAAAAAATATAGTTAAAGTTAATGATCTAAATCGTATATAATTATTAGGAGAGCCAATTTAGTATTGTTTAAATGCTTACATAACCATCGCAAATATCCGCCACAATGGATCCGCCACAAAATCCGTTGCAAAATCCGTCTCAATTTGAGACAAAAATGCAATTTTCTTGTAGTGAACCTTGACCGTATAGATCCACCGATAGCCTACAACAAACTTTCCTGGAGGAGGAGGATCAAGTTCTCAAGTACCACTATTTTAAAGGGCACACATTTCGTTAATCATAACTTGTCTCCACCTAGGATGGGATAAGGCATCACCTGTAGATTTAGGAATAGACACAGAAGATAAGAAAGAAAGACATGCATAATGCGAAGAAGATAGGCGATGATAACTCAAAGTAACATAGTGAGGAGAAAGGTTACGAGTAGACCATATACCTTTTCAAAGAGCAATGGGAAGGTCAAGCTCAGGAGGCAGTGCTGGAGCTGGTAAAGGAGTTAGTTCTAACTAGAGGAGAGTCCACAGTGACCTCTGCAACTTCTAGTGGAGGTAATGGCAGTGGAGGTGGCTGGGCCAAAAATGATAGACTTGAAAGGGGCGTATGATCGGTGGGGGTCCTCCAATAGGAGGTGGTTAAAGGGTATCTGATTCAGTTGAGACAAGAAGAGGAGGAACAAGGAAGACCTCATTAATAAGTTTAGGAGCCAAACTAGAAGAGTCAAAGAAGGGAACATACTTGAAGAATGTTACATCGACACAGACCAGGTAATGGTGGAGAGTAGGTGAAAATGAATGATAACCCTTTTGAGAATGATTGTAACCAATAAAAACACATTTGATGGAGCGAGCAGAAAGTTTGTCAAGATTGGGAGTGAGATTATGAACAAAACATGTCGATCTGAAGATACGAGGTGGAACAGAATGGAGGGGTTGATGAGGAAATAACACATAGTGGGGTACCTGGTTATCAAGCACAGAAGAGGATATTCGGTTAATCAAGTAGTAGGCAGTAAAAACTATATCACCCTTAAAACGGAAAGGGACACGACCATGAAGCAAGATTGTTTGAGTTATTTCAATTATGTGTCTATTTTTGCGCTCAACAATCCTATTTTGTTAAGGGGTATAGGCACAAGATTTTTGGTGAAGAATGCCATTAGATGTCATAAAATGTTGAAAAGGCTAATATAAAAATTTATGAGCATTGTCACTACGCAAAGTATGAATTGGAACACATAATTGAATTTTTATTTCATTATAAAATTTCTGAAAAATAGAAAACAACTCTAACTTATTTTGTATTAAAAATAACTGAGTACACCGAGAATAGTCATCAATGAAAATAATAAAATATTTTAGAACCCAAAGTAGACTCGATACGATTAGGATCCCAAACATCAAAATGAACTAAAATAAAGGGAGACACAGCTCGACGACAAACTCTGTCGGGAAACGAACTATAGGTGTGTTTCCCAAGTTAACATGACTCACAAGGTAAACTAGATAACTTAGATAAGCTCGGCACCATTCGTTGTAGTTTGGAAATGTTTGGATAACCCAATTGAGCATGGATAGTGAGAAGGGAATCTGTAACAGAGCAAACATGAGAGGTGGTAGAGAGCTAGTAGAAGCCATTAGACTCACATCTGGGGCCAATCATCCATCCCAAACTCTGGTCCTACAAAATGATAGAGTCTTTAGTGAATGTGATGTTATAATCTAAAGAACGGGTCAAACAACTAATAGACAGTAAATTAAAAGGACTCCTAGGAGCATAACTGATGTTTCTCAACCCACTTCAGAAAATCTGCATAAGCAACAGGAGATGCAGTTGGTTAGGCAAAGGGCTCAAGTGGATCTGGGGTAGCAGTCTATGCAACATTGGCATCCCATGAAGGACGACCTTGTAAAATCCAACACCTATCAATGGTATGACTCAACTTGTTGCAATGATCACATTTTGGACGGGGTATACCCGAGTTGCCAAAACGAGAATGACCACGATTGTTGCTCTAGGAGACCAGGACAGAGGTATCAACCAGAGTTGGAGAACGACAAAATCAGAGGATTGCTGGGCCAAGACCCGGAGCAATGTGGACCAAGCCATGCTCAGAGTAGGGATAATGAGAGAACCCAAAATATGATCACGGTTCACAGAATATTCCAGAGGCAAACTATACAAGGCCATGAGCATGAAGAAGGTACTGCGTTGCTCGAGTTCCTTTGCCAGGGTATCTGTAGGGAGTAGCAGCTTATTGAAATCATGGAGAGCACGATGAACCTTCCCCAAATAGGCCGACATAGGACCATCAAACTTCCGAGGAGCAACAACACTCATAAGGTTATGACACATCCTATATAGCTGTTGAGTGCCATTAGTGTAAAGAACCTTGGCTTGCTCCCAAATAGACTCACAGGCAATATGAGCATGGAAGATCTGCTTGAGGGAGGGATGAATAGTAGATTTGATGACACTGTGTAATTGGGCATCAATCTTTTTTCGTCTCGATTTGTCAACCTATACAATGAATCTAGACACTATTTATACAGTTTTCAACACTCCCCCTCAAGTTAGAACATATAGGTCATATGCACTAAACTTGTTACAAATATAACTTATTCGAGGACTTCTCAAAAACTTAGTAAAAATATCTGTTAGTTGATCACTTAAATTGACGAAGTTAGTGGTGATGTCTCTAAATAAGATCTTCTCTCTAATAAAATGACAATCTATCTCTATGTGTTTGGTTCTCTCATGAAACACTGGATTGGAGGAGATATACAATGCAACTTGGTTATCAGAAATGAGCGTCATTTGCATAATATCCCAAAATCGAAACTCCTTAAGCATTTGTTTTAACCAAATGAGTTCACAAGTGGCTAAAGTCATTGCTCGATATTCTGCTTCGGCACTTGATCTTGTGACCACATTTTGTTTCTTACTCTTCTAGAATATTAGATTACCCTGTTGATACCATGTTGAAAAAGAGAAAAGAGAGAAATGAAGAAAATCATATGTCTGAATTATACAACGAAAACTGAATTATATAGAGTTATTATAATAAATATAAAGATTTACAAAATATCTTAATTACCATAATTATATGATTTGGTTATGATTTAGTTAGCTTATACAACGAATTTAGAAACTATTTACATAATTTCAACAGAGAGTATTTCTAAGCACAAACAAATCCATCTGGAACCTTCTTCCCACAAGCATTAACAAGCAAACTAACAGCAATAGGCACTTTGAGCTTGATAATTCCCAGGACAATGGCTTTAATAGCTGTGCACAGACACAATGCTGCTTCAAGATCTGCAAGGCCTTTCACCAGGGTGTAACATCTTTTGCTTGGTTTAGTCCCAATGACCTCGCTAACCAAGCCTAACCAACTTTCACAAACACCAAACTCGAGAGTATCTCTGGGGCATTTCTTTGGTGCAGGGGGAGGTGAGGCAGTAGCTTTTGGAGGGCATGGGAGATTATCAGCTTCAACACAACTGAAGAAAAGAAAATTAAGCAGAATAAAAGTGCAAACTACCTTTGGATCCATTGGATTCATCTTTTTCAGCCAATAAACTAAGCTCTGGGATCACTGGGTAGTACTTCAAATGATAAGGAGATTGGTTTTTCTAGTTGGATTTCATCATATACAAAGGATTAGGCTAAAGTTTATCTCGAACTTGTGGCCAAGAGTGAGCCATGAATGGATAGTGATCTGATTGATTTTTGTCTTGTGTTGGGATCAAGCAGCAGCAAATTATTTGCATATGGCATCCTTGTACCTATGTGGCAGTATGGATTTGGATTCTCCAATTTGCATATGAAATTAAATTTTTACATAATAAAACATTAAAAATAAATATAATATAATAATTATTAAAGGTTGGATTCCGATGGAGAGGATGGCATTATCGATTGATTACCATTAATCTGTGAAAAACGTATTTAGAAATAAAGTCTTGTCCATTTCTTCTGTCAAAATCCAATTCTTTTGTCCAATCCATTAACTTTCCATAAAATATAGCAGTACTATTGGATAGAATATTATGGATTTATATATAGATGGATTGATGGATTATTTTAGGCTTTAGCACTCTAAACATAAGTATATATAAGCTGACTGCAGTAGCGATTCCTCACCACTAAGGGTGTGTTTGGGAACTAATTTTATGAGGGAAAGGAAGGGTAAGCCTTCCCATTGTTTGGAAGTTTTATAATGAGAGGGAAAGGGATGGAGGACATTTTAAATAAAAAGCCCTCCATTTTAGTTCCTTCAATTTGGGGGTTTTAGTTGAAAATTACTAATTTGTGCCTCCGACCAATGGATCTCCATCTCCCTCCCACTCTGCCTCTCCGTCTCTACGCCACACACAAAATAAATTTCTTCCATCTTTTTTTTCCCTCCAAAAATTTGTTGGACATGGAAAATAAGAAGAGAGAGGTAAAGGCGGTGATGATGATGACCAAGGGGAAGATTGATGAAATGGAGAAGTTTTACTCGTTGTTGCGAGCTTTGGGCCCGAGATCGACGACGGAGGAAATTGCAACGGGAGTTGAAAAAAGATGAAGACCACCAAGGCGGAGGCCTCTTTTGAATGGCAGGATTTTACCACTGAGATTCAGAGCCCCCTTCGATTTTTCCCAAACCAATTCCATGTGACACATTGACAAAAAGGTAAGAAGAAGGAACAACAAACCACCGGCGGGACCATCGACCTCAAAGTTAGCCCGCTTTCAATTCCACGCACTCAACCATGGACCTTCAATTTTAGCACCTGAGTCTCATTAATTACCCCAAACCCCATTACCCATCGTCAATTCAATCCTGCCAAGCACAAGTTTTTATTTATTTTGTTTTGTTTTTCACTTTAACATTTTTTATAAAATATTAATTATATTAATTTTTTTAATAAAGGGTAAAATGGTAAAAATATATTTTAAACCCTCCATTTCCTTTCCTTCGTATATTTCACACTCTCAAACAAGGAAGAGGATAAATCTCTCATTTTCCTTCCCTTCCTCTCCCTTTAAATCCTTCTCCTTCCTTTCCCTCCAAACTTCCAAACACACCCTAAGGGTACCCTTTCCGTTAAAAAATGTAAAAACATAAAAGAGTGTGCCTGACCAATGGATCCCTTTCCGAGAAAAAAAAAATGAAAAATGTACGCTTGACCAATTGATCTGAAGAAATTGAGTTGGGCAACATGAGGAGAATTTGAGGAAGTTTCGCTATTCTGAAAGACATGACATTGCCTTAGGAAAAATGTAAGTTGGAAATCTCCATGCCTCTCATTTCTTACATGTGGGAGTGCATGGTTGAATCATAGTTTAGAAGTGGAAAAGAGGGGATTAATGTAATTAAATGTTAAAAATTATATAAATATAATGTGATATACGTGTAAGTATTTATGAATATCATTATTCTTATCTTGGAGAACATATCTTCCCTATATATTTTGAAAAAAAAAATTTGCACAATATTTTTATTATATCATGACGTCATTTTTGAATAATAAAATAAGAAAAATATACTCTTAGCTTTTTTTTTTCAAATAAGAAAGATGTATAAATGGTGTAACAATTGTAGTGTAGAAATAACTAAGATGCATTTTGAAACAAAAATTTTTTACAACCCCATTATTTCTGCATCCACTTTTAATATTCACTTTTGACAATTATAGGATTCAGTGATCTATAAAGTAATAAGTAATGATTTGAATTACTTATGTAATGACATTCTTTTATTATATGTAATAAATTAAAATTAGAATTTATCATATCTTATGTATATATCACCATTTATCTTAGAGGTATTACCACTTATTAAGATACATTTTTAATACAAATCAAGAATGTAGTGATTAATAAAATCATAAGTGATGATTCTTATTATTTATATATTGTCGCAACTGTCTCGAAAGGTGCCGAAAAATAAAAAAGAATAATGAACCTCGGGTTGTTGAGAGTCGTCACTAATTACTTTATCCATTAAATGAAATGGTGCAATTGGATACCTAAAAGATGATCTACATTTCAAAGCTCGAGATTCGGGGGTTGATTACAGATAAGGAAGGTATTAGCACCATATACCGTCCGTTCTAAGAATGATTATATATTTAATCTAATGTTATTTAAAATATTAATTAAATTGGTCCTTAAAATGAAAAGAATTATTTTTTATTTTTATTTTGACATATCCTATTTTGTCAAGTATAATATCAAGAATAATAAATGACTAAGACAAGAAATGAGTGGCTAAATTGTCATTATTTTGGAACAAATTCTAAGTCTACAACATATTATATAAAAGTGGTGAATTGAAATTGTGTTAATTTTGCAAAGAAAAGAATTTTCAAAATATTTATTTTTGATGGGATAAAATGATTTAAAATGAATTTTTGCAAAGAAAAAAAAATTATTTTTGAAAAAAAGACAAAAAAGAATTTTTTCTTTTGAACTCACCACAGTCACAATGTTGAGAATATGCGAAGTTGTTCGCTTTTATTTTAATATTTTATTTTACAAAAAAAAATTTATCTTAGTTTATAAAAAAAAGGTTGTATTTTAGTTTACGTAATTATTTTAATTTTTATGTAGGGATTAGACATCGTCAGCACTCTTGGCAAAATTTAATATAAAGCCTCAAGATTATCGGAAAGAGTGTATTTGATCGGTGCTCCGATCCTCTCCTAATTTTTCTGTCATCGACCATTTTTATCATATTTAGAGTTTATTTTATACAAATATGGATGACAATAACTGGAACATAATAAACATATCAAATTCAAGTCATCAAGAATAAAACATTATCCTTTTTTATTATTTTTATATGAAATTTCTTTAACCTATTTATTTGTTTCCAAAATTTATTTTTTTAAAGGAAAAGAAGAGAAAAAAAAAGATTTGAAGAGAGTTTGTCTCTGTAAGTGAAAACGAAGCAGAAAGAATGAGATTTGAGGGTTGCTCACGGGTCGAGAGGGGCGGCTGGACTGGTCGGTGTCAGGCGGCGACGACGCAGGGCTGGAGAGCAGATCCGATGGCGTCGAGCTGGATCAGCTGGCACTGGTGCGGTGCGGTGCGGCGGAGTGGCGGAGGTCGTGAGTCGGCTACGACGTCGTGTGGGTGGCTAGGTGAACGTTGGCCTCGGTCCGCTGGGCGTAGGTCGCGAGCCGGCAGGATCTGGCACATTTCGGTTCGTACGGCGGCAGTGGAGGTTCGGGTTCGAGCAGCGATGGTAACGGGAAGGGAGCCGGCGATATGGTGGAGATGAGGTGTTTCTTTTTGGGTTTGTGGGTGGTTAATGTTTGTTGATGGTTATTTATGGTGGATATAGGTGGTGGTTTGAAATTGGGTTTAGGTGGTTAATTGATGAAAGTGGTAGGTTCTGTTTCGGATGAGGGGAAATGGCAAAGATGGTGGTGAAGGAGAGTGGATGAAGGATGGTGGCTCTGTTGGTTCAAGTTGCAGGGGGGCCATGAGTGTGTATGTTGGTGAAAATTGGAAATGATGAAGCTTCCAAATTCTCTCCTCGATTGCTGCTTCCAAAAAAAAATATCCTCCCTTTTTGAATTTTTTCTTTTTCTTTTATTGTGCCTGACATATCATTCAAATACCATAATTTTTTTTAATTTTTCTTTTTACGTTTGGAAGGCAGAAGAATCAAAACTGTCTGAACATTCAAAACCAAATTAAAACAGAACCAAAACTATCAGGAAATTCAAACCCAATTAAAACAGAGAGACTGCCATTTTAATGCTGCTTGTGGAGGTTAAGATTTGAGGATTGCAGCAAGAAAGAAGAATGGAGCTACATCTTAGGTTGGCCCGTAGTAGTTTTTTTTTTCTTTTTTTTTTTTCTTTAAAATCAAATTCATTTTTTTTATAAATAAAACATATTAATTAAAAAAATAAAAAAAAATAAAATTGAGTATCAAAATATAGTAATATTATTTTATTTTTTTAACTTAACTTAACTAGAATTCATCACATCTAACATAAAATTTATCCTTTATGTTAAAAAGATTCACCATATTTTATCGATATAAAAAATGGGTGTTAAAAATGAGTATACAAACAATATTTTTGAAAATTTTATCCACCATTTCAAGGAAGGATTGTTTTGATTGTATGGCTGTTATTGGGCTGTTATTAAAAGTAGGACAGGACTGTCACCTCAAACTTTTTCCATTTAGAAAAATGTGCAGTAGACACCTACTTTATTTGCTTTTGTATAGTTTCCTCTAGTCTATATTGAAGATTTCATAAAAACCTAGTTTCCGACCCCTTTCCATTCCGTCTATGACCATAAAATCACATAACTCTGCAGACCTAACTATAGCAATCGTGAATTCAGAATTTTTTTTCCTTTGATTCGATTAATATAAGAAAACGTTTTTTGTCCAACCAAAATACTTCAACTTTCCTTCACCCTATGCTTCCGTACGTATGTTTGTTGACTTTTTTGTATCCAATATTTTCATTTCAAGCTTTTCATTTCCGCTTCTTGGATTCACCAGAACCGATCTTGATTAACCACTTATTCCTAACGTATTAATCATTTAATTTCTCGCTTTTCATTTCCGCTTTTGGGATTCACCGTAAACCGATCTTGATTAACCACTTATTCTTAACGTATTAACCATTTAATTTCTCGCTTCTCATTTCCTACTTCTTGGATTCACCGAGAAACTAATATTGATTAAGCACTTATTCTTAACGTATTAACCATTTACTCATTATTGAGAACTCTTTCTTGGATTTACCGAGAAACATATCTTGATTAACCACTTATTCCTAATGTATTAACCACTTATTCATTATTAGGAACTCTTTCTCGATTCAAAACCGATATAGATTAACCACTTATTTGAAGGTATTAACCGTAAATTTATCTTGATTAACCACTTATTCCTAACGTATTAACCACTTACTTATTTCGAATGTATTAATGTAAACTTATCCGATTAACCACTTATTCATAACGTATTAGCAGTTTCATATTTCAAATTTCAAATGATGACACGCGACATACGATGGACAAAAATTGGAGTCTTTTGGTTGGACAAATAGCGCGACCGATTAATATATGAGAAAACTGCATCATCTAAACCTGAAGCCTTTCAATGGCACTTGGAGTTACTGCTAAGGGTGCTGTCCCACAACTAAGGTATGATGTCTTTTTGAGTTTTAGAGGAGAAGACACGCGCAAAAGCTTTACCAGCCAGTTACACGCAAAGTTGCAGCAAAAGCGGTTAGCATCTTTCATAGACAAGGAAAAACTCAATAGAGGTGAAGTTATTTCACAAGGACTCCTTCAAGCCATTGAAGGGTCATTGGTTTCAATTGTCATCCTCTCCCAAAACTATACTTCCTCCACATGGTGTTTGGATGAGCTCAAAAAGATTGTTGAATTGAGAAAAATGAGTTTGGCAAAGCAATTGTCACAGTATTTTATGGTATTGATCCTTCTGATGTAAGACATCGAAGGGGGAATTTTGAGAAAGCTTTTGCCAAACATGAAGAAGTGTTTAAAGGGAACAGAGAGAAAGTAAGAAGATGAAGAGAAGCTTTGACAGAAGTTGCCAACGCATCTGGCTGGGATTCCGGGGAATATGAGTAAGTTTGGGAATTTAACCCAAATAATGTTTTGATATCATCTTACTTGCACATCATTAGTTTTGGCTCAAATAGTGTAAAAGAGAACAGATATTTGATGTCATGGTTCTCTTTTCTAGGATAATAGCTTTCTTTTGAAATACAATCATTTCGTCCCTATCCTACAAACTACAAATAACTCTTTTAAAATTTAAAGATTGAATTGATAAGGCTTTTAAATCACAGTTCGATTAAATCAATCGATCAATCAAATTTATGATTAAATTATAATTAAAATAAAATATATTCAAATAAAAAATATAACTGATTTATTATCTAATTTAATTAACTAATTTGATTCAATTTTTAAAACATTACTACAAATTAAAGGGCAAAAGTTGATAGATGGATAATTCTGGTAGGATTTGGATGGTCTAGAGTTCTAGAAGAACTGCAATGTTCAGCAATTGTCAATCCAATGGATTAGCTTTATTAAAATGCATTTAATTATAATTTTGTTTTGGTCACAAAGCAAGTCATTTTTAAAGGCTGAGACTTTAAAAATTCAAAAGTGTAGAGGATTTCAATTCATTCAGATATATTAGTGTCTGGGCATTAGAGTTGTAACTTCAATTTTCTCACCATATTTTTTATAGATTATTTTTTATATTATTAAAATGAACATTCACATATAAATATTTTTTTACTTAATTATAATAATTAAAAAATAATATAAGAAAAAAAATGTGAAATCGTCATTTTTCTTATGATTTGAACGCGCTGCCAAATGAAACCTTGGGAAAGATAAAATTTGTGGGTCGCATTTGTTGGAGCCCATGTCACCAGTGGGGCCATCAAATGAAACTATGAAACCAATTATTTTGTATCTTACCGTGCTTTAGGATTATTGATCTATGGTGGTAATGGGAAATAGATTATTATCTTATGTGATTTTTTTATATGATAAAATTATGTAAACAAGAGATATTGATATAAAGAAATATTATTAAAAGGGTTTAGTTAAAATGTGTGAATTTTTTTATAAATTTTGTATTTATTTATTTCTTTATCATGTGAAAAATTAAATTAGAGGATCTATTTCTCAAACACAGTGGGTAGATGGTTTTGGTTGGAGACTTATTAATAAACAAGCCTTTAATGTATTTTGAGTTTCTCCTTTATTTTGCATTTGTGCTAGTCTAGTTTATTTATATCAGAAAACTATGAACCACGAGGTGAGCCAATAATATTGATAAACTTGAATAAACATATATTTTGTACTTTAAAGGTATATAGGACATTATATTAATCCTTTATTTATAAACGATATCAAATTGTTCCTTTTATAACTTAGGTTCTAATTGTATTTTAAAAAATTAGTTATCTTATTTATCGAATGTAAATATTATAAGAAATAAAAAAAATTGTTCTTTTAATAATAATTAATGTTATTAATTTTTTTCAAGGACAAATTTAATGTTATTTTAAGAATAAATTTGATGACAAAAATTTAACATTGAAGGATCAATTTGATATTTATAAATAAAAAACTAATGTCATGTCAGATATATTTTTGAAAGACAAAAGGACATTTACTCTAAAATTTTTAATTTTAATATTTTATGCTTTTCAAATATGTCTTAGGTTTATCTGAATTTTTATTTCATGTTTTATTTATTACTGTTTAGGGGTTCTCCTTTAAGTCATAGGTTTATTTGTTAATTTATTCATTCATTCATTTGCTTTTTCAGTGAAATGCTGTTAAATTTAAAGCTAATTAAGTATATTAACTATTTTTTGGAATAAAAAGTAAAGCAAGCCATTAATTCTTTTTTCATCTATGTAGGCGTGAAGAAGAACTCATTGAAAGCATTGTTGAAGCGGTATGGGTCAATTTACGTCCTAAGGTGCCATCTACCATTGGTATGCTATACGGAGTTGATTTAAAGATAGATGATTTGGATAACCAAGTGAGGACAGGGTTGGATAAATACTACAACAAAGAAGTAAAGCGTTGCTGCTTCACCTTTTAAAAATGTTGATAAAATTCTGCAACGTTGTAGCAAGTGTATCTAAAAGTTAAGCAAAATGAAAATTAATATTTCAATCTTATGATAATTAACATTTGAGGATTGTCTCCTTAATTGGGATCTTCATGTGAAATTGTTTCAATTTTCATTTTCATGATCATGATCTGCTTACAGCTGACTGATTGCGAGGGCTAAGTGGAATTCACGTTTCCAGTTTCATGATGAAGCATATAACAGCCATGACTAGTGAATGATCTTTCTCTATTTTTTCCATTTAGAATCCATTCCATAGACATTGCAGCGAATAAATACTGGTTTATTAATAATGCATTATGAAAACCTCTCTTACTGTTGAAATAGATAAATTCTATATGTATTTGGTTGATTGTATCTAAACAATTTGAAGATGAATTCTATATATATGTTTTAATGTAATATATTATAGTATCTTATCTCTAAAAAAAAAAGACCAGACAAAAAGCATCTCCACCTTATACCACCAGATTTCAAAAAATTCAGAACCAGAAGATTGCATGCGGCTGGGCTTGAAAAAAGGATGAAACCTCTTAATTTTGAACTTCTTGCATTATTTAAGCCTTGCTTATCCATAACTTGTACAATTTAACCACTTAAGGGCCTCTCTGATAACTGGCTTCCCTCTCATTGTTTTTGGTTGCTAAAGGTTCAAATTAATTAGGAGCCAATATAAGTATGTTGAGGACAATCTTTACATTTTCTTTGGGGACCATGTTTGGGGTCCTTCTTACTCGAAGGGTAGAAAATTTCTTTCAATTTGAAGGGCTTCGTAGGCTTTCTTCGAAGAATGATGTTAACAAGAAAGTTCTTGTAAGCCATTCTACAGTGGAACAACAAAAGCGAGCATGATGTAAATCCCTGGCTGCTTGCTACAGCTGAACATGGGGAAGATGAAAAGTATTAGCCTAATTGAATATGCAGTATTCAAATGGTTATCTATGAAATGTTACATGGTTGGTTTTGTAGAGGTAGAGCTTGTTTTGGTTAATTGTATCTAAACGTGTGAATTATGTAATCTTTGTAAAGTAGACGGAAATAACAGATGCAAGTTACTATTGCATTGTATATTTAGGATTTATGTACACAAATGTACAGTAGCTGCTTGTGTACAAAGGCATGAATGACTTGGGTCTCATGAATGCTTTTTACATTGAACTTTTTCTTATTATAATTATTATTTTTATATTTTGATAATAGCATTGAGTTGATTTTGCAAGTGACAATTGTTTTCTGATTATTTCCAAAGAAAGTTGTCTTCTTATTTGTCTTCATCATTAATGGTTCAGATCCGGCAAATTATGGCAACATCAACTTCCTGGTTCTTTAGGATGCACTGACCTATGATAAATGTTAATGTGAAATTTTCAGAATAAGTTTTACTCTCTCATTTTTTAATGTTATGCTTATTATACATAACTTTTATTATGAAAATTTACATAAAAATTGTTTATATTTATCAAATGTGCTACAACCAATTATAAAATATTGTCAGGATTCGTTAACAGAATTGTTATCTCTTGTGATCAAATATTCAAATGTCATTCCTATTCTTAGTTAATCTTATGTATTGAGAACTGAGAAAATTACATTTATTTGATGCAACTGAATTGAAAGTTGAACTAGATCAAATGAATGAGTTCTTCTTATCTGAATCTGGACGCCGTCCTCAATGGTAAGTTTAAACATTAAAGCACTACAATTGGTAAATTTATAACCAGCTCCCAGTTTCTACGTTGTGACACACAAATCCAGTATTGGGCCTCAGCACATATTTTGGGATGTTTAGGAATTTTATGGCCAGCTAAATGTTAGGGCTTTATAAAAAAAAATTTGGGTAATTTAAGGCTTTATAATTTGAAGACCCAAAACAAAATAAAAATTAACTTAAATGATCCACAATAAGGATTGTCTTACAAGTTTTCCATCCTCGTTGACCCTTGAAGAAAGGTTTACTCGTTGACCCTTGAAGAAGGGGTTACTTAGCCTTCTGAAAATTTTGACTAACTGACCCCAAATAAAGGCGTGGCCATCACGGCAAAAAGAAGATTCTTCTTCTTTATATGTAAGATACTCTGAATAACTCTTCTCCATACCTTCAGTCCAATTCTCCTTCAGATAAGCTTTGACATTTGGTTAATTAATATCAGCTTCAAATCAAATGGGTCCCGTGAAGATAGGCATTGCATTCGGCTTAGGAACCATGCTTGGGATCCTACTGAGTCGAGGTGCACAACATTTCCACTGCCATAATTCAGGCAGGCTAGGCCACCATCCCTGGTGTTGTCACACACGAGCCCATACAAAGGAAGTTGTGGAAGGCGCAGCACAGGATGGGTCAACTCTTGCGAATAATTAGGCAGCAAAGCTTATGTTTTTGTGCACTATATATCTTCTTACATCCCATTCCAATAACTGGTGTTCTGTATGTTTGCATGATTTGGGGGAACCGGGGAACTATAGTTGGAAGATGATGTATCTTAATTGTTCTGGGGTTTGATTTTGTGGTGGTGGGTGTTTGTGTGCAGTTATTTTGTTGATATGAATATCATGTCATTAATAAAATATTTATTTTCTATTCCTCTGCAAACCGACTATTTAGAAACAAAACAGTTGCTCACATACCACTACTACTGTGGAACGAGTATGCATTGTGATTATTATATTTGGGGAGACGTTTTTGCAAAAATTGGTAACATTTTTATAATCGAGCTAGATGTTCAAGAATTTGCAAAAATTGCGGTCCACAAATGCTATAACGAGAGCCTTAGAATTTGCAGGGTCCACAAGAAAGCAAAGGCTAACACATCTAGTGTGGTTCTAGATCAGGTCAACATCCTTATGATCGAGTTAGATGTTCGAGAAGAAATCCAGGGTACTAGACCCAAGAGGGAGGGCGAACTACAACCTATTCAACTTGGCACCAACCCAGATCAAGTCACTAAGATTGGAGTAAACTTGGAAGATGACGAAAGATGCTAGCTGATTGAGCTCTTGCATAAAAATAAAAATCTCTTTGCCTGGATGTCCTCCGACATGTCTAGGCTTGACCCCCCTTCATCTACCATCGTTTGCCTATCATGGAATATGCAAGGACAATCTCCCAGAAGAAAAGAAAAGTTAGTCCAGAAAGGCAGTAGGTTATTGCAGAACAAGTGAATGAGTTGCTCAATGCCGACTTCATCAGGGAAGTATCTTACATCACATGGTTGTCTAATATGGTCCTGGTGAAGAAGTCAAATGGCAAGTGGAGGATGTGTGTCGACTATACAGACCTAAATAAGGCCTATCCCAAAGATCCGTACCCACTTCTCAATGTGGATAAATTGGTTGACAGCTCTTTAGGCTTTCATTTGTTGTCATTCATGGACGCATACTTCGGATACAACCAGATCCCAATGTACTCTAGGGGTGAAGATAAAACTGCATTTATTACTGATAGGGCGAGTTACTACTACAAGGTTATGCCCTTTGGTCTGAAAAATGCAGGAGCTACCTACTAGAGGATGATGAACAAGGTCTTTGAAGACCAAGTGGGGAAGATGTTAGAAGTTTTCATTGACGACATGATAGTGAAAACCCCACAAGATGGATCACATATTATTGACCTCAAAGAGGTGTTTGAACTTTGGAAGTACAACATGAGGCTTAATCCAGAGAAGTGCAACTTCGAGGTCCAAGAAAGCAAGTTTTTAGGCTTCATGCTGACTCACCGCAGAATAGAGGCTAACCTAGATAAATGCCAAATAGTGCTCAACATACATAGCCCTCAGAGTGTCAAAGAACTGCAGCAACTGATAGGCTGGATCTCGATCCTCACACGTTTCCTTGCTAAAGCTGCTCACAAATCCTTTCCCTTATTCAGATTGCTCAAAAAGAATAAGGATTTTGAGTGGACTCGGGAGTGTGAGGATGTCTTTTCCTCTTTAACGAATCTTTTGTCCTCTCCCCTTATACTAACAAAATCGGAACTTAGTGAGACACTGCACTTATACCTTTCAGTACAGGACGAAGCTATAAGCTCAATGCTAATCGAGAAATGACAGAAGGGCAGAAGCCAGTCTATTTCGTAAGCAAGGTTCTGTAAGGCCCAGAGCTTTTTTACTAGAAGATTGAAAAGGTTGACTTCGCACTTGTCACCACGACTAGGAGACTTAGGAAATACTTGCAATGCCACCCCATGGTGGTAAGAACAGACTAACCTATCCGCCAGGTGTTGCACAAGCCAGACTTAGCAGGGAGAATGATTGCTTGGTCCATCGAGTTCTTTGAGTTTCGAATCGCATATGAGCCTCGGCTTGTAATAAAGGCTCAGGCACTCTCCAACTTTCTGGAAGAACTCACATCAAACCTAGGCGACCCCGTAGGGATCTCTTAGACCATATTTGTTGATGGATCCTCAAACCCCAAAGGAAGTGGTGCCAGGGTAATTTGGAAAAATCTGAATGAGTGACAGTGGAAAATTCCCTGAAGTTCGAGTTCCTAACCTCTAACAATCAAGCAGAGTATGAAGCATGTATTGCCAGACTAGTAATGGCCAAGGACATGGGAGCAACGAAGATCACACTTTGCAGTGACTCTTAACTTGTGACCTCTCGGATCCGGGGTGACTATCAAGCCAAGGAGCCTCTCCTTCAGAGATACCTAGTCAAGGTCCAAGAGCTCCTTAAAAGCTTCCAGGATGCCAAAATTGAGCATATACCCAAGGAGCAGAACTTCAGGGTGGACCTCTTATCCAAACTGGCTAGCATTAAAAGCCTGGGTAACAATCATCCAGTGATCCAAGAAACCCTATCTCAACCTTCCGTCATGGGTTCAATCGTTTTCCAAGTGAAAGAACAAGAGCGTACTTGAATTACCCAAATCATGGAAGATTTACATTCCGGAGTCAAGCCCGATGATTTAAAGGAAGCCTCCAAAATGATCAGAACTGCAGTCAGGTACACCATCTACGATGGGCAATTATATCGACGTGGGTTTTCCTCACCTCTCCTTCAATTTCTCACACCAAAAGAAGCAGAGTATGTATTGGTTGAGATCCATGAAGGGAGTTGTGGACAGCACTTAGGAGGCAAAGCCTTAGCTTTGAAGGCACTCAAGGCCAAATATTATTGGCCTACAATAGAAGCTGACTCCCTTGCACATATCCGTGTTAGCCATAGCAACCATCACCTAAAAGGGGGGTGAATTGGGTGATTATAAATTTTTAAAGTAACTTTGAGAAATTATGTATTTTGATATTTTCAATCAACACACGCAGCGAAATAAGTCTAACGAAGATAGAACTATTGTAGATTACTCAAACACAACTTGGGTTATGGGATAAATCAAGTAAATAAGTTAGATATCAAGTTCTTAGAATCAAAACATCAAGATGACAACATATGCAATAGATAAATATACTACACCAAATACTGAAATTAAAGACTGTAGAGAAGAGAGAATCAAACTCAAGAATTTGTCCTAGTTCAGCCACCAATCACTTGTGGCCTACATCTAGTCCCCAAGCTTAACTTGAGATTTTCTTCACTATCTCTTAGACTTCACGGGTGCTACAAAAACCTTTGTACAAACAAGAGCACTCCTCATACCTTGAGATACCTCACCCTTGTGCTAGAGCCTCCAACTATTCAAGCTTCACAGGTACTTAAAAAAAACCTTTACATTCAAGAGCACTTACAACACTTTTGGGATATCTCAACCTTTGTGTTGAAGCCTCACTACAAGGGATACCTTACCCTCTTACAATGATTTAAAGATGAAGAGAAAGATTAGAAACTTTCACAAGAGTAGATATATAACTTAAAGAATAGAGGAATATAATGTTTTTGCAATAAAGAGCTGAAAATATGATTTTGATGATTCAAGGATCAAATCAAGTGTTCAAGAGTTGTAAAAGCTTTAAATATCACTTATATATAGAGTTCAAGTGATAAAATAGCCATTGGTAGTGTTTAGAAATAAATTTTTTTATGAAAACTAGTCATTTATAACTGTTGGGAGCAGTTCTGGGAAGGATGTAATCGATTACAAGCCTCATGTAATCGATTACAAAGCCTCTGCCAAAGTTGTAATTGATTACAACGCTAGTGTAATCGATTACATGGCCTTTGGTTTCGAAAACTAACTTTAAATGGTCATAACTTCTTCATTTCTTATCTATTTAAAGCAAATATAGTTAGTCCAAATTGAGCATAAATGGTCATAACTTATTCATTTCTTATCTATTTAGAACATCTTATCATTTTCATTCTTCTTGAGTTGAGCATAATTGTAATTTTTTACTTTCTTGTTACAATGCTCACTTTTAATACTTGAACTATCTTATAAAGTATTACTCACTTAAAACAAATATAGTTAGTCCAAATTCATAATTCAATATCTTCATATGCATGATTCATAAATGTATAACTCTAGTTAGTTTAACATGCGTAAAAGAATTTCATAGACACATCCAAATAAGACATTTATCAATTACTAATAGATATGCTCTATATAGGATGCAATAAAGAATACTTTGCACATTTTCATTCAAATAGAGTCAAATCTAATATTAATTTAATACAACTCATATAACATATTATTGGATATATTCTATAAAAGATGCTATAAAGAATATACATGATTCTTATATGAAATATAATAAGATGGAGTACATGATCATGCATGATTCAATATAATCTATTAAGTACATTTATGTAGCATGATCGATATCCTTTTGTAATGTATTTGTCATAATCAAAACTTAACACATTAAAACATTAGGGTAAAGACAATTCTACAATCTCCCCTTTTTGATGATGACAAATCACCAAAGAAAAATATGTTGAGCAATATAGAAGAATAAATATTCATGTAAGATATCAAGCAATAAACACAAGAACATATTTTTCTTTTTAATTTTCACTCCCCCTATTTGACATCAACAAAAAGGCTTAGAAAAGAAAGATAATAGTTTATCTCCCCCTATAGATAAAACTCATGTTGTCAAAAAGAGTAGGATCATCAAAACCAAAATAAGTACCACTTGATGAAAGTTATAAAATATCCATATAAGGTCATGGAATTAAGGTTTTCAAATGAAAGATCATACAACTTGTCACATATCAAGCATTTCTCAATGAAAGAATCAAAAGATATGAAATTTAAGAATGTTTACTTTCTTTCATTAATACACAGAAAGAGAATAAGATATGGTCTTCGTTGACATGTTGATAGTATTAACAATAAAACACTTCATGTCAAATAAGGATGTAAGCCAAGAGATATAAGCAACAATTTAAGAACTAGGCTCCCCCTCAAAATATGCATATTATCAAAATATAAAACATAATAGCTTAACATAGGCATGCATGTATTTATAGTCAACAAGGACATGGTAGAAAGATATGTAAGATGAAAAGGATAAAAAAAATTACAAATCAACAAATAATTATAAAAAGTTATAAGAAAAGAAGATAAGCTCCTCATCATTGAAACACAAGATAGATAAAGAGAAATATGTATGTCAAGATAATGTAAGTACATTACTATAAAGTAAAGCAAGGAAAAATATACGCATTCTTAATTCATCAATCAAAAACCATTTTTAAACTTCTCTCCATTTGTGAATACTCAATTTTATGGGACTCAAAATAAAAAAAAAAAAATAAAAAAATTAAAAAAATTAAAAAAAAAAGAAAAAAAATTAATTCAATTCGGGTTCACATTTTTATTTTTAGTCTTAGCCCAAAGAATTTAAAAAAAAGGCTAACCAAACGAAAAAGAAAAAAGGAAAAAAAAAAGGACTGTTACTGGAAATATTTTCTCTTGCTCTACGTTCTTTTCCTATTTTTGATCATGCAATACACAACACCACCCACCCTGCAGCATACTTTCACTCAATTCACACACAACCCATCCCTTCACACGCAACCCCTGCACACACTACTTTTTCAATTTTTTTTTTTGGCTCTCACGTAGGGAACTAGAGCCAACTGCAGCACACTTTCACCCTATTCACTCACTTAACTATCACTCACACTTCACCATTAGGGGGGATTGATTATTCTCGGAACACGTTTTGCTCTCTACCTCACCATCTCCCATTTGACAACCATATCACCCCACCATCTTCAGAGACAAGACAACCTAAAAAATTTTCACCCTCATTCATAGGGATGACGGACCAACCTCTCAACCGTGAACCCTCTTAATCACCTTCATTGTCATATTGGAGCCTCCGGACAACATACTCATCCTCATTATCCCACCTCACCTCAAGTCCACCTATCTCCACTCATCAAACATCATCACCTCCTCTCGCAAACCTTGTAACCATCTTCAACCCCCTCACACTCAATAACCATGCTAAGAAAGGCTCCTAAAGTGAGCAACCAATGCACCACCACCCACCGGAAAAACCACACCGAAAACGCTAAACCACACGGCACCACCATTCACGACACCATCACCTTCACCTATATCAACCCATACAACACCTTCCTTATCCTCACCTTCCACCCCACCTCACCTCCCTTCACCGTGAGTCCCCATCAAACATAAGCAACCATCAACCCATAGCCACCCCACGTAACCACTCCACCCTTCATCTCCACCATAAACCCCAACCACATTTTCATATTCATTTTCAAACCATACCCATGTAAACAACCTCCCCTCACCATCCATCTCCACCGTAGCCATCCATGCAACCAAGACCACTTCCCCTCATCGTCTTCCACCTACATCAACCATGCATCACGTCCAAACCCTTTCACACCACCTCCAAACATAAACTTTTCCCTCCATAACCACCCTTCACGTGAAAACCACTCACCACCCTTCACTATTCATTGTCTTCAACCTCTTCCTTCTCTTCATCTTTTTCACCACCATTGAGTCAACTCACCCTTCACCAATACCCACTCCACTCTCCAACCGTGAACCCATCTTCCTTTTACCACCTTCATCTTCAACTACCCACATTCATCCCCTTCCAACCGAAACCATCAACCCAAAACCATCCATCCCTCCATAATTCCTAACCTCTCCTCTCGTCACCCTAAAAATCGTGACCACCTTCAACCTTGTAACCATTATCACAAAACTTAGTTAACTCACCTCCATCAACCAAATATAACTCATCCCGTAGCCCTTAAGTTCATTTACTTCCTACACCCCATCCCCTGTGAAACCTCATCCAAACAACTTCCCTCCACCTTCCATCAACCCATGCACACGTAACCACCAATCTACCTCATCCTTCACAACCTCATCATCCTCACTATAATCACCCCTTCGTCATTCACGTAGCCAACCTTCACCCAACCTAAAACCAACGACCCAAGTCCCAAATCGTAAAGCTCCAAGCCGTGCTCCACCATGAGTAGATCCGCGACCCAGTAGTGACTCAGATCCTCCACCGGCCACACCTAGCTGCGCCACCCAATTGCGCGACAGCCATCCATTTTCATCACCTTCATCTTCACCCTTCATCATCACCAACCTGCACCACTAAACCACATTGCACTACCACATCTCAACCATCCTTCACCATCTTCCACGTGCAACACCACCGTGACCCAACTAGACCATCCATCACCATCACCACTCACGGCCAACCTAACCATTAACAACCATTCTCACTCACCTCAAGTCTTCCTTAACCACCATATAACCACCTTCAACCTCCCATAGTCACAACCAACCTACACCATACCCACCTCACCTCCACAAAACCATAACCACCATCTCCCTTAAGTACCTACGCAGAGCCACTTCTGCCAGCACCTAGGTCGTCCACTCCACGCACCACTCAAGCCACCGCCAAGCAAATGAAAGAATAGCGATCACGCAAGCCACCATCTCCGACCAGCAACCACCTTGCAATGCAACAGCTGTGCCACCCCTACGTGAAACCACCAGAACCAGCCGCCGATGAAGTTCCTGTTGTGCTCTGTGTTTTTCGTTTCTCTGTTTCTTAGTTTCTGCTTTTTTAACTTTTCTTTTCTTTTCTTTTCTTTAGGGGTTTAATTGATAAAATGATATAATATATCCTTGCAATGCAACAGCTGCGCCACCCCCACGTGAAACCACCAGAACCAGCCGCCGACGAGGTTCCTGTTGTGCTCTGTGTTTTTCGTTTCTCTGTTTCTTAGTTTCTGCTTTTTTAACTTTTCTTTTCTTTTCTTTTCTTTAGGGGTTTAATTGATAAAATGATATAATATATATATATATATATATAATATAAAAAATGAAAAGCAAACAAAAAAAAAATTCACAAAAGGTCTTTATTATAATTAGGGCCTATGACTTTTGGGTTAATACTAGGTTCTAAGTTATTTTTATCGTATTTTAATTTGTTTTATTGTTGACATAAAATAAAAGTTTTTTTTTCTTTTTTTGTAGAAAATATGAAAAAATAAAAAAAATACAATTTTTTAAATTAATGCGATGACCAATGATGATGATTGAATAACGAATGTTATCTTTATTGTCGTTTGGATCATAAGAGTTTATTGAGTAGCCTTGTGCTAACTTGAACCCTGTGCAAGTTTGATTTTGTTTTCAAATAAAGTCCATTTTCAAAAATAGTTTTCTTATTTAAAATCAGTCAACTCATAAAATATTTTTTTTAAAGAACTACGTAACTTTGAGTTCCTCATTGGACTCGAGGATATGTAGGAGCAGAATCTCTATTCTGTCATGTCAAAATTTAATTTTTCCCAATTTGGTTGTTTCATTTTTATATTTTCTTAACAATAAAAAAAATAAAAATAAAAAATAAAAAAAATAAAAAATAAATAGTTACATTGCCTTTCTTTAAAAGAGGAGAGAAATAAAATAAATAGATTTGAGGTTATTAAGAATTTACACAATTGACTTAAGGTACCGTCTTAGAACGGGTGTGTTAGGGGTGCTGTAGGATTAAGTTTCCACCCTTCCCTATCCATAACCGACTCCCGAATCCAATCTGGTTTCAAAGACCATTTTCAAAGAAAGGTTTTTCTAATTTTCCTTAATTTAAATAAAATTGGTGGCGACTCCATTTTCATTTTCTAAAATCTCATGAGTTGCTATTTTTTACCGCGATCACGGTCGCGACACCCTTTCAAAAAGAATTTTATAAGAACACACTATATTTTCAAAAGTATTTTAGAAGAGTAAAGAGGTTTTATATTAAAACCACATATTCCTTGAGAGTAATAAAACCCAAGTCAAAAGAACATTTGAAAGTACATCTCCTCTCTTTCTCATTGAACAACAGTCTTGAGAAAATAAAACACTTTAAAGAACAAGGCTTATCTATTAAAATATTAAGATGATCTCTATAGAACATTTCAAAAGATTTATCTTAAACATTCTCTCAAGATTTAATAAAACTTTTCAAAGCAATGAAGAGAGTATTATATTTATAGCACATATCCAATGATTTCCAAATTTTCAAGACAATTAGGAGATGAAAATACTTTCAAGGTCTTAAGACAAGTTCAAAAGATTCTCAAGGATATGAAACTTGAAAAGTTTCTTTCAAATATAATAAGAGATTTTGTTTTAAAAAACTTTTTAATCAACTAAGAAACTTTTTTCAAATGAAGAGCATGATTTTCATAGGTGTTATACCATTAAGAAACCATAGATCAAGAAAATCATAGATATCAATCATTTACCTTGATGAAATATGTTATAGGGATCAAAGCATGTATAGGACTAACATCAACCACCCTATATCCAATGACAAAATTAGCAAGTTAATATCTAATTAGGCACTTTGTCAATGCATACTTCTCATGTAAGGAAAGCATCTGATCATTTAAGATTAATTTATCAATAAGTATCATACAATCCATAGCATATAAAATACCATAATAACTTGGGGATATAGATACTTATTGAGAGAGTAATGCTTCTTTAGAATGTTCTTCGTTTATTGTTCCTTTGAGTTTGAGTTTTCTTCCATTGCGTATTCCATTCCATTGCACTTGAAGAAAGTCCCCTTATGTCCCTCTCCATTCAACTTTCCTTTTTATCCATTTATGCTTGCCATTTCAATATTTGATGGTTATATTTGAAACATATATAAACACTTGCAAAGCTAACTCTAAAAGTTCTCTAAAACATAAGTTAGCATCAAATATCATTTAAACTCATTTACAAGCATAATTTAGATTAATATATAATGTAAAACATGTACCATATTATCAACCATGCAATGTTAGCTCTAACAAGAATGCATGAAGTACATATGCCCTTGAATCCAAAAAAAATGGTTTAAGCATTTTAAGGAATGATTCAAGTTTATCAGGAAACATATGATCATAAATTATATAGGCATTTTAGGCAAACAATGGTCATGTTAGACATGTTATATTAAGTAAGAAATTCTAGTATGCACACATGCCAATCAAGAACAAACAGTCCTTTATTGTAAAGCAAGAATTGAAATGTCATGAGATTATAAATTTTAAAATCATCTATGATTCATTTCAATATATACTTCAATGTAAGAATCATTGAAGTTCAAAGACAAGTTCAAGGCACAAAATGAATTAATTACTTCTTGTTTTCAAAATATGAACATATGAAACAATTTCAAATAAGAAGACATATAACTTTTAACTTTCAAATCTCCAAGTAAGTATATAAGACAATTAAGCATTAAATAGAAAGGATTAGAACTTCTTATGAGCATGCGAATTTCTATATTTGAACAAAGAGAAATGGTCACAAGCTCAAGAACAAAGATATTACCATAAAACATGTCATTCCAAACAAAGTGTGTACATATCTAGCATGTTAGCATATGTAAAGACACTTTCAAGATACAATGCTACTTAAGGCATGTTAAGGCATAACACAACTCTCTACTTATCCAAATATCACATGATATTCAATTTAAAGAATAAATTAGGATAAGGGATTGATATCACTAAAAGTGTACTCTTTGAGTTTTTGTAGGTGACTCCAACTTCCATGCCTTAAGGCTCCTTGAGAATGTTGTAGTTCTCCATGATGTTTTTCATTACTATTTGAGAACTCGGGCCATTTCAAAGTTCTCCAACCTCAAGTAGCATAGTTGTATTTTACTTCAATGTATACTTGAGCTAATAATCACCCTACAACACAATTCAAAGTACTTTCTTTGGTATCCACTAATTTTGGACCTATAGAAATTAGTCATTGATTATTAATCCATTATGCTCTCATAAAGATCAATTTTTCATTGTATATAAATGAGCACAACAAATTAAATAATCAATTACCATTAAGCACATAGTCATTAGCATGCTTACTTTCATGATATATAGACAATTCAAAACATAACAAGCACACCTAGATATTGTAGAATCTTATGTACTAAGATATATAATAAATTAATGAGTCATGGTACAATAAGAATGAACATAATCATGTGCTAAACATAATATTCAAATTTTACCAAGTACACATTATTCTATCAATTACTTAAGGCGTATAAGGAATACACCTCAAATTTATTGAATTTACAAGTGAATATGCATAGTCGATAGCATGCTTACTTTCATGATATATAGACAATTCAAAACATAGCAAGCATACCTAGGCATTATAGAACCTTATATACCAAGATATATAACAAATTAATGAGCCACGGTACAATAAGAATAAACATAATCATGTGTTAAACATAATATTCAAATTTTATCAAGTACACATGATTTTATCAATTACTTAAGGCCTGCAAGGAATATACCTCAAATTCATTGACTGTACAAGTGAATGTACATAAGAGGTAAAAACTTTTGATACATTGGTCTTGGTAATCAAGGAAACTCTTTTCCTTATCCATTGCTTCTCTTTTGGTTTTTTGAACATTGCAAGTTCCACATTATGCATGTGAGAAGTTTCAGTAGAAGGATTCTTGCCTTCATGACTAAGATGTCTACTATTGGGCTTTGGAAGCATTCTCCTTGATAATTTCTCTTTCTTTTGACCAATTAGTTCATCTTTTTGAGAAATTTTTTGTATAATAGAAACATTAGGAGGACATTTTGGTACCCACTTCATGTTGGGTCCTTGAATGTTAGTACGAAGGCCTTTGAAATCTTTAGGAGCCCATATCATATAATTTCTCATATAAAGATTTCTTCTATAATTACATAAATGATAAATATATCCTAAATAATCACAAAAATTGTAAACAATTGAATTTAATGATAACTTGGTCCTTTGAATATCATTTTTAGAAAACTTAAGCCTTTTATTATTTTTACATTCTAAAATATTTTTGCCATAAGTCTTGCTAGAATTTTCATGTGAAATAACATTAATTTTATTCTCATTAACAAGCATAGAATGTAAGCAATTAAAATCATTAGCTTTGACAAATTCGAAAGATAAATCCCCAGCTTGATTTTTTAAATCAATGCACTTTTCATAAGAAGTTGAGGTTTCACATTTCAAAGGCATTTCCTCGTCAAGAAAAGCATATTCATTTTTCAAAGTCTCAATTTCATTTTCAATGGAGGAAATGTTTTCCAAAAAAGATAAGTTTTTCTTTTCTAACTTCAACAAACTATCATACAATTCATCATATGCACATTGTAGTTCATAATAGGAAGAACTATATTCTAGTTTAAAATTATTTACCTCAAAGTCCTTTTTAGCCATATAGAAAGTAGTCTCAATTTCTAGCATACTTGACTCTTTAAGGGGATCACCATCTTCCTCATTATTGTCTATTAAGGATTCAAGAACATCTTCTTTCTCAAATTTGTTTTATTTTGCCTCTTTTTCAAATTGAACACCATCATCATCAAGAGGTATTAAACTCATTTTCTTACTTTGAACATCTTCTTGAGGAAATTTTTCATGACAAACTTCCTTCAATGACTTTTGCTGTTCTTGCTTTCTATATACAACTTTATACACAAAATCATTGTTAGCAATATAAAGAGCATCTGTCCAAAATTTCTTTGGCACTAGAGCAATTCTTAATTCTATCATAAGCATCATCATTCAAACTACTTCTAAAGATTTGCATTGCTTTAATGTTCAAGGAAAAACATTTCTTATTATAAGCATTCCAAGTTTGTTTTGATTTGTAAGTAAATCCATCAAGCACAATATCCCACAAATCAATATCAATAGATTGCATATAAAATTACATTCTAACTTTCCAATAAACAAAATGCACACCATCAAAGAATGGTAGTTATTTCAAAATCTTCCATTTTGAAATGCTTTCAATGGTTGCCAACAAACAAGGATCTTTAACTCTAAGCGGTTAAGCTTTTAACAAAGCACGAAGTTCTGATACCACTTGTGAGCCATGACAACTATCACCTAAGAGGGGGTGACTTGGGTGATTACAAATTTTCAAAGCAACTTTGTGAAATTATGCATTTTGATATTTTTAATCAATACATGTAGTGAAATAAGTTTAACAAAGATACAACTATTGTAGATTACTCAAATACAACTTGGGTTATGAGATAAATTAAACAAATAGGCTAGATATCAAGCTCTTAGAATCAAAACATCAAGATGACAAGATATGCAATAGATAAATATAATACACCAAATATTGAAATTAAAGAGTGTAGAGAAGAGAGAATCAAACTCAAGAATTTATCTTGGTTCAGTCACCAACCACTTGTGGCCTACATCCAGTCCCCAAGCTTAACTTGAGATTTTCTTCACTATCTCCTACACTTCACGGGTTCTAGGAAAACCTTTGTACAAACAAGAGCACTCATCACTCATTGGGATGCCTTACCCTTGTGCTAGAGCCTCCAACTCTTCAAGCTTCACAAGTGCTTAAAAAACATTTGCATTCAAGAGCACTCACAACACCTTTGGGATACCTCACCCTTTGTGTTTAAGCCTCACTACAAGAGATACCTCACCATTTTCTCTCTTGAGGGATACCTCTCACTCTTACAATGATTTCAAGATGAAGAGAAAGATTAGAAGCTCTCACAAGAGAATATATACAACTTGAAGAACAAAGGAATAGAAGGATTTTGCAATAAAGAGCTCAAAATATGATTTTAATGATTCAAGGATCAAGTCAAGTGTTCAAGAGTTGTAAAAGCTTCAAATATCATTTATATATAGAGCCCAAGTGATAAAATAGCAATTGGTAGTGTTTAAAAATGATTTTTTTATGAAACCTAGCCGTTTATAGCTGTTGGGAGTGTTACTGAGCAAGATGTAATCGATTACAAGCCTCATGTAATCGATTACAAAGCCTCTGTAATTGATTACAAGGCTGGTGTAATCGATTACATAGCATCTGGTTTCGAAAACTAACTTTAAATGGTCATAACTTCTTCATTTCTTGTCCATTTAAAGCAAATAACCACTCATTCGAAAGATATTTGAGTCTATTTTCAAATGAAAAAGTTTAACAACAAAACTCAAAGTATTTTGAAAGTTATGATAAAAAAGTAACCAAAGGTCAGCTTTTAAAAACTCAAACTTGACTATTTTTCATAGTTTTGAACTCCTACCATGACTAGCTTTTCAAAACATGTTTCTTAGGCATTTAGCATGTAAGAACCATTTTAAAAAAATTAAAAACATATTTGAGCTCTTTTCTTGTAAACCCTCTATCTTTACATAGGAGAAAACCTAAAAGAAAAATATACCAATTCTAGTCCTTAGACTTCTTGATGTAATCTAAGCTTCCATAAATTTCTTCTCTTCAAATCTTGCAAATGCTTAGAACATCTTATCATTCTCATTCTTCTTGAGTTGAGTATAATTGTGATCTTTTACTTTCTTGTTGCAATGCTCACTCTTGGTACTTGAACTATTCTACAAAGTATTACTCACTTAAAACAAACATAGTTAGTCCAAATTCATAATTTAATATCTTCATATGCATAATTCATAAATGTATAACTCTAGTTAGTCTAACATGCATATAAGAATTTCATAAATACATCCATATAAGACATTTATCAATTACTAATAGATATGCTCTGTATAAGATGCAATAAAGAACACTTTGCACATTTTCATTCAAATAAAGCCAAATCCAATATTAATTTAATATAACTCATATAACATATTATTGGATATATTCTATAAAAGATACTATAAAGAATATGCATGATTCTTATATGAAATATAATAAGATGGAGTACATGATCATGCATGAGTCCAATATGAAATATTAAGTGCATCAATATAATTTGTGAAGTACATGATCAAGCATCAAGCATCCTTTGTAATGCATTTGTCATCATCAAAACTTAACACATTAAAACATTAGGACAAATACAATTCTACAGTCCGAGTTTGTGACAAATGTCAACGCCACTCAGACCATTATCAGGCTCACCTAGAGGAACTATCCACGACGTCTATACCTTAGCCATTCTACAGATGGGGTATGGATATTCTGGGTCCGTTCCCCTAGGCATCTAGACAACTGAAATACTTGGTAGTGACAGTGGATTATTTTACTAAGTGGGTCGAAGCATAAACTCTTATCACAATCACCTCTGCCAAGATCTAAAAGTTCACTTGGTGCCATATCATCACCAAGTTTGGGGTTTCGGAGTCCATTGTGATGGATAACGGGACCCAGCTCAAAGATAAGGTTTTTGAAGAACTGCTAGCTGGGCTAAAGATCAAGCATTATTGCAGTTCCATCGAGAACCCCAGGACAAATGGATAAGTTGAAGCCACAAACTTGGTTATTGTTCAGGAAAACTAAAAAAAAAATTGGATGAAGCTAAGGGAAACTAGGCTGAACAACTAGACATTGTCCTCTAGGCCTATCGGACTATGCCCTACTCAACAATAGGCGAAACCCTTTTCAGACTCACTTATAGGAGTCAGGCTATGATCCTAATGGAAATAGGAGAACTGAGCTGGCATCTCCAACAGTTTTCACTTGATAGTAACCTTAGACTAATCAGACAAGACTTGGATCTCCTGGAGGAAAGAAAGCGCATTACCTATATACGCGCCACTGCCATTAAACAAAGGACGATAGCTCAGTATAACTTGAAGGTTGTTCTAAGGAAATTCCAACCAAGAGACTTAGTACTTTGGAGAGTGGACATCGGGGGTAGGAATGCCTCCCACGGGAAGTTAACCCCTAATTGGAAAAGCCCTTACTACTTCGCGATCAGCACTAGCAAAGGAACTTACACCTTGGAGACATTAACAGGCTAGCTGATCAAGAATTATTGGAATACGAACAAACTCAGAAAGTACTATAGGTAAGTGCCTCTTAAGGCCTAGTCTTTTAATTTTCTTTGTTTGATTTGTCCTAATTTTAGTGATTACATACTCTGTACGGACTTTAATTCTTCGATCTCTCAATAAAATGGAGTTACCCAGACATCGTCTTGCATTATTTAAAGCCTCAAGGGACCCTCAAGCCTTAAAACACCTTGAGAACGTCCAGAGCTCATTTCCTAATGGATTCGAGGCTTCTTAAAGAGTCCAGGTTAAGAAGAATAACTCATAAAACTCATTTGAGCATTTTGGTTGCGAGTTATGGGTCCATTCCCAATCCTCAACACTTGGCCATGACCACTCTACAGTTGTGAAATTAATTGGAAACATGGGTTACGACACCTATGCTCTATCATTAGGTACCTACCGTGAATGTCTTATGTTAAACAAGTTTTGAAGTCAAAAATTCTTAAGTATTAGGTGATTTTCTGCAGTAAACCGTAAACATTGAAGACCCTAGTTACACATCACCTTAAAATTTGCCTAAGTCAAGTGGAATTCTGAGTGCTCAATATTTTGGGCATTGGACCCCGGACTAAGGTTTTAATTTAATTTACGCAAACAAAGTGTTGGACCTAAAATGGACTATGAAAAATTAACAAGC
Organism: Ormosia semicastrata; assembly: GCA_029884595.1. NCBI lineage: Eukaryota > Viridiplantae > Streptophyta > Magnoliopsida > Fabales > Fabaceae > Ormosia > Ormosia semicastrata. Next base: position 19,443,282 of record JAQQTO010000044.1, read on the forward strand.
ATATAACACTAAGTTATAAGAATAAATAAAAAGCATTCAAAATACCCCGGTGACCAAGGCAATTGTCTTTATAAACAGCAAAGTGCCCCACGCAGGGGGCAAAGGAATGCAAGCCTCAACTTCAACTCCCTCCGGGCTCCATAGCTCCGTCCTTTTTGTTATATTAAGCACAACAGTCAGGGGCTCATTTGTAAGGACCTCAGTAGTGGTCTGTGCGACCTCCTCTGCCATCACAAGGCATCCATCTTGGAAAATCATTTCAGAATTTAATTCTTCGAAGGCTAGAACGATACTGGGGCTGAAGTGCTGGACTTGGGTAACAACGTTTTGAAACTACTCCTCACTAATGCTTTTAGAGATCATTTCTAGCTCTTCATTTTCTTTCTCCAATTGCGCTATACTGTCCTTGAGGTCAATATGGCCATATCATACTTGGATTATTTCTCTTCCTAATGGACTTGGACTCGGCTAGCTCTTTTTCAAGCCCAATGATCCTTGTTTCAACATCTTCGTTCTGGTTGAGAGCTGAAGCAAGCTTCCAAGCTCCATCTCCTCTACTACCTTCAGCCGATCAACCATCTCTTCTCAACCTCCGTTATGGACCTCTCGAGACAACGGGCTTCAGCAGCGGCCCAAAATGCAAAGGTCTAGAACCTTGACAAAGTTTCTAGCACATTCTTTTGGGTGATGTACTTCACCACCTCATCACTCAAGAGCCATTCGTCAACAAACGCTCCAGCGTCCATGTGCCCTGTAGTTATGGGGATCGGGTCTTCCCTCTTCTTTTCACCTTTCTTTATTACCACTCTCTTGCCCCGATCCATCGAGCTTTCAGTGGCCTTTCTCTTCCTCCTGTGAATTAAAGGTTACTTTAACAGCGAGATCCCAGTGGATAGAAACCGAAGCAATGGGTGCAAGAGTGTTGGAAGGTCCTGCCCCTCCCTTCCTTGCTCTCAAAGTCTTCAAGGAAACAAGTGAATGTCTAGATGCCATGCTTTCTGTAATAAGATAAGAAAAGCAAACAATTCAGAAATAATTGAATAGGAAATATTAAGAACAGGAAGTACAGACGGACCCCAGACACTGACAGCCTAACCCTACCTGGCAAGGCCCCAAGAAAATCATTACCATGAGTGTCAAGAATGTCCTTGCATTTGATGAACCCATATTCTTGGGACCATCTAATCATAAACTCAACATATTCGATGTCACCCTAATCAAGATCATGTCTCTCCTTCTAAATCAACCCAATGGGGGTGCTCCACGCCTACTTCATCTAGTATAATGGGAACATAGGCTCCCCATTAGCAATAAGGAAAAATGGATTAGTTCCCGGCGTTCCCACTAATTTGAACAACTTCCCTTTGAATTCCTTAAAGCTCTTCGCCTAGATCTAGACTAGAGTGTCAGCCAGTTCTTTTGGTATGCTGCCCCTTGGAGACACTATCGGGTATAGAAGTAGAAAAAGGCCCTCTCCGAGCACACAGTCCGACTACTTGGCAGAACCTCTCGAAGACAAGTATGTTTCCCTAGCTATTGGGGTGAAGTTGGGATGGAGTTACGTTGAGAGTCCGGAGAACCACAACTTGAAAGTCGGTGAACTGTAGCTAGAGTCCAATCGAACGAAAAGACTTTCATACATGAACATAAAATGTGGGTCTGCCTCCCGGCCCGAACATACCCCTTCATCCCACTCCGGGGACGGAACTTGATACTCACAATCCCAAGTATCCTTTTTTGTCATATTTAAATATATCAGGACCTTTCTAAGGTTCTTTTCAGAAGAGAGTTCATACAAGTGGTCCCAGACATCATCCTCAACCCACGAGTACACGTTCCTTATAGGAGCAAGCACTAAAGGCTCTTCAACGGCTGAGCTTTTTTGCCTTGAAGCTTTTCTCCTCGCCATGAAACTCCTGGAAAAACCCATGGAGACCGGTAAGGTAATGTCAGAATCAAGAATATTGGCTGAATAGATTCAAACATGATAGGGGGCGAACTACGGAAGGAATCATTGAAAGTTCATATCCGCATCCGCCCTCTAGCGTTATGAGTACTAGCCTTTGTGCCCACAAAAGTATTAGCCTCGGTTGGACACCTCCACCGTCCACAACATGGCAAAAAGTGTGCTCCACAGAACAATACCAATAAAGGGACTAGAAAAGTTAGTATCCCTACTCTTACCAAAAAGAAAACAGGGGATACCCCAAAACAAGAAGATAGAAACCCTCTAGAACAGTAAAAATGGCAAAAACAAAAAGGTAGAAGAAGGCGTAACTTGAAAGAGAAATGAGATCAGGTGAAAGAAAAGGTTGAAAGCTCAGTAAAGCCACTGTGAACCGCTCACTACCACGCTTCTCCGCCGCATAAGGTCACCAAAAAACCTCGAGTCACTAGAAAACGTCCCTAGATTAGAGCTCTTAAGCCCATGGAATAACATGGACAACGACTTCATATAAAGCACAGATACCGTCACTCGGGAGCATTGAGTTTTATCTTACTACTTCCCCATACTAGCCAAGCACCAAGCTGGGGGCAACATGACATCATTATAGGATGAGCGTTGGACTCACCACGGAGAAAAAGAATAGGACGGAGAATGGAAACAAAAAATAAAAGATAAAAGATTCAAAAAAATAAATTTTATTGTTATTCACATTCCATACATCGTCAGATCTAACAAAAAGGAATACATAAAAGAAATTCCAAGACAAAAAAAAGTCAAGAATGCCTAATGGAAATAGCTAGGAAGAAAGCTAGGACAATGTTGACGATGACGGCTACCGGTTATTGCCATCTCCAAGGTTCTTCCAGACACCAGCACCCACCTCTTCCTTGCTAGCCAACGTGAAAATGCTTCGCATCAAAAGATTGTTCCACCTAAACTACAGCAAGCATCACAATCACACCAAGTTACTTCAAATCACTTCGAGTTTCTCTAAGAGATTGCACCACCCTTAGAGCCCTCCTGTATACCCAACTGTACTTAGGAAGAGAAAACTATGGAAGCACCTGGCTAAATGCCTCCACAACAGTCGGGAAAAGAGGAGGACGAAGTGCGGATCACCTCCATGCATCTCAAGAACTACACAGAAGCAGCGAGTTCCCCCGGTACACGTAAAAAAGTTGCACATTCCTACGTACACCGGGAGAGAAAGGCTTCTACTACCCAGATGTACGTTGGGCAGCCCACGTAGGGCAATTACTTGGTCCTCACCAAGCTATTATACCAAAAAAGAAAGGCCTCCACCAGAGAGACTGGCTGCAAAAAAGCAAACACCTTCAAGGATTTTGGGAAGAATAGGAATATGGTTTCAGAAAGGGGCAAAACCCTCCACATGCATACAAAAAATGGGAGAGAAATCACTCTCTTAAAAGGGATCATTCTCAAGTAAAGTCACAGAACAAAAGGAATGTTAGCCTTAATGCAAACATTCCTTATTTATAAAGGGAACAAAGCATTCTGATTGGCCCTGAAAAAAGAGAACTGATTGCACGTTGGAAGCCACGTTTTAATGCTCCCTCACCCTGATTAGTTATGGAGTAGAGGGAAGTTGGGAAATAGCATGAAATTGGTATCCTCTTTTAAAAGACCTTTAATTCCCAATAAAGTCAAAGTGACAATTCTCCAAGCAAGTTCAGACTGTTACAAGCTGCATAATAAAAGCTATAAGAAAGGATGAAGGCCCCATGAACTATACATAGGGGCAACGAATGACATACCTAAGATGACAGAATAATAACATAAGCAGAGCGATCTACCTCAGATCTTAACCTTACATGTCAACCCCGGAGGCATACTATGATATATTTCAAACCTCGACCCTTTGGAAAACATCACGAGATCTGACATTGACTAACTTGGATCCCTTTGTCCATTGCGCGCCGCATGCTCCTATTAAACTTGGTACCTTGACACTTAGTTGTTCCACCTAAGCGCTAAATTGGAGGTAACTATTCTGGACTTTGATCTAGGATCATGTCCTATGGGTCGACCTGGCACACAGTACACCAAAGTCCGTCATTAACGCCCCCAGTAAGGATTCGCTTATGACACGCAGATGAGATCCCAACTCTATGCATATCGAAATACGACATTAGGTAGTGACAGTATTACGAGATTTGAGCAATGGATAAATCCTAAGATTATATGTTATTGCTAATCATTATCTTGCGTAATAATAGCACCCATAACCACCTGTAACTACCCATGATTGCAGTATCTATATTCCGATCTTATAGGGATCTTCTGCAACTAACAAAGGAACATATCTCCTCCTGCGACTATTACAAGAGTGTATCTCTCCAACCTCTATAAATACCAAGCTTATTCACATTCACATGTAACTTATCACTTTTAGCATAAACACTACATGTGCACAACCTGACTTGAGTATTGGAGTCCCCTTGTAGGTACCAACCCCCCAGGGTTCAACACGCTATGCTACTACTGCTCAAGGAGAAAACCACTATAACATGCCTATCTCAGGTACCCCTCAGTATCCACCACTGAACAGTGCACTATATATCTTCTTACATCCCGTTCTAATAACCGGTGTTCTTGACATTTGCATGATTTGGGGGAACTGGGGAACTATAGTTGGAAGATGATGTATCTTACTTGTTCTAGGGTTTGATTTAGTGGTGGTGGTTGTAATATACCAAATTTAATAACCATAATATAACTAAAGTATACTACAGTGATTAGATTCAGGCCTGCTACTTATTATTACTAAGCACTTTCAAATATAACAAAGCCATGTATATATAGAAAATATGAGCCACAAATGGATATATTTATTATACAACATTTGTATTTCTCATAAATATAATACGCACATCATTAAAAGAATCTACAAAGCTACACTAATCTAAGCACTCCAAGCTCCTGTTTGTCTTTACTTTCCATAAAACTTCCTTCCTGGAGTCATCATAGAAATACACACAAGGGGTAAGAATCACATATTCTTATTAGTTAAAAAAATCCATAAACCATGTCATCACAATCATTCCATCCATTTCGGGGAAAAACACATTTCTAAACTCAAGTCTCATACTCATTAAGCTAGAAAGGTGGCAAAAGTCAAAACTATCTCCTTTCTATTCCTGAAATAGATTCGCATTCTATAAGTTTATATAAAAACTCATATATCAAAAACCGTTTTCAAATTAACACCATACTCATGAAAACATCATCTTCAACTCAGAGATACAAACCAACATCTCCTTCTTAAAGATACACAATTGTCCATATAATTGCAATGCATGAATATGTTATGATTGGCAACCGCCCATACAATTGTCATGTTATACCAAATTATGCCTTATGTGTATGCCTATGCAATAACCTAAATATGAAATGAATAATATTATGATACCATTAACGGAAACCCAATTCCATGGTAATATCATGGTATGCATGCATTTTGAACAAAACACTAGAACCCGGTTCCAACAGTCTTTTCTCCGGATAGTGAATCTATCACAACGCGGTCTTCAACCTTATAGAGGAATCTATTCCCTCTGAGTAGTGAATCCTTCTACTACACAGTCTACAATAATATAGAGGAATTCATCCCCTCTGGGTAGTGAATCCATCAACTACACGGTCTTCTACAACATATCAAGCAAAGCAATAACTAATTACCTACAATAATTAGTAACACAAACTCAAGTGAATCATCAACAATGAGGACTCCACCTCATCAACATAGTTATAGAACAACAATTATGTCAATTACTACAGTAACTAGCATGTCAATTGGTTTACATTCCTAACTACAAACATGAAATACAATGATATTAAGTATCACAATAATTAACATACCAATTGATTTACATTTACCACATTTACACTTCATTAGATACTCCTATTAAAGTCTCAATACTCATTAAGAAGCATAAAAGAAGAAACCACACCATTGAAAGGCTCCATGGCATCAAACACAACTCCTAGTTGTTTCCAGGCATCCATGCCACGACACTCCAAGTGCCACGGGTGTCCAGCTCTTGGGTTGAAGTACTGGACAGGAATGCTACACACGCCACGCCGTGACATGCGTCACCTACCTCACCCACACCGCGGAACACCAAGTGCCACATCGCGGTGTGCGGCCCTAAGATCCTTCACGTCGCAGCACACCAAGTGTCACGCCGTGGCATGAATAACAGAACACAGATTCTATAAACTTTTACAAATCTATTTACTATTCCATTGGAACTTACCCTTCCTTCAATCACTCAAATCTTACATCCAAGTGATTTCCAACCTTTCCCAAGGTCCATTAACACATTGCAACTCTTGTACAACTTTAATTTCACAAAATCATGGATTAATGATTTCATCATCCACCTTGAAACCAAAACTCCCAAATTCAACACCAATTGGAACAAAGGTGTTCAAATGATGAATAATTCATCCTCAAGCATCCACTAAACTAATTTTCACACCACTAAGATATCCTCAAGCATCTCATCAAGATTCAAGCCATAAACAACAAAATCACATTCAAAACCTAACTTTCCCATCATGCCAACACTCAAGAACAAGATGAAAAAAAATAGGAAGATGAGTCAAAAACAAGGTTTCCCTTACCTTAAGATCTTAAAGATGGCCAAGGATGGATCCAACCTCTCCAATCATTGCTTGCCTCTTGGTTTCTCCTCTTTCTCATTCTTCTTTCTCCTCCACGGTTCCCTTCTCTCTTTTCTTTTCTCTCTTCTGTTTTCTTTTGTTTCTCAATCGTAAGCCACTTATAAAGAGAAGTCAAATTTGACTTCTCACAAATAAACACTAAAACATTGATCTACTAAGAACATTCAGATTTCACTAAATTCGATTTCTCAACTTCCAACAAATTCAAAATAAATCTTAAGATTCATTAAAAATATTGTTTCACCATTTTCATATTTTTCCATATCAGCTGCTAGTTAAACTGACATTAAAATACACAATTAGTACGCTTAAAAATGTCAAACTAAATCTAATTATCATCAAACTTTAACTGTAGCACAGTTCCCACATTTGTGACCTAAGAACAAATTCTCCACATTTATTTTTATTAACTAAGCAGTTTAAGCCACTTTCGGAGCAAATAACAGTTATATTTTATACATAGTATTACAACAAAGTACCTAAATGTGCTCAGACAGTCACAAAATCACACAGACATGTTAAGTAAGTATTAGGCTACCTCTGTAACCATATACAAGTCTAACATATTTTCTAAGGTGTACATTTCTCCCCTCCTTTTTAGAATTTTATCCCCAAAATTCATTCACCATTAACACTTAGTTTCTCATAACTAAGGTTTCAAGATCTTCATCAGACATCATACTCGAAGGAATCCCACCTTCCATAGTAATATCTAACTAATCATTATCAACTTAAGACAATTCAGTCTTGTGAACATCAAATTTTGTTCGACACCTAAAAAAAAGTGAAAATAAAAAAATTAATGATGGATGAAAAAAAAGTTGAATATACTTCTATTAATTAATCCAAAAAAAAATAATAATAAATTAGTTAAATTAAAAAAAAAAAGGAAGCACCACGTGAACAGCAACTCCCCTCTCTCTATCTTTGCAAATTCTTCTCCTTGACTTAGCCTGCAATGCCTATATCTACTGCACATAACTAACCCGAGAAAAAATCTCTGCAGAAGCAAGGCTTTCAACCTATACATTTATGACTCCATAGTTGACATCAACTCTCAACCACCATTGTTGACTTCCTACGTCTTGGGTGCTGCAAAGGATCATTGATGAAGAAAATTAGGGAGATTTTGTGAGAAAAAAATGGAAACTTGTCAGTACACTCAAAAGCTCTAGTTCTGTTAAAGTCTAGGCTAGCCTTTCTCAACATCGTTGTCTATAAAACCAAAAGCAATGAGGCAGCATGGGGGAGAAGAGATTGAGACTCGAAATTTTTCACCAGTCTCTGCATTTGAACCTCCCTTTCACCACCATCTTTTATCTCATCTTCAACACCCATTTCACCAAAAACCACCTTCTGCTACCACCATTACATAACTAATCACCATTCAACCTCCATAATAGCCTCCCTTGCATCATTACCTTCATCGTAACCCACACAACCACCAAACTCAACCTCATCACCATGACCCATCCACCACAATCTCCTTAAACGCACCACTGCGTGACGCTTTCTTAATAGCCGCAGATCACAATCCCACCATAGCCAAACTTGCTCCACCAAACACAACACCCTTGAATCATCACAATCCTAACCAAACCACCAAACCACCTCCAAACAACCATAATTCTTCACCATTTTCACTAAAAAGCCACCCACTTCACGCACTATTCCCACCGTGAGATCACTCATTCTCCACAAACAGCCACCATAACCACCTTCCTCACCATCAGCAGCCATCAAGCCATTTCCTTTCCACCATCACGCACCCAAACAACAACCACTGTAACCCCTCCTCCGTTTGCACTTCCACCACGACCAGACCTCAGATCTTCGCATGAAACACAACCACCACAGTCGTGTCGGCTCACCTTCGTTCCTCTGCCATAACCTCACCAACAGCACTGTGAAGACCCCATCCTAGACTACTGTGTCCAATCCATGGACCACCACACTCCAATCACACCCCGTCGACCGAAAACCACTGCAGATCTGCTAGCCGTTCAAACATCACAAGTCACTTCCCGGCCACCAGATCCCGTCACCTGAAGCCACACCAACCATTGTTCCATCCTCGCTGCCGCGTCCTGTCATACGAACCACTGCGTTTGCGCCTCATGCTATGTTGCGAACCGACCACCGTCTCACTCGAATCCACCCATGATTTGCACCGCAACGCCCCTGTCCCGTCGTTCACTGGTAATTCGCCATCCGGATTTGGCCGGTCGCAACCTCCCAAGCGTCACCACACCTAAATCGCCGGCCACCATCGAAATTCTTCTTTGGTCTCCACCCCCAAAAAAAACAGAGCCCTTCCCCGTTTCTTTTGTTCCGTCTTTTGTAAGCTTCTGTGACCATTTTTTTTTTGTTTTGTTAGTTTTTCTTTTTGCGTAATAATAATAATAATAATAATAATAATAATAATAATAATAATAAACGAAAAAATGATTAAAAAATAAAATAATATAAAATAATTGAATCCTTTTAGAAGAATAACATAAGATTATTTGAGTTGTGATAACTCATTAACCTTATAACTTTTATAATGATGTGATTTGTGATAACTTGATAATTAAATTTTTATTTTTATTTTATTTTTTGTTTTGTCTTTATTTTTTTATTTTTTGAAATAAAATGAATCACTACTTAATAAAGACTCAAAACAATTTTTAATAAAAAAATTTCGCAACAAACTTGATAATCAACAAGTGATGTCTCTAGCGTAACGTCGAGTTTACCTATTCAAATTTTAATATTATTAATTGAGTTGTGATGAATTGTTATTCAAAATTTTAAAATCTAAAATTAATTTTTTAAATTAACCTACTTATAATTATTTTCTAAATAACTACGTGACTTTGAGTTCCTCATTGTACCCGAGGATACGTAGGAGCGGAACTCTTATTCCGTCAAGTCAAAAATTAAATTTTCATAATTTGTTTATCTATTTAATTTATCTTTTAATGAAAAAGGGTAAAACAAATATTTTCAAGGATTATTAAGAATTTACACAATTAATTTAAGGTACCATCTCAGGACGGGTATGTTAGGGGTACTGTGAGATTAAATTTTCACCATTCCTAACACATAACGACTCCCGAATCTAATATAATTTCGAAGACTATTTTTCTTAGGTTTTCTAATTTTTTCTAATAAAAAAAATTGGTCGCCCCTGTAAGAAGAGTGGAATAGGTGGAGAATAACCTAATAGCTAAAAGTAGAAGAAGACCAATAAAAATTATAAGTGAAATGATGAAAAAAGATTTAGATTTGAATGACATTTCTAAAGACTTTGTTTATGATAGGACACAATGGCGTCGTTTGATCCTTGTAATTGACCCCACCTAGTGGGAAAATGTTTGGTTGTTGTTGTTGTTGTTGTTGTAAGTTGCTATACCCGCCGTGATCACAGTCGCAACAAGTCTCATGCAGGTCTCCAGCTCCCAAGGCAAACCTATGTCATACATTCTTCACCTAAGAAATTCGTTTTCCATAAAACTCTTGGACTTCCCAGTCCATTATCCTTGCAAGCCTAATCTAACAACCTTTTATCTAACCCATAGGCTCTACTCACATTAGAGGTATCACAACAAAGGGTGCAAATGCAAACAATTTCCCAACAAGTTCAATTATACCAATTGGACCCTCACTAGAAGAACTCCTATTTCCCCTAGTTCGCCTAGGTGAAGTCATAGTTTCTTATCCTCACTGAACATTTCATATTGAGTAGGCCAATCCTCAATATCATGTAACCGTGTAATAGTAGCTACTAACATCTAACCTAAAACAAGTCATGGAATCATTTTCCAACATCTTTAACAAGAGACAAAGAAAACATAGAAACTTCTAACATGCCTAAGTATAGTCAGTCCACACCCCGATTCAATAGGATGAACTGCTCTGATACTAAAATGTAACATCCCAAATTTAATAATCATAATATAACCAAAGTATACTACAGTGATTAGTGTGAATGCTTATGTCCTGTAGCATATCAAATGAGTTTTTGATGATAACAAAGCCAAAGATGAAGATCAAGATAAAAAAAGAAGACCAAGATCAAAAGATAAAGACCAAGATCAAAAGAGGTATATTAGATATAGGTCTTAGAATATCAATGTAAAATGCCCTTTAAGTATCTTAAGATTTCTCAAATGGTTTTTCATATATCATTTGCAAAATAAGTGTGAAAATTCAAAGCTAAACATGTTTTTCAAAGAAATGTTATTTTCAATCTTAGATTTAACACTCATGAAAGGATTTATGTTTAATCAAATGTCTTGAAGTATTAGAAATGGCTTACAAAATTAATTGGACTTGAAAAATATGTTCAAAGGCCAAGGTAATTGATTACGCATGTTTTGTAATCAATTATAGGCTAATGTAATCGATTACATTGAACCCAGAAAGGCAAGAACACATTTAAGAAGGTATGTAATTGATTATATGGAAATAGTAATCGATTACAAAGCAAGTCAAAGGCCTTGTAATCGATTATACCAAGAATGTAATCGATTACACAGAGCCCAGAAAGCCAAGAACACATTGGAACAATAATGTAATCAATTACATTTGCTGTGTAATCGATTACAAGCAATCTGACAGAGTCCAACGGCTATATTAATGGCATTTAATGCTTGGCTAAAAATGACCCAATGGCTCCTTTCTTCCAATAACTTATAAATACTTGCCTTGGGACTTCTTTAAGGGTTGAACTTCAATTTAGAACATCAATCTAACACTCATATACGTGAATCAAATCTTGAAAGTGTTTTTGCCCTGTTTTTGTGAGAAGACTTGAGATATTCAAAAGGGGCATTGCTAGAACTTCAATTTGTATCAATCTATTCTTTGAAAGAGTTTCTATTATTCAAACACTTTGTTTATTGTGTAAAGAGGGTGAGGTATCCCTCTAGTGAAAAATGGTGAGGTATCCCTTGTTGAGAAGAAGGTGAGGAATCCTTCAAAGGTGTAAACAAGGGTGAGGTATCCCAAGGTGTTGTTGAGTGCTCTAATCTGTAAAGGTTTTCAAGCACCCATTCAAGCTTGAAGTTTAGTGCAAAATCTTGAGTGGTTCACTTGAGGACTAGAGTAGGTCACAATGGGTGGCTAAACCAGGATAAATCCTTGTGTTTGATTCTCTCAACCCTATCTCTTTACATTTATGCATTTATTTTATATGCTTGCTTGAATGTTATTCATCTTGGCTTGTTTAATTTACGAGCGAAGTATTCAATCTCATTTATCTATTCACTTCAATTATCCAATAGCTTCAACGAAAATTGATAAACAAATGTTTTACGAAAGATTTGTGAAAATATTTCATAAACTCAATTCACCCCCTCTTGAGTTTGAGGCCACTTGGTAACAAGTGGTATCAAAGATAGGCTCTTGTGTAAAGGGCTTAATAGCTTCAAGAGAAAGTGATGGCCTCCTCAAATGAATTTTCAGAAAGTTTTTCCATCTACAAACCTCCCTTTTTCAATGGAGATGGGTATGCTTATTGAAAAGAAAGAATGAAAATTTTTATTGAAGCTATTAACCTAGATGTGTGGGATGCTATTGAAGATGGTCCTTTTATCCCCACAAAAGTTGTTAATGGTGTAAGGGTTAATAAACCAAGAAGTTAATGAACCAATGATGATAAGAAAAAGGTCCAATATAATTTGAGTGCCAAAAATATCATTACTACATCCTTGAGGTATGATGAATTCTTTAGAGTCTCAAATTGTAAATCTGCCCAAGAAATGTAGGATACTTTAGAAGTAACCCATGAGGGTACTAGTGAAGTGAAAAGATCAAGGATCAATACTCTCACTCATGAATGTGAGCTGTTTAGAATGAATCAAAATGAAAGCATTCAAGAAATGCAAAAACATTTTACACTTATTGTTAATCCTCTTACCTCATAGGGAAAGACTTTTCCTAATGAAGATCTTATTAACAAAGTGTTGAGATGTTTGAGCAGGCATTAGCAACCTAAAGTGATGGCTATTGCGGAGTCAAGAAATCTCTTAACCATGACCTTAGCCACACTTTTTGGCAAGCTCCAAGAACATGAATTGGAATTGAATAGACTCAACCAAAGTGAGGAGATTGACAAGAAAAAAAAGGGAATAGCTCTCAAGGCCACTTCCTCCATGATTAATGATGATGATGATGATGAAGATGATGGAGATGGCTTGGAAATAGATGAGGAGAATCTTGCTCTACTAGTAAAGAAATTTGAAAGATTCTTCAAGAAGAGTGAAGCTCAAGGAAGACCTCCCTTTCCCTAAAAGAATGTCTATCACAAAAGGGAAGAAACCTCATCCATTCCTAAATGCTATGAATGTGGAGAATTTGCTCACATGAAGATGGAGTGCCCAATCTATCAAAGTAAAGTGAAAAAATATCACAAAAGATCCTCAAGGGAGAAGAAAGAAAGAAGAGCCTGCATAGGTTGGGATGATAATGACATAGATTTAACCGATAGCTCGGATAATGAAAAAGCTAATCTATGTTTAATGGCTAGAGGAGAAGAGAAAGATGGAGACGACATGGAGGTAACATCCTCAAATTCTGAATCAAACTCTTCCCATTCCTATGATGAATTACAATATGCATTTGAAGAATCACATAATGAATCTATAAGACTTGCAAAACTTGTTTCATCATCCAAGAAATCAATTTTCTCATTTGAAAATAAAATTTCTGCTTTAAACAAAGAAATTGAAGAATTGAAATTAGAAAATAAAACTCTTGGATTGATAGATGCAAATTCTTCATGCATGACATGTTTATCACTTGATAATGCATCTACACCCTTATCTTGCTCATCATGCAAAGCGTTTGAAATTGAGATTGAGAATTTGAAAAGCACTTTTTCAAAATTTACCTTTGGAAGAGATAATTTGAACATATTGCTTAGGAACCAAAGATGTGTTTTTCAAAAGGCTAGTTTGTGGTATAATCCAAATAAACAACAAAAGTTTCTCCAGAATTTCTTTGTTCCATCAAGTACATCAAGTAGTCCCTTTATTAAATGTTTTCATTGTGGTAGGAAAGGGCATAGTGCATTAACTTGTAATGTAAGGAAAAATATTAATAATAAGTTAGGAACTAAAATGGTTTGGGTTCCCAAAGGCACTTTGCCAAAAACTAACATACAAGGACCCAAGAAAATTTGGGTACCAAAAGTCAAAAATTGAAGTGTGTTATAGGTGTGCTTGAAGGCCAAGAATTGACTTTGGATATCTTGAAAAGTGACTGCTCCAAGCACAAAACCAGAAAAATTCTTCAAGCTATCCTCCTTGTCTCCCAGAAGCTTGAACTTGCATCATTTGGTTAAGTGGAGACTTGCTCTATGGTTTACTAGTTTAATATCTTGAATATGCTAAATGAATATGCTCTTTATGTGAAATGGCATGTATAATATCAATATCTTTGAACTTGTCATATTGGATCAATCATGCATCTAATTCTACCGTACAATACATCAACTTGTTGCATAATATGCTATTTTGATGCATAATATATTGCTTTGTCGCATAATGTGATATCTTGATGCATAATATGTTGTTTTATTGCACAATAATGTGTTTCAGATCATAATCTAATTGGACTATATGCTTAAATGTTGTTTGGAATTGATTTGGAATGTTTTGGAACTTTTTTGAAGGCTTTGAGATTGATCAATTACTGCTTGAAATGCAAAAATTGATTTCAGCAAGCTTGTAATCGATTATAGGATCTTTGTAATCGATTACAAAGGCTCTGTCAAGCATTCCAAACTAAGTCAGAAAGCATGTAATCGATTACACAAACTTTGTAATCGATTACAAGGAAAACAGAACGCATGTAATCGATTACAACAAAAGTGTAATCGATTACAAAATCTTTTTTTCATAACTTTGCTTAATCTTGATGTTATGTTCCTTCATGATGCTTTCCTTATGCTTAATCTTTATCTAACCCCCATATTGCTCTTGTATATGACTCTGTTTTCTATTGGCATAAATGATAAATACTATCTAAGTTTCTCTTTATATGCATTTGTTATTGGTATCACATATTGATGTGCTAAATGGTTTATACTCTGATATTGATCCTGTTGGGCTGAAATGATTATATCAAATCTGAATGTTTATATCTTATTTTTAATAATGCCAACGGGGGAGAGATTATTAAAATATAATATATTACATGTGTACGGGAGAGTTTTGCGCTTTCACATATTCTATCTCATGCATACATTACGGGGGAGAGTTGTACTAAATCTTTGATAATCAAATAAATGTAAATATTTATCCTTCTGTTGAATGCTTAGTTTGTCATCATCAAAAAAAGGAAGAATGTAAATGCTTATGTCCTGTAGCATATCAAATGGGTTTTTTATGATAACAAAGCCAAAGATGAAGGTCAAGATCAAAAGAGAAGACCAAGATCAAAAGATAAAGACCAAGATCAAAAGAGGTATATTAGATATAGGTCTTAGAATACCAATGTAAAATGCCCTTTAAATATCTCAAGATTTCTCAAATGATTTTTCATATATCATTTCCAAAATAAGTGTGAAAATTCAAAGCTAAACATGTTTTTCAAAGAAACGTTATTTTCAATCTTAGATTTAACACTCATAAAAGGATTTATGTTTAATCAAATGTCTTGAAGTGTTAGAAATGACTTACAAACTTAATTGGACTTGAAAAATATGTTCAAAGGCCAAGGTAATTGATTACACATGTTTTGTAATCAATTACAAGCTAAACAAAGAGCTGGTAATCGATTACATGGAGCATGTAATCGATTACAAGCAAGTCAGAGGCCTTGTAATCGATTACACCAGTAATGTAATCGATTACATTGAACCCAGAAAGGCAAGAACACATTCAAGAAGGTATGTAATTGATTACATGGAAATGGTAATCGATTACAAAGCAAGTCAGAGGCCTTGTAATCGATTACACCAAGAATGTAATCGATTACACAAAACCCAGAAAGCCAAGAACACGTTGGAACAACAATGTAATCGATTACATTTGCTGTGTAATCGATTACAAGCAATCTGACAGAGTCCAACGGCTATATTAATGGCATTTAATGCTTGGCTAAAAATGACCCAACGACTCCTTTCTTCCAATAACTTATAAATACTTGCCTTGGGGCTTCTTTAAGGGTTGAACTTCAATTTAGAACATCAATCTAACACTCATATACGAGAATCAAATCCTGAAAACGTTTTTGCCCTATTTTTGTGAGAAAACTTGAGATATTCAAAAGGGGCATTGCTAGAACTTCAATTTGTATCAATCTACTCTTTGAGAGAGTTTCTATCAATCAAACACTTTATTTATTATGTAAAGAGGGTGAGGTATCCCTCTAGTGAAAAAGGGGGAGGTATCCCTTGTTAAGAAGAAGGTGAGGTATCCTTCAAAGGTATAAAGAGGGTGAGGTATCCCTCAAAGGTTGTATAAGGTGAGGCATCCCTGTTTTGAGGCTCAAAGCACAAGGGTGAGGTATCCCAAGGTGTTGTTGAGTGCTCTAATCTGTAAAGGTTTTTAAGCACCCGTTCAATCTTGAAGTTTAGTGGAAAATCTCGAGTAGTTCACTTGAGGACTGGACGTAGGTCACAAGGGGTGGCTGAACCAGGACAAATCCTTGTGTTTGATTCTCTCAACCCTATCTCTTTACATTTGTGCATTTATTTTATATGCTTGCTTGAATGTTATTCATCTTGACTTGTTTAATTTGTAAACAAAGTATTCAATCTCATTTATCTATTCACTTCAATTATCCAATAGCTTCAACAAAAATTGATAAACAAACATTTTACGAAAGATTTGCGAAAATATTTCATAAACTCAATTCACCCCCTCTTGAGTTTAAGGCCACTTGGTAACAATTAGATTCAAGCCTGCTACTTACTACTACTAAGCATTTTCAAATATAATAAAGCCATGTATATATAAAAAATATGAGTCACGAATAGATATATTTATCACATAATATTTTTATTTCTCATAAATATAATACATACATCATTAAAAGAATCTACAAAGCTACACTAAGCTAAGCACTTCAAGTTCTTGCTTGTCTTCACTTTCCATAAGACTTCCTCCCTAGAATTATCATGGAAACATACACATGGGGTGAGAATCACATATTCTTAGTAGTTGAAAAAATCCATAAACCATCTCATCACAATCATTCTAGTCATTTCGGGGAAAAATACATTTCTAAACTCAAGTCTCATACTTATCAAGCTAGAAAGGTGGCAAAAGCCAAAACCATGTCCTTTCTCTTCTCGAAATAGATTCTCATTCCATAAGTTTATATAAAAACTCATATATCACAAACTATTTTCAAATGAACACCACACTCATGAAAACATCATCTCCATCTCAAAGATACAAACCAACATCTCAATCTCAGAGATACGTAATTGCCCATACAGTTGCCATGCTATGCCAAATTATGCCTTATGTGCATGCCTATGTAATAACCTAAATATAAAATGAATAAAGTTATGATACCATTAATGAAAACCCAATTCCTTGGTAATATCATGATATGGATGCATTTTGAATAAAACACTGGAACCTAGTTCCAACTGTCTTTTTTTCGGGTAGTGAATCTATCACCACGCGGTCTTCAGCCACATAGAGGAATCTATCCCCTCCAAGTAGTGAATCCATCTACTACACGATCTTCAACAACATAGAGGAATCCATCCCCTCTTGGTAATGAATCCATCAACTACACAGCCTTCTACAACTTATCAAGCAAAGTAATAACTAATTACCTATAATAATTAGTAACACAGACTCAAGTGATTCATCAACAATGAGGACTCCACTTCATCAACATAGTTATGGAACAACAATTATGCCAATTACTACAATAACTAGCATGTCAATTGGTTTACATTCCTAACTACAAGTACACTTCATTAGATACTGCTATTAGAGTCTTAATACTCATTAAGAAGTATAAAAGAAGAAACTACACTATTGAAAGGCTCCATAGCATCAAACACAACTCATAGTTGCTCCCAGGCAACAATACCGCGGCGCCCAACCCTCGAGTTAAAGTACTAGTAGAAAATGCTGCCCACGCCGCAACACCCCAAGTGCCACTCCGTGGCATGCATAGCAGAATACAGATTCTGCAAAATTCTGCACATATGGGTACTGTTCCATTGGAACCAAACACTCTTCCAATCACTCAAAACTCCATTCCAAGTGATTTTCAACCTCAAACAAGGTCCATTAACACATTGTAACTCTTATACAACTTTAATTTCACTTAAACAAAAAATCAAGAATCATTCAACCACTAAAAACCTAAAACCCCAAATTTGACTAAGAAGGGAAAACAAGGTATCTGAGGGCTGAAAAATCATCTCCATGCATCCAACAACTCAAATATAAGTCATCCTCAAGTTCTCCAACAAGATTCAAGCTAAAAACATCAAATCACACTCAACATCCAATCCTCACATCAAGCCATCACTTATGAACAAAATGAAGCAAAAGAAAGATGAGTAAGAATAAGGTTTCCCCCTTCCTCAATCTTCAGAAATTGAAATCACTTAGTAGTTTCTCTACAAAACTAAGTTCTCTCTCTTATTTGGATGATGATCCTTCTCCTTTAGCTCCTTGCTTTCCTTTCTCTTTGTCTTTTCCTACTTACGCCATGAAGTGAGGGTGAGAAATGAGAGAAAAGTCTTATTTAAAGACAAAGAATCAAAGGCAGTAGAAAGAAGAGAAACATGAAAGGCTTAGTCACTTAAGTGACTAAGCTGTAACTTCCGATCTGCTAAGAAATAAGTGACTAAGCTGTAACTTCTGATCTGCTAAGAACACTTGGATTTCACCAAATTCACTTTTCCAACTTCCATCAAGTTTCAAATAAGTCCTAAGATTCATCAAAAAAAAATTTTCACCATTTCCATAATTTTTCACATCTACTGGGGGTCAATCCAACATTAAAACACACAATTAATATGCTTAAAAATGTCAAAATAACTCCGATTAACCTCAAACTTTAACCACATCTACTTTCACACTTTTGTGACCTAGAAACAAGTTCTCCACACTTATTTCCATTAACTAAGCAGTTTAAGTCAAATTCGGGGCTAAAAACAGTTATATTTTGCATATAGTGCTACAACAAAGTGACTAAACATGCTCAGACAGTCACAAAAATTAACAAGCATGATAATCAAGTATTAATCTACCTCTGTAACCATATACAAGTCTATCATATTTTTACGAGTGTTACAATGCACGTCCCTTGCCACACCCACGCCGGAGCACAACATGTGCCACACCGCGTCATGAATAGCAGAATACAGATTCTGCAGCATTTTGTAGATCCGAGTACTGTTCCATTGGAACTTATCCCTCATCCAATTACTCAATCCTCACATCTAAGTGATTCCCAACCTTTCCCAAAGTCCATTAACATATTGCAACTCTTGTACAACTTCAATTTCACAAAATCATGGATTAATGAACTCATCATCTACCTTGAAACCTAAACCCCCAAATTCAACCCAAATGGGAACAAAGGTGTCCAAGTGATGAATAATTCATCCCCAAGCATCCAATAAACTAATTTTCACACCACCAAGCTATCTTCAAGCATCTCATCACGATTCAAGCCATAAACATCAAAATCACACTCAAAACCTAACTTTCCTATCATGCCAACACTCAAGAACAAGATGAAAAAAAAATAGGAAGATGAGTCAAAAACAAGGTTTGCCCTACCTTAAGATCTTGAATATGGCCAAGGATAGATCCAAGCTTATTAATCCTTGCTTGCCTCTTGGTTTCTCCTCTTTCTCTTTCTCCTTCTCCTTTCTCCTCAACGGTTCCCTTCTCTCTTTTCTCTTCTCTCTTCTGTTTTCTTTTGTTTCTCAGCCGTAAGTCACTTATAAAGAGAAGTCAAATTTGACTTCTCACAAATAAGTACTAAAACTTCGATCTGCTAAAAATACTCAGATTTCACCAAATTTGGTTTCCTAGTTTTCAATAGATTCAAAATAAATATTAAGATTCATTAAAAATCCTATTTCACTATTTCCATATTTTTCCATATCAGCTGCTAATCAAACCGGCATTAAAACACACAACTAATATACTTAAAAATGTCAAACTATCTCTGATTATTCTCAAACTTTAACTGTAGCACAATTCTCATATTTGTGGCGTAGAAACAAATTCTCTACATTTATTTCAATTAACTAAGCAGTTTAAGCCACTTTCGGAGTAAATAACAGTTATATTTCATACATAGTATTATAACAAATTGCCTAAACGTGCTTAGACAGTCACAAAATCATACAGACATATTAAGTAAGTATTAGGCTATTTCTATAACTATATACAAGCTTAACATGTTTCCTAAGATGTTACAATGAGTATTTGTGTGCAATTATTTTGTCGATATGAATATCATGTCATTAATAAAATGTTTATTTTCTATTACTCTGCAAACCGAATATTTAGAAACAAAAGAGTTGCTCACATACCACTACTACTGTGGAACGAGTATGCACTGTGATTATTACATTTGGGGAGAAGATTTTGCAAAAATTGGTAACATTCAACTTAGGTGTACTAGACTAATTATATTATTAATTATAGTATATTATAATAATTATTTATTATTAAATGATATGATTAGTCTAATATATCTAACTTAAGTATTTTAAATTTATGTAAAAAATTTCTCCTTTTAAGTTTATTTTATTAATGTTGAGTTTGCGACAAATTACAATCTCGTGCCATTAATGCAATGAACAAATAAGGCCTAAAGAAATTTAATTATTTAAAAGAATAATTAAAACATGTTATTGATAAGGAAAAAATTATCTTTAAAGTGAGTTTATTTTTAAAATGAGTTTACTTTTCAAATTACTTTTGAACTGCTAACTCAAAACCTAATTTAGAACATACACAAATGTACAATAGCTGCTTGTGTACAAAGGCATGAATGACTTGGGTCTCATGAATGCATTTACATTGAACTTTTTCTTATTATAAATATTATTTTTATATTTTGATAACAGCATTGAGTTGATTTTACTAGTGACAATTGTTTTCTGATTATTTCGCAAAGAAAGTTGTCTTCTCATTTGTCTGCATCATTAATGGTTCAGATCCGCCAAATTATGGCAACATCAACTTCCTAGTTCTTTAGGATACACTGACCTATGATAAATGTTAATGTGAAATTTTCAGAATAAGTTTTACTCTCTCATTTTTTTAATGTTATGCTTATTGTACATAACTTTTATTATGAAAATTTACATGAAAATTCTTTATATTTATCAAATGTGCTATAACCAATTATAAAAATATTGTCAGGATTCGTTAACAGAATTGTTATCTCTTGTGCTCGAATATTCAAATGTCATTCCTATTCTTAGTTAAACTTATATATTGAGAATTGAAAAAATTACATTTATTTGATACAACTGAATTGAAAGTTGAACTAGATCAAATGAATGAGTTCTTCTTATCTGAATCTGGACACATCGTCAATGGTAAGTTTAAAATTTAAAGCACTAGGTAAGTTTGTAACCAGCTCCCAGTTTCTACGTTGTGACACACAAATCCAGTATTGGGCTCCAGTAGATATTTTGGGACGTTTAGGAATTTTATGGGCCATCTAAATGTTAGGGCTTTATAATTATTTTTTTTGGATAATTTAGGGCTTTATAATTTGAAGACTGCAAATTCAGTTTGTGTTCACAATTAATTAAAATAAGACCCAAAACAAAATAAAAATTAACTTAAATGATCCACAATAAGGATTGTCTTACAAGTTTTCCATCCTCGTTGACCCTTCAAGAAGGGATTACTCGTTGACCCTTGAAGAAGGGGTTACTTAGATTATTTTAAAAATTATATTGATTTGTAACTTTTTACCATTTTTTTATTGTATTTATTGATTTTTTATATAATTTTTTTTAAAATTTTAACTTAAAATGGGTAAGGCCGCCATCCCGCGTTCCACATTTGAAAACAAGATTTTGAGGGGTTGCTTAGCCTTTTTGAAAATTTTGACTAACTGACCCCACATAAAGGCGTGGCCATCACGGCAAAAAGAAGATTCTTCTTCTTTATATATAAGATACTCTGAATAACTCCTCCATACCTTCAGTCCAATTCTCCTTCAGATAAGCTTTGACATTTGGTTAATTAATATCAGCTTCAAATCAAATGGGTCCCCTGAAGATAGGCATTGCATTCGGCTTAGGAACCATGTTTGGGATCCTAATGAGTCGAGGTCCACAACATTTCCGCTGTCATAATTCAGGCTGGCTAGGCCACCATCCCTGGTGCTGTCACACACGAGCCCATACAAAGGAAATTGTGGAAGGCGCAGCACAGGATGGGTCAACTCTTGCGAATAATTAGTAGGAAACAGAGCTTATGTTTTTGTGCACTATGTATCTTCTTACGTCCCATTACAATAACTGGTGTTCTTGATGTTTGCATGATTTGGGGGAACCGGGGAACTATAGTTGGAAGATGATGCATCTTACTTGTTCTGGGGTTTGATTTTGTGGTGGTGGGTGTTTGTGTGCGGTTATTTTGTTGATATCAATATCATGTCATTAATAAAATATTTATTTTCTATTACTCTGCAAACCGAATATTTAGAAACAAAACAGTTGCTCACATACCACTACTACTGTGGAACGAGTACGCATTAAGATTGTTATATTTGGGGAGAAATTTTTGCAAAAATTGGTAACATCTTTATAATCGAGTTAGATGTACAAGAATTTGTAAAAATTGCGGTCCGAAAATGTTATAACGAGAGCCTTAGAATTTGCAGGGTCCACAAGAAAGCAAAGGCTAACACATCTCGCCTAGTTCTAGATTAGGTCAACATCCTTATCATCAAGTTAGATGTATGAGAAAAAATCTGGGGTACGAGACCCAAGAGGGAGGGCGAACTACAACCTATCCAACTTGGCACCAAGTCAGATCAAGTCACTAAGATTGGAGTAAACTTGGAAGATGACGAGAGAGGCTACCTGATTGAGCTATTGCATAAAAATAAAAATATCTTTGCCTGGATGTCCTCCGACATGTCTAGGCTTGACCCTCCTTCATCTATTATCGTTTGTCTATCAAGGAAGATGCAAGGACAGTCTCCCAGAAGAAAAGAAAAGTTGGTCCAGAAAGGTAGCAGGTTATTGAAGAACAAGTGAAGGAGTTGCTTAGTACCGACTTCATCAGGGAAGTACCTTACATCACATGGTTGTCTAATGTGGTCCTGGTGAAGAAGTCAAATGGCAAGTGGAGGATGTGCGTCGACTATACAAACCTAAATAAGGCCTGTCCCAAAGATCTATATCTGCTTCCCAATGTGGATAAATTGGTTGACAGCTCCTTAAGCTTTCGTTTGTTGTTATTCATAGATGCATACTTTAGATACAACCAGATCCCAATGTACTCCAGGGATGAACATAAAACTGTCTTTATTACTGATAGGGCGAGTTACTGCTACAAGGTTATGCCTTTTGGTCTGAAAAATATAGGAGCTACCTGTTAGAGGATGATGAACAAGGTCTTTGAAGACCAAGTGGGGAAGATGTTAAAGGTTTACATTGACGACATGATAGTGAAAACCCCACAAGATGGATCATATACTACGAACCTCAAAGAGGTGTTTGAACTTTGGAAGCATAACATGAGGCTTAATCTAGAGAAGTGCACCTTCGAGGTCCAGGCAAGCAAGGTTTTAGGCTTCATGCTGACTCACTGCAGAATAGAGGCTAACCTAGATAAATGCCAAATAGTGCTCAACTTGCGTAGCCCTCAGAGTGTCAAAAAAATGCAGCAACTGATAGGCCGGATCTTGATCCTCACACGTTTCCTTACTAAAGCTACTCACAAATCCCTTCTCTTATTCAGATTGCTCAAAAAGAAGAATAATTTTGAGTGGACTCAAGAGTGTGAGGATGTCTTTTCTGCTTTAACGAATCTTTTGTCCTTTCCCCTCATACTAAAAAAACCGGAACTTAGTGAGACACTGTACTTATACATTTTAGTACATGATGAAGCTATAAGCTCTGTGCTAATCGCGAAACGACAGAGGGGCAGAAGCTAGTCTATTTCGTAAGCAAGGTTCTGCAAGGCCCAGAGCTTTGTTACCAGAAGATTGAAAAGGTTGACTTTGCACTTGTCACCATGACTAGGAGACGTAGGAAATACTTGCAATGCCACCCTATGGTGGTGAGAATATACTAACCTATTCGCCAGGTGTTGCACAAGCCAGACTTAGTAGGGAGAATGATTGCTTGGTCCATCGAGTTTTCTGAGTTTCGAATCGCATATGAGCCTCGGCTTGTAATAAAGGCTCAGGCACTCTCCAACTTTCTGGAAGAACTCACATCAAACCTGGGCGACCCCGTAAGGATCTCTTAGACCATATTTGTTGATGGATCCTCAAACCCTAAAGGAAGTGGCGCCGGGGTAATTTGGAAAAATCTGAATGAGTGACAGTGAAAAACTCCCTGAAGTTCGAGTTCCCAACATCTAACAATTAGGCGGAGTATGAAACATGTATTGCCGGACTGGTAATGGCCAAGGATATGGGAGCAACGAAAATCACACTTTGGAGTGACTCTCAACTTATGACCTCCCAGATCCAAGGTGACTATCAAGCCAAGAAGCCCCTCCTTCAGAGATACTTAGTCAAGGTCCAAGAGCTCCTTAAAAGCTTCCAGGATGCCAAAATTGAGCATATACCCAAGGAACATAACTTTAGGGTAGACCTCTTATCCAAGCTGGCCAGCATTAAAAGCCTGGGTAACAATCATCTAATGATCCAAGAAACCCTCTCTCAACCTTCTGTCATGGGTTCAATCGTTTTCCAGGTGAAAGAACAAGAGCGTACTTGAATTACCCAAATCATGGAATATTTACATTCCGGAGTCAGGCCCGCAGATTTAAAGGAAGCCTCCAAATTGATCAGAACTGCAGTCAAATACACCATCTACGATGGGCAGTTATATCGATGTGGGTTCTCCTCATCTCTCCTTAAATTTCTCACACCAAAAGAAACAGAGTATGTACTGATTGAGGTCCATGAAGGGAGTTGTGGACACCACTTAGGAGGCAAAGCCTTAGCTTTGAAGGCACTCAAGGCCAAATATTATTAGCCTACAATGGAAGTTAACTCCCTTGCACATGTCCGTGTTAGCCAAGGTAGTCACCACCCAAGAGGGAGTGAATTGAGTGATTACAAATTTTTAAAGCAACTTTGAGAAATTATGCATTTTGATATTTTCAATCAATACATGCAGTAAAATAAGTCTAACGAAGATAGAACTATTGTAAATTACTCAAATACGACTTGGGTTATTGGATAAATCAAGCAAATAAGCTAGATATCAAGTTCTTAGAATCAAAACATCAAGATGACAAGATATGCAATAGATAAATATATTACACTAAATACTGAAATTAAAGAGTGTAGGGAAGAAAGAATCAAACTCAAGAATTTATCCTGATTCAGCCACTAACCACTTGTGGCCTACATCCAGTCCCCAAGCTTAACTTGATATTTTCTTCACTATCTCTTAGACTTCACGGGTGCTAGGAAAACCTTTGTACAAACAAGAGCACTCCACACACCTTGGGATACCTCACCCTTGTGCTAGAGCCTCCAACTCTTCAAGCTTCACAGGTGCTTAAAAAAAACCCTTACATTCAAGAGCACTTACAACACTTTTGGGATACCTCAACCTTTGTGTTTGAGTCTCACTACAAGGGATACCTTATCCTCTTACAATGATTTAAAGATGAAGAGAAAGATTAGAAACTTTTACAAGAGTAGATATACAACTTGAAGAACAAAAGAATAGAATGATTTTGTAATAAAGAGCTCAAAATATGATTTTGATGATTTAAGAATCAAATCAAGTGTTCAAGAGTTGTAAAAGCTTCAAATATCACTTATATATAGAGCTCAAGTGATAAAATAGTCATTGGTAGTATTTAGAAATAATTTTTTTTATAAAAAATAGCTGTTTATAACCGTTGGGAGCGTTTCTGGGAAGGATGTAATAGATTACAAAGCCTCTGCCAAAGTTGTAATTGATTACAAGGCTAGTGTAATCGATTACATGGCCTTTAGTTTCAAAAACTGACTTTAAATAGTCATTACTTCTTCATTTCTTATCTATTTAAAGCAAATAACCACTCATTGGAAATATCTTTGAGTCTATTTTCAAATGAAATAAGTTTTACAATAAAACTCAAATTATTTTGAAAGTTATAATCAAAAGAGTAACCAAAGGTCAGCTTTTCAAAACTCAAACTTAACTATTTTTCATAGTTTTGAACTCTTACCATGACTAGCTTTTCAAAACATGTTTCTTGGGCATTTAGCATGTAAGAACCATTTTAAAAAATTTAAAAATATATTTGAGCTCTTTTCTTGTAAACCCTCTATCTTTACATAGGAGAAAACCTAAAAGAAAAATATATCAATTCTAGTCCTTAGGCTTCTTGATGTAATCTAAACTTCCACAAATTTTTTCTCTTCAAATCTTGCAAATGCTTAGAACATCTTATCATTCTCAGTCTTCTTGAGTTGAGTATAATTGTGATCTTTTACTTTCTTATTGCAATGCTCACTCTTGGTACTTGGACTATCTTATAAAGTATTACTCACTTAAAATAAACATAGTTAGTCCAAATTCATAATTCAATATCTTCATATGCATTATTCATAAATGTATAACTCTAGTTAGTCTAACATGCATATAAGAATTTTATAGACATATCCAAATAAGACATTTATCAATTACTAATAGATATGCTCTATATAGGATGTAATAAAGAACACTTTGCACATTTTCATTCAAATATAGCTAAATCTAATATTAATTTAATACAACTCAGATAACATATTATTAGATATATTCTATAAAAGATGTTATAAAGAATATGCATGATTCTTAAATGAAACATAATAAGATGGAGTACATGATCATGCATGATCCAATATAATCTATTAAGTACATCTATGTAGCATGATCAACATCCTTTTGTAATGCATTTGTCATCATCAAAACTTAACACATTAAATCATTAGAGCAAAGATAATTCTACAATCTCCCCCTTTTTTATAATGACAAATCACCAAATAAAAATATGTTGAGCAATATAAAAGAATAAATATTCATATCAGCATATCAAGTAATAAGCACAAGAATATATTTTTCTTTTCAATTTTCACTCCCCCTATTTGATATCAACAAAAAAGCTTAGAAAAGAAAGATAATATTTTCTCTCCCCCTATAGATAAAACTCATGTCGTCAAAAAGAGTAAGATCATCAAAACTAAAATAAGTACCGCTTGATGAAAGTTACAAAATATCCATATAAGGTCATGGAATTAAGGTTTTCAAATGAAAGATCATACAACTTGTCACATATCAAGAATTTCTCAGTGAAAGAATCAAAAGATATAAAATTTAAGAATGTTTACTTTCTTTCATTGATAGACAGAAAAAGAATAAGATATGGTTTTCGTTGACATGTTGATAGTATTAACAATAAAACACTTCATGTCAAATAAGGATGTAAGCTAAGAGATATAAGCAACAATTTAAGAACTAGACTCTCCCTTAAAATATGCATATTATCAAAATATAAAACATAATAGTTTAACATAGGCATGCATATATTTATAGTCAACAAGGATATGGTGGAAAGATATGTAAGATGAAAAGGATAAAAAAACCATTACTAATCAACAAATAATTATAAAAAGTTATAAGAAAAGAAGATAAGCTCCCCCTTATTGAAGCACGAGATAGATAAAGAGAAATAAGTATGTCAAAATCATGTAAGCACATTACCATAAAGTAAAGCAAGGAAAAATATACTTATTCTTAATCCAGCAATCAAAAACCATTTTTAAACTTCTTTCCCTTTAAAAAATTTTTTTATAAGAACACACTACATTTTCAAAAGCATTTTAGAAGAGTAAAGAGGTTTTATATTAAAACCACATATTCCTTGAGAGTGATCAAACCCAAGTCAAAAGAACATTTGAAAGTACATCTCCTCTCTTTCTCATTGAACAAGAGTCTTGAGAAAATAAAACATTTTAAAGAACAAGGCTTATCTATTAAAGTATTAAGATGGTCTCTATAGAACATTTCAAAAGATTTATTTGAAAACTTTCTTAAACATTCTCTCAAGATTTAATAAAACTTTTCAAAGCAATGAAGAGAGTATTATATTTATAGCACATATCCAATGATTTTCAAATTTTTAAGACAATTAGGAGGTGAAAATACTTTCAAGGTCTTAAGACAAGTTCAAAAGATTATCAAGGATATGAAACTTAAAAAGCTTCTTTCAAATATAATAAGAAATTTTGCTTTAAAAAACTTTTTAATCAACTAAGAAACTTTTTTCAAAAGAAAAGCATGATTCTCATAGGTGTTATACCACTAAGAAACCATAGATCAAGAAAATCATAGATATCAATCATTCACCTTGATGAAATATGTTATAGGGATTAAAGCATGTATAGGACTAACATCAACTACCCTATATGCAATGACAAAATTAGCAAGTTCATATCCAATTAGGCACTTTGTCAATGCTAAGCATACTTCTCATGTAAGGAAAGCATCTAATCATTTAAGATTAATTTATTAATAAGTGACATACAATCCATAGCATATAAAATATCACAATAACTTGGAGATATAGATACTAATTGAGAGAGTGATGCTTCTTTAGAATGTTCTTCGTTTATTGTTCCTCTGAGTTTGAGCTTTCTTCCATTGCGTATTCTATTCCATTGCACTTGAAGAAAGTCTCCTCATGTCCCTCTCCATTCAACTCTCCTCTTTATCCATTTATACTTGACATTTCAATATTTGATGGTTATATTTAAAACACATATAAACACTTGCAAAGCTAACTCTAAAAGCTCTCTAAAACATAAGTTAGCATCAAATATCATTTAAGCCCATATATAAGCATAATTTAGATTAATATATAATGTAACATATATACCATATTATCAACCATGCAATATTAGCTTTAACAAGAATGCATGAAGTACATATGCACTTAAATAAAAAAAATAGTTTAAGCATTTTAAGGAATGATTCAAGTTTATTAAGAAACATATGATCATCATCAAAATTGTATAGGCATTTTAGGCAAACAATGATCATGTTAGACATGTTATATTAAGTAAGAAATTCTAGTATGCACATATGTCAATCAAGAACAAAAAGTCCCTTATTGTAAAGCAAGAATTGACATGTCATGAAATTATAAATTTTAAAATCATCTATGATTCATTTCAATATATACTTTAATGTAGGAATCATTGAAGTTCAAAGACAAGTTCAATGCACAAAATGAATTAATTACTTCTTGTTTTCAAAATATGAACATATCAAACAATTTCAAATAAGAAGACATATAACTTTTAACTTTTCAATCTTCAAGTAAGTATATAAGACAATTAAGCATTAAAGAGAAAGGATTAGAACTGCTTATGAGCATGTGAATTTCTATATTTGAATAAAGAGAAATGGTCACAAGCTCAAGAACAAAGATATTACCATAAAACATGTCATTCCAAATAAAGTGTGTACATATCTAGCATGTTAGTATATGTAAAGACACTTTCAAGACACAATACTACTTAAGGCATGTTAAGGTAGAATACAACTCTCTACTTATCCAAATATCACATGATATTCAATTTAAAGAATAAATTAGGATAAGGGATTGATATAACCAAAAGTGTACTCTTTGAGTTTTTGTAAGTGACTCCAACTTCTATACCTTAATGCTCCTTGAGAATGTTGTGGTTCTCCATGATGTTTTTCATTACTCTTGGAGAACTCAGGCCATTTTAAATTTCTCCAACCTCAAGTAGCATAGTTGTATTTCACTGCAATGTATGCTTGAACTAATAGTCACCCTACAACACAATTCAAAGTACTTTCTTTGGTATCGACTAATTTTGGATCTATAGATATTAGTCATTGATTATTAATCCATTATGCTCTCATAAAGATCAATTTTTCATTGTATGTAAATGAGCACAACAAATTAAATAATGAATTACTATTAAGCACATAGTCAGTAGCATGCTTACTTTCATGATATATAGACAATTCAAAACATAGCAAGCACACCTAGACATTGTAGAACCTTATGTACTAAGATATATAACAAATTAATGAGTCATGGTACAATAAGAATGAACATAATCATGTGCTAAACATAGCATTCAAATTTTACTAAGTACACATGATTCTATCAATTATTTAAGGCCTATAAGGAATACACCTCAAATTTATTGAATTTATAAGTGAATGTGTATAGTCGATAGCATGCTTACTTTCATGATATATAGACAATTCAAAACATAGCAAGCATACCTAGGCATTATAGAACCTTATGTACCAAGATATATAACAAATTAATGAGTCATGGTGCAATAAGAATAAACATAATCATGTGTTAAACATAATATTCAAATTTTACCAAGTACACATAATTTTATTAATTACTTAAGGCCTACAAGGAATATACCTCAAATTCATTGACTTTACAAGTGAATGTACATAAGAGGTAAAAACTTTTGATATATTGGCCTTGATAATCAAGGAAACTATTTTCCTTACCAGCTGCTTAATTTTCTTTTGGTTTTTTGAACATTGCAAGTTTCACATTATGCATGTGAGAAGTTTCAGTAGAAGGATCCTTACCTTTATGACCAAGATGTCTACTATTGGGCTTTGGAAGCATTCTCCTTAATGATTCCTCTTTCTTTTGACTAATTAGTCCATCTTTTTGAGAAATTTTTTGTATAATAGAAACACCAGGAGGACATTTTGGTATCCACTTCATGTTGGGTTCTTGACTGTTAGTACTAAGGCCTTTGAAATCTTTAGGAGCCCATATCATATAATTTCTCATATAAAGATTTCTTCTATAATTACATAAATGATAAATATGTCCTAAATGACCACAAAAATTATAAACAATTGAATTCAATGATGACTTGATCCTTTGAAGATCATTTTTGGAAAATTTAAGTCTTTTGTTATTTTTACATTCTAAAATATTTTTTCCATAAGCCTTACTTGAATTATTATGTGGAATAATATTAATTTTATTCTCATTAATAAGCATAGAATGTAAGCAATTAGAATCATTAGCTTTAGCAAATTCGAAATATAAGTCCCCAACTTGATTTTTTAAATCAATGCACCTTTCACAAGAAGTTAAAGTTTCACATTTCAAAGGCATTTCCTCGTCAAGAAAAGCATATTCAATTTTCAAAGTCTCAATTTCATTTTCAATAGAGGAAATGTTTTCCAAAAAAGATAAGTTTTTCTTTTTTAACTTCAACAAACTATCATATAATTCATCATATGCATATTGTAACTCATAATAGGAAGGATTATATTCTAGTTTAGAATTATTTACCTCACAGTCTTTTTTAGCTATATAGAAAGTAGTCTCAATTTCTAGCATACTTGACTCTTTTAGGGGATCACCATCTTCCTCATTGTTGTCCATCAAGGATTCAAGAATATCTTCCTTCTTAAATTTGTTTTGCTTTGCCTCTTTTTCAAATTGAACAGCATCATCATCAAGAGGTATTAAACTCATTTTCTTACTTTGAATATCTTTTTGAAGAAATTTTTCATGACAAGCTTCCTTCAATGGCTTTTGCTCTTCTTACTTTCTATATACAACTTTATACACAAAATCATTATTAGCAATATAAAGAGCATCAAGGGTGTCTAAAATTTCTTTGGCACTAGAGCAATTCTTAATTCTAGCATAAGTATCATCATTTAAACTACTTCTAAAGATTTGAATTGTTCTAATGTTCAACGAAAAATATTTCTTGTGATAAGCATTCCAAGTCTGTTTTGATTTGTAAGTAAATCCATCAAGCACAATATCCCACAAATCAAGATCAATAGATTGCATATAAAATTTTATTCTAACTTTCTAATAAACAAAATGCACACCATCAAAGAATGGTGGTTTATCAATTTCAAAATCTTCCATTTTGAAACGCTTTCAATGGTTGCCAACAAACAATGATCTTTAACTCTAAGCGGTTAAACTTTCAACAAAGCACGAAGTTCTTATATCACTTGTTAGCCATGGTAACCATCACCTAAGAGGGGGTGACTTGGGTGATTACAAATTTTCAAAGTAACTTTGTGAAATCATGCATTTTGATATTCTCAATCAATACATGCAACGAAATAAGTCTAACAAAAATATAACTATTATAGATTACTCAAATACAACTTGAGTTATGAGATAAATTAAGCAAATAAGCTAGATATCAAGTTCTTAGAATCAAAACATCAAGATGACAAGATATGCAATAGATAAATATACTACACCAAATATTAAAATTAAAGAGTGTAGGGAAGAGAGAATCAAACTCAAGAATTCATCCTGATTCAGCCACCAACCACTTGTGACCTATATCTAGTCCACAAGCTTAACTTGAGATTTTCTTCACTATCTCCTACAGTTCACGGGTTCTAGGAAAACCTTTGTATAAACAAGAGCACTCCTCATACCTTGGGATGCCTCACCCTTGTGCTAAAGCCTCCAAATCTTCAAGTTTCACAAGTGCTTAAAAAAATATTTACATTCAAGAGCACTCACAAAACCTTTAGTATACCTCACCCTTTATGTTTGAGCCTTACTACAAGGGATACCTCACATTTTTATCTCTTGAGGGATACCTCACCCTCTTACAATGATTTCAAGATGAAGAGAAAAATTTGAAGAACAAAGGAATAGAATGATTTTGTAATAAAGAGCTCAAAATATAATTTTAATGATTCAAGGATCAAATCAAGTGTTCAAGAGTTGTAAAAGCTTCAAATATCATTTATATATAGAGCCCAAGTGATAAAATAGTCGTTGGTAGTGTTTAGAAATGATTTTTTATGAAAACTAGTCATTTATAGCTGTTGAGAGCATTTCTAAGCAGGATGTAATCGATTACAAGCCTCATATAATCGATTATAAAGCCTCTTCCAGACTTGTAATTGATTACAAGGCTGGTGTAATCGATTACATGGCCTCTGGTTTCAAAAACTAACTTTAAATGGTCATAACTTCTTCATTTCTTATTCATTTAAAGCAAATGACCACTCATTCGAAAGATCTTTGAGTCTATTTTCAAATGAAAAAGTTTAACAAGAAAACTCAAAGTATTTTGAAAAGTTATGATCAAAAGAGTAACCAAATGTCAGCTTTTAAAAACTCAAATTTGACTATTTTTCATAGTTTTGAACTCCTACCATGACTAGCTTTTCAAAACATGTTTCTTAGGCATTTAGCATGTAAAAACCATTTTTAAAAATTTAAAAACATATTTGAGCTCTTTTCTTATAAACCCTCTATCTTTACATAGGAGAAAACCTAAAAGAAAAATATATCAATTTTAGCCCTTAGGCTTCTTGATGTAATCCAAGCTTCCACAAATTTCTTCTCTTCAAATCTTGTAAATGCTTGGAACATCTTATTATTCTCATTCTTCTTGAGTTGAACATAATTGTGATCTTTTACTTTCTTGTTACAATACTCACTCTTGGTACTTGGACTATCCTACAAAGTATTACTCACTTAAAACAAACATAGTTAGTCCAAATTCATAATTCAATATCTTCATATGCATGATTCATAAATATATATCTCTACTTAGTCTAATATGCATTTAAGAATTTCATAGATATATCCACATAAGACATTTATCAATTACTAATAAATATGTTCTGTATAGGATGCAATAAAGAACACTTTGCACATTTTCATTCAAATAGAGCCAAATCCAATATTAATTTAATACAACTTATATAACATATTATTATATATATTCTATAAAAGATGCTATAAAGAATATGCATGATTCTTACATAAAATATAATAAGATGGAGTACATGATCATACATGATCCAATATAATCTATTAAGTACATCTATGTAGCATGATCAATATCTTTTTCTAATACATTTGTTATCATCAAAACTTAACACATTAAAACATTAGGGCAAAGACAATTCTATAGTCCAGGTTTGTGACAAATGTCAACGCCACTCAGACCATTATCAGGCTCCCTCAAAGGAACTATCCACGATGTCTGTACCTTAGCCATTCTACAGATAGGGTATAGATATTTTGGGTCCGTTCCCCTAGGCACCTTGACAACTGAAATACTTGGTGGTAACAGTGGATTATTTTACTAAGTGGGTCAAAGCAGAAACTCTTATCACAATCACCTCTGTCAAGATCTAAAAGTTCACTTGGTGCCACCTCACCAGGTTTGGGGTTTCGGAGTCCATTGTGATAGACAATGGGACCCAATTCAAAGATAAAGGTTTTGAAGAACTGGTCGCCGGGCTAAAGATCAAGCATCATTGCAGTTCCATCGAGAACCCCAGGACAAATGGATAAGCTGAAGCCATAAACTAGGTTATTGTTCAGGAAATTAAAAAAAGTTAGATGAACCTAAGGGAAATTAGGCTAAACAACTAGACAATATCCTCTAGGCCTACCGGACTATGCCCCACTCAACAATAGGGGAAACCCTTTTCAGACTCACTTATAGGTGTCAGGCTATGATCCTGGTGTAAATAGGAGAACTGAGCTGGCGTCTCCAATAGTTTTCACTTGATAGTAACCCTAGACTAATCAGAGAATACTTGGATCTCCTAAAGGAAAGAAAGCGCATTACCTATATACGCGTCGCCGCCATTAAACAAAGGACGACTACTTAGTATAACTCGAAGGTTGTTCCAAGGAAATTCCAACCAAGAGACTTAGTACTCCGGAGAGTGGACATCGAGGTAGGAATGCCTCCCAAGAGAAGTTACCCCCTAATTGGGAAAGCCCTTACTGCATCGCGATCAGCACTAGCAAAGGAGCCTACACCTTGGAGACATTAATAGGCTAGCCGATCAAGAATTATTCGAATGCGGACAAACTTAGAAAGTACTATAGCTAAGTGCCTCTTAAGGCCTACTTTTTCAATTTACTTTGTTTGATTTGCCCTAATTTTGGTGATTACATACTCTGTACGGACTTCAATTCTTTGACCTCTTAATAAAATGGAGTTACCCAGACATTGTGTTGCATTATTTAAAGCCTCAAGGGACTCTCAAGCCTTAAAATGCCTTGAGAACGTCTAAAGCTCGTTTTCTAATGGATTCGAGGCTTTTTAAAGAGTCCAGGTTAAGAAGAATAACCTACAAAACTCATTTGAGCGTTTTGGTCGCGAGTTATGGGTCCATTCCCAATCCTCAACACTTGGCCATGACCACTTTACAGTTGTGAAATTAATTGGAAACATGGGTTATGACACCTATGCTCTGTCATTAGGTACCTACCATGAATGTCTTATGTTAAACAAGTTTTGAAGTCGAAAATTCTTAAGTATCAGGTGATTTTCTATAGTAAACTGTAAACATTGAAGACCCTAGTTACATATCACCTTAAAATTTGCCTAAGTCAAGTGGAATTCTGAGTGCTCAATATTTTGGGCGTTGGACCCCAAACCAAGGTTTTAATTTAATTTATGCAGAAAATTCGTTGGACCCAAAATGGACTATGAAAAATGAACAAGCATATAACACTAAGTTATAAGAATAAATAAAAAGCATTCAAAATACCCCAGTGACCAAGGGAATTATCTTTACAAACAGCAGAGTACCCCACGCAGGGGGCAAAGGAATGCAAGCTTCAAGTTCAACTCCCTCCGGGCTCCATGGTATTGTGTGGAATACGATTAAAAATTAATATCAAAAGTAGTTGCCAAGTTCCACCAAAAATATAAAAACCTTACAACCAGTTGTGAAAGCAATGGTCGATCCACAGAGAACCAATTCAATTGACACTATCAATCTAATTCCTAAATTAAACTCTGATGAACAATAAAACAGTAAAAAGTAAAAATGAGGGTTTTATTGATTAAAACTAAAAAGAGAAATTAAACTTAAACCAAAACAATAAACACAAAATGAATTACCAAGTTAAAGATATTAGTTAAGAGATGGAATCCACTACTAGATTTACATGATTATGCTAACTTACATACTCTTTATACCAACATGATCAATTATGTTTTTATGTGATTATGAGATAAATCCCCTGTTTTCCTCAAGTTTCGCTTAATTCAGTAACTGCTCAAATCAAACCCTAACCATTAGTTATTTGTAAAGCAACCGCTCTTACACCTACCTAATGATTGCATTAAGAATTAGAAAATCAATCACACTAAGATCTAATCACACACCGAGATTAAATTACTTAGAACATATGTTTCACTAGTTTTACCACCGCAATCGCGCATAGCAATCCTAATTTTACCACTCTCAAAATTTGGCAAGAATATAAAAACCTTTATATTGATTTAAGATCAGAAACATATGAATAAAAACATAATTGTATTGATATAAAGAAATATGCAAGATTCACATAATCAAAACTAGAGTTTCATCTTCCATTAACCAATCAAGAAGTTTAGTCACACATGGCAAATTCAAAAACAGAAGAAGAATTAAAGAAAAACATTATTCAGAACAAAAGAAGAAAAGAAAAACTAAAGATCAAACTAATTTCCAAGGCTTGAGAATGATTGATCTTTGATCGCTCAAATCTGAGTCTCCAATCCTCAATCGAATCCTTCCCCTTCTTGCTCTTTGTGTTTCTCTCAATTTTCTTGACGGCTTTCTCTGTCCATATTCCCTCTAGGGACTCTAAGCAACCCTATTTATAGGTTTTGATACTTAATTTAGCATTAAAACACGAAATTAAACTTCTGAGCCGATGACACGGGCCGTGTCATATGACACGGCCCAGCCTGTGTCTAATTCTGATAATAGAACTCCAGCTAATCCCAAAGTCAGAGAAGAACATGGCCTACCCCGTGTCATTTGACACGGGCCGTGTTCTCGGTCAGGGCTGAAAATTGAGTTTCCCTCGCGAAGTCAGAGAAGTACACGGCCTACCCCGTGTCATTTGACACGGGCCGTGTTAGTCCAAAAACTCCAGTCTTCATAGTCAGAAGAGTACACGGCCTACCCCGTGTCATTTGACACGAGCCGTGTTGATCACTTTCTTCAAATCCAACCTTGATTCTTTATGAATGCCCTTCTTCTTTTGCTTCTAGGGGTTGATACTAATTCCCTTGAGTCTTAAACTCTCTTCTCAATGGTTCAATGCCAATGGACTCCATCACTCATAGATCTCCTGAAAATCACAATACATTTATGAGTGTTTATAACCACATTTAAGCATAGTTTCACAATAAACATCCAAAGACAACTCTAAATCAGAAACTTAGGTAGATGTCAATAATTGAGCACATATGGAATCCAATTAGATTAAACAAAGGACATTTAAGAGCTGAAATTATTAACAGATCAAATACCACCACACTTAACCTTTTGCACTCTTGGGCAAAAACATAAAATCAAGCATATGCTTCCTAAAAAGTAATAAAAGTACTGAACAATGAGTAAAGATCTACACATATCAGTCCTTTCAAGCAATCTAAGCAATTAGGAATTTCCTCTCTCAATAATCCAAATCAGCAAGTCAGGTCAATCCAATATCAGGGTTAAATCAACATGATAAATCGTCACTGATATACTCTCTTTCACTTAAGTATTTTGGGCTTGTATTTACTCTCAACCAACTCATGAAAACATGCTCTATCATAGGCTTAACAAGTCTCTACTTCTCCACCACCTAAATCTCATGCACACAAAGATCAAAAGGTCTTTAATCAGGTTGTAATGGGGTCAAGGTCAAGGTAGGATATATCAAGGATAAACAAAGTTAGACCATCGGAAATAGAAGAGCAAAGGGGAATATAAAAATCAAACACTTTTGCACAATTACCCCAACACTTTTCAATTCATCTTCATCTTTTGCTTGACTTTCTCCATTCAACAACCAACTTTTCATTCTCTTTTTCATTTCTTTCTTTTCTCTTTTGAAAGCTCTTTTTTCCTTTTATTTTATTTTTTTATAGGCAAAACAATATAATCACCCCTACACTTATTCAAACACAATTCCCAACATAATTATCAAGCTTTTCTACTCCCTAAGGTAGGGTAGCAATGGTTTTTCACTATTAGGCTTGTATTGAGCTATAATAAAAAGAAAGGATATCATTCAGGCTCAAAGGGGTGAAACAATGGATCATAATACAAGGATAGCTATTTGGCTAGTGGCTGAAAGAAAGAAATGCCTTTATCATCTCAAAAATATGTAGTGATCATTTACAGCTTAAAAGAGAGTCAAATCAAGTTCTGAAAAGCATATAATCACAAGTTGAATCACACAACAAAGAACAGAAATGACTTAAAATTAGTCATTCACATCAAGGCTCAAAAACTCACTAGGTCCCAATTTTATCATATTCTCAAAACCCTTTCAATTTTCAAAACCTCTCAGTGCAAGTTTAGAAGCAAGAAAGTCAACTCCTTTAGGCTTAAAAACTTGTCAAAAAAAAATCAATCGCTTACTCATTGCTCAACATACTCTAAAAACCAGTTAGAAAGACATGCACTAGATATGTAATTAAAATCAGAATATACAATTAAGGTCAAACCTAAACTTCCCCCCACATTTAAAATAGACAGTGTCCTCAATGTCAAAGCATACACAACAGATAAAAGGAATCCAAATAAATAAGCAAAGTATATGCGAAAAAATTGATTTTGGCATCATGAAACACAGTCAAATACAAAATAGTAACCAATAGTAACCAGAACAATGTCCACTAAGCTAGCAAAATCAAGGACAATGCCTCAAAAGAAAATGAAAATACATCAAGATGAGGGAAGGGGATAGGAAAAACGCTGAAGCAAAAGATCAAGTTTGCCATCAATGACATCCATCCTCTAATCGTGCGCAACCTCCAAAGCCTGAAAGCGATCCTCTAAGCGCTGGAAGTGAGCAGCATGGTCTAGCTCCAGGCAGTCAATACGGGCTAAAACAGCATCATAAGAAGCTGTGCCAGGCTAAGTGGAAGGGCCTGCATCATCAGCAAACTCAGGAGGAGGGGAGACAACAATATCCTCATGCAACTCAGGGGCCGGATCAGCCCTAGGCAAGGCAGCTCCATCAGCGCCAAGCAAGACGAGAGCACCATTTAGACGAGTGCAGAGCTTCATAGATACCAAAAATGGCCCCATTAATAGCATTGGGACCCTGGACCGATGCCTCCTCTAGCAGATCCAAATAATCAAAATGGGTAGCAATGGCAGTCACATACCCCCCATAACTATGCAGCCAGCTAGAGTGGTCCTTACATGGTGAAACTGATTACAGAGCCAATACCCCCCATTAACAGGTTCTCCCTTAAGCATGCAGTGCAAGAAAAACAATTCAGAACGACTAATTATCCATTGACTTTCCCCCTACCACAAATGGTATTAGCTAACAATTTCTGAATATAGCGATGGGCAGGGGACCTAAGCCTAGAAGCCTTAGACATCTTAGGGTCATAGTCACCAGACCCAGACACAGTGAGGGTAGACCACACACGATCAGGGTTAAAATCATGGGGTAACATATTTTGCCCCTCGGGAAAACCAAAAACAGCTCTAAACAAGTGAATATCAGCAGAATAAGAATTGCCTAGCAACCTAAAGGTGATCTCACCAGGCCACGTGTCTTGATCACACAGAGGATAAAGCTTACGATTAAAACTAGAAATAAACTCCCTAGTTAACTCAGCAAAAGTAGGCCTTTTTAACAGTGCAAAATCAACCCAACCAATCCTACTCAATAAAGCAAACACCTCATCATATAACCCTATAGCCCTAAGGGTATCTACATCTAAAAAGCGAGTGGGAACCACTACCTTTCTGTCTATAGGGTTGACTGGCACCTGAGGGGGTGAGGGCTCACGCGCGGGTGATGGAGACCGAGCACGCCTAGAGCTGGTACGATGGGGATGGAGCGAACAGGAAGCAGTTGTGGTCTTGACGCGCTTTTTAGGACCCATCACTGAGGAAGCAGAAGAAGGGAAGAAGAAGAAGAAAAAGTGGAATGGGACCATGAACGTGGGAATGTAGGGAGAAATTGGGAGCTGCGTGGTGGAAAAGAGGAAAAACAATGGAAGATGATGGTGGTGAAAGAAGGTGGAGAATGGAATAATGGCTATGGAACAATGGAACAATGGCTATGGAGCTGCGTGGTGGAAGGTGGGGAGGTGACAATGGTGGAAAAATTGGAAAGAGAAAGAAAAAGGGAAGAGAATTTGAAGGGGAAAGATGGTGGAGAATGGTGGAGAGGGTGGTGGGTCAAGAAGATTATGGAGGAGGAGAAGGATAGTGGCTGCGCAGAGAAGAGGGGAAGAAGGGGAATTGGGGAAAAAAACCCTAAACAGGGTTTAAATGACGCGCTGCCGCGAGCACATGGGCTGTGTCATATGACACGGCCCACCCGTGTACTCTTCTGGAAGTCAAGTGAATTACTGCGCACGCCAACACGGGCCATGTCATATGACACGGCCCACCCCGTGTACCTCTCTGGAAAACCTGGGTTCTGTTGGCATGACAACACGGGCCATGTCATATGACACGGCCATACCCGTATACCTCTCTGGAATCACCACAGACCTGCTACCTATGAAAACACGGGCCGTGTCATTTGACACGGCCCACCCCATGTACTTTTCTACAGGAATTGGGGTGCTGTCATGAGGACACGGGCCGTGTCATATGACACGACCCTACCCGTGTAGGCTGCTGACTTATAAAAAACACTCCAAACTGTTCCTCAAGACTGCATGTACTCAACAAACCATGAACTCAAGCAATCAAACTAAAACTGAGCAAGTCAAAATACAAATACCGACAAAGATACAGGTATCATCAAGCAAGAAACACATGAAAATGGGTTAA
The DNA here is from genome assembly GCA_029884595.1 of Ormosia semicastrata. Taxonomy (NCBI): domain Eukaryota; kingdom Viridiplantae; phylum Streptophyta; class Magnoliopsida; order Fabales; family Fabaceae; genus Ormosia; species Ormosia semicastrata. The sequence goes on from JAQQTO010000044.1 coordinate 19,483,907, forward strand.
ACTAAGAAACTAAATAACACAAAATAGAAAGGGAAAAGAAAGCAAATCTAATTGGGTTGCCTCCCAATAAGCGCTTGGTTTATTGTCCTCAGCCAAACATTGCGATGCTCCTTATTGTTCTGCATAAGATAGATGGAGAAGAGGCATGTTCTCAACTTCTGCATTCTCCGGAAGCTCATGGTAAGGCTTAAGACGGTGGCCATTGATTTTGAATGTCTTTCCAGAGGCCTCATTCATGATCTCCACTGCACCAGAAAGAAAAACAGTAGTCACTACAAATGGGCCAATCCATTTAGAACGTAACTTACCTAGAAATAATTTGAGTCTGGATTGGTATAGCAACACTCGTTGGCCTTGGTGGAAACTTTTCCTAGAGATCATGTGATCATGGAATGCTTTGGTCTTGGCCTTGTAAATGAGGGCACTCTCAAAGGCCTCATTCCTCAATTCTTCCAACTCCTGAATTTGGAGCTTTCTCTGCTTGCCAGCACCTTCCAAGTTTAAGTTAACTTACTTGATAGCCCAGTAAGATCGATGTTCCAACTCTACTGGCAAGTGACAGGGCTTCCCATAAACCAATCGGAATGGGGACATGCCAATAGGGGTCTTGTATGCAGTCCGATAAGCCCACAAGGCATCAACAAGTCTAGTACTCCAATCCTTGCGCTTTGCATGCACATTTTTTTCAAGGATAGACTTGATCTCCCGATTGGACACCTCAGTCTGGCCATTCATTTGAGGATGGTAAGGAGTAGAGGTCCAGTGCACCACACCATATTTCTTCAAAATGGCTTCAAAGATTCTGTTACAAAAATGTGTCCCTTGGTCACTAATGATGGCTCTGGGAGTGCCAAACCTAGAAAAAATATAGGACTTCACAAAATCCACAACAATTTTAGAATCATCAGATTTAGTGGCTTTAGCTTCCACCCATTTTGAAACATAATCCACAGCTAAAAGAATATAGGAGAAATCGAAAGAAGGAGGAAATGGTCTCATAAAGTTAATGCCCCAAACATCAAAGATTTTCACAAAGATTATTGGAGTTTGAGGCATTTGATTTCGCGAACCAATATTACCTGTTCTTTGATAGCGGTCACATGACTTACAAAAATTATAAGCATCCTTAAAGATGGTAGGCCAGTAGAAACCACTATCAAGTACTTTGTTGGTTGTCCTCTTCATGTCGAAATGTCCTCCACAGGCATAGGTATGGCAAAAAGAGAGAACGGAGTGACTCTCTGAATCTGGGATACATCTCCGAATCACTTGATCCGCACAATACTCCCAAAGGTAAGGATCATCCCAAATGTAATACTTGCAATCACTCCTCAGCTTATCTCACTGGGCCTTGTTCAGGTCCTCCGGAAAGTCCTTGGTGGCCAAGTAATTGGCAATATCAGCATACCACGGAATGATGGTTGTGATAGCCATTAAATGCTCATCCAGAAAGCTCTCTTGAATAGGTATGTCTTCCTCTTCAGTCACTAACCTGGTCAAATGGTCTGCCACTAAGTTTTCGCTCCATTTTTTATCTTTAATCTCCAAGTCAAACTCTTGGAGCAACAGAATCCATTGGAGCAATCTTGGCTTCGCCTCCTTCTTTGCCAATCAGTACTTCAGTGCTGCATGATCAGAAAAAATAATTACTTTAGAACCAATTAAATATGATCTAAATTTTTCTAAAGTAAAAACAACAGCAAGAAGTTCATTCTCAGTTGTGGAATAATTCAGTTGAGCATCATTTAGGGTCCTTGATGCATAAAAAATAGCATAAGGAACCCTATCAACTTGCTGTCCTAAGACAGCCCCTACCGCAAAGTCACTCGCATCACACACTAACTCGAATGGAAGCTCCCAATTTGGTGGCTTAATGATAGGTGCCTCAGTCATCAACTCCTTAAGTGTGGTGAAAGCCTTCATACACTTCTCATTAAATTGGAATGGCACATCATTTTGGAGAAGTGTGCAGAGGGGCGCTGATATCTTGGAGAAATCTTTGATGAAATGCTGATAGAAACCTACATGACCAAGAAAAGAACGAATGTCCCGCACACTAATGGGCAGGGGTAATGAACGCACAAGTTCTACCTTAGCTTTATCAACTTCAATGCCCCTAGCAGAGATTACATGACCTAACACAATACCTTCTTCTACCATGAAATGGTATTTTTCCTAATTTAAAATAAGGTTAGTGTCAATGCATCTCTTTAAAATTAAAGCCAAATGTTCCAAGCATTTCTCAAAGCCATTCCCAAATACACTAAAATCATCCATGAAGACCTCAATGATGTTCTCTATGTAATCAGAAAATAGACTCACCATACATCTCTGAAAGGTCCCTGGTGCATTGCAAAGTCCAAAAGGCATTCACTTATAAGCAAAGGTGCCAAAAGGACAAGTAAAAGTGGTCTTGTCCTGATCTTCCGGAGCGATAGCGATCTGGTTATAACCTGAAAATCCATCTAAAAAACAATAATGAGAATGACCAGTTAACCTCTCTAACATTTGATCAATAAAAGGTAAAGGGAAGTGGTCTTTTCTGGTGGCAGCATTCAATTTTCTATAATATATACAAACACGCCACCCTGTCTGTAATCTAGTGGGAATAAGCTCATTCTCAGCATTTCTTACCACAGTAATGCCAGATTTCTTTAGTACTACCTGGACCGGGTTACCTACTTATTGTCAGAAATGGGGTAGATGACCCCCACACTTAGGAGCTTCAGTATCTCCTTCTTCATAACATCCATCATCGGGGGATTCAACTTCCTCTGTGATTCTCTCACTGGCTTAGCCCCCTCCTCCATTAAGATTCTATGCATGCAAATGGAGGGGCTAATACCTTTGATGTCTGCAATAGTCCACCCGATGGTTGTCTTGTGTTCTTTCAACACATATATTAAGCTCTCATCTTGCTCTTTGGTAAGGGATTTAGCAATTATTACTTGAAGTGTCTCCTTCTCACCCAGAAAAATATATTTCAAATGGGCAGGCAATTCCTTCAATTCTAGCTCTAGTGCCTGCACAACAGAAGGTTTAGGTATATCAGTGGTAAGAGGTAACTCAACATACGATACCTCATGTCCTTCTGAGGTGGAAAAGAGTGTATGCAAGGCTACCACTACTTCATTAACCTCCTCGCTCCATGGCTCTCCTTGGTCATTCTTCTTTGAATCCTGAAAATCTAAACTGCGAGTCATAACTGTATCAAGGACATCAAATTGATCAGACTCAAAAACAGCAGAAATTAAAGATTCAAAAACATCAAAGGAATCAATAACATAAACAGAGTGCACATCACTCGGGTATCTCATGGCTTCGAAGATATTGAATCTAATCAACTCTCCATCAAATTCCATAGTCAATGTTCCCGAATGCACATCAATTTTAGTTCGTGCAGTCTTTAGGAAAGGCCTCCCCAATAGAATGGGGGCAGAGTTGGGAGATTTGTCCTCCTCCATGTCCAGCACATAGAAATCTGCCAGAAACACCAGTTCATTTACCTGCACCAAAATATCTTCAACAACCCCCTTAGGGTATGCGTTAGACCTATCTGCCAGTTGAATGATAACTCCAGTAGGTTCTAAAGGTCCTAGATGTAAAGATGCACAAATAGAAAAGGGCATGACATTAATGGATGCACCTAAATCTAGCATGACCCTATCAAACCTGGCATTACTGATAATGCATGGTATAGTGAATGTGTCAGGATCCTTACATTTAGTTGGGAGTTTCTTATTAAAAACAGCTGAAACATTTGCTCCCACTTAGACCCGTTCATTACCTTTTAACTTCCTTTTGTTAGTGCATAATTCTTTTAAGAACTGAGCATATCTAGGCACTTGCTTAATGGCATCTAACAGAGGAATGTTAACTTTAACTTTCTTAAAGGTCTCTAAGATCTCTTTATCCGCTTCTTCTTTCTTATTTTTAACTAACCTACTCAGAAAAGGGGCCTTAGTGACATATTTAGAAAGTGGGTCAGAAACACTTACCTTGGGGGTCTTAGAATTGAGCCCCTCCTCATCTACCTCCTTAGGCTTTTGAGCTTTATCTTTAGTGACTTGGGAAGATGTGGGTCCATCAAGTGTCTTCCCACTTCACAAGGTGACAGCACTAGCATTTTCTCTTGGGTTCACCTCTGGCTGCGAGGGAAGTTTCCCAGAAATCTGACTCTGCACCTTGTTGATCTCAGTGACCAACTGTCCCACTTGGTTTTGCAAGGTACTGATTGTGGCCCTTGTTTCTTGCTGAAACTGAATATTATTGGTGGCCATTTGTCTCACTAGTTCTTCCAAGGAAGGCTCAGGTTGCCTAGGAGCTTGAACTTATGGCTGCCTCGGAGGAAAGGGTGCTTGTCTTTGCTGAAACCCTGGAGGCCCATAAGCTTGAGGTTGAGCTTGAGCTTGAGGCTGCTTTGCATAGCTAAAGTTAGGATGATCTCTCCACCCCAGATTATATGTGTTGGAGTAGGGGTTGTAATTCTTGGATGGAGCAGAAAATGCCCCCACTGCCTTGGCCTCTTCATTTGTGTCCTCTTGCAAAGTGGGACATATATCGGTGGGATGTCCTGAAGAGCAACAAATCTCACATGCCTGTACTGGTGCTTTCCCATTGTCTATCAGTTTCTGAACCATGGCAGTCAACTGGGTCATTTGATGCTATAAACTAGTAGTGTCAGCCTCTTTAACTGCTCTCACTCCTATATCATTCCGAGTGAAAATTTGTTGAGTGTTCGCAGCCATTCTAGATATCAAGTTTCTAGCTTCTCGAGGAGTCTTATCAACCAAGGCTCCTTCACTGGCAGCATCAATCATGTTGCGGTCCATCACTAGTAAACCTTCATAGAAGTATTGTATCAGAAGCTGTTCACTGATTTGAAGCTTAGGGCAACTAGCACACAATCTCTTAAATCTCTCCCAGTATTCATGAAGTGATTCCCTATGTCTTTGTTGGATGCCGCAAATTTCTTTTCTGATAGTGGCGGCCTTTGATGTAGGGAAATATCTATCTAGGAAAGCCCGAGCCATGTCCTGCCATGTCTGAATTGATCCGGGTGACAAGTAGTACAACCACTCATTTGCAGAATCCTTCAGGGAAAATGGAAAAGCTCTCAACTTGACTTGCTCCACTGAAATTCTTGTAGGCTTCATGCTAGAACACACAACATGGATTTCCTTCAGATGCTTGTTAGGGTCTTCTCCGGCTAGTTTATTGAAAGATGGTAAAAGGTGAATTAGACCAGATTTTAACTCAAATGCCTCCTCATTCTCAGGAATTTCTATGCACAGAGGTTGTTGGTCCAAGTCCGGAGCACCCAACATCCTTAATGTATTTTCTGCCATCACTACTGCTTCAGGTGGCTCAGATATCTCAAATGCCACAGAACTAGAAAGGTCTATGTGACGGGCAGCTTCAACATCAGCAGATGTGAATTGTGAGCTGATTTGTTCAAAGTAGTGCCTTAAATTTCTCAATTGCTCGTTCACCTCTTCACCGGACATGAACACCTGCAAGATAGTTGAAGAGAACAACTGAAACTATTAAAATTAAAACAAAAACAGAGAGAAAAGTAGGAAACAAATTAATAGTGTAATTGGAAAATTAGGTCCCTAGCAACGGCGCCAAAATTTAGTGTGGTGTGGAATACGATTAAAAATTAATATCAAAAGCAGTTGCCAAGTTCCACTAAAAATATAAAAACCTTGCAACCAGTTGTAGTAAGCAAAGGTCGATCCATAGAGAACCAATTCAATCGACAATATCAATCCAATTCCTAAATTAAACTCTGATGAATAATAAAATAGTAAAATGTAAAAATGAGAGTTTTATTAGTTAAAACTAAAAAGAGAAATTAAACTTAAACCAAAACAATAAACACAAAATGAATTACCAAGTTAAAGATATTAGTTAAGAGATGGAATCCACTACTAGATTTATATGATTATGCTAACTTACATACTCTTTATACCAACATGATCAATTATATTTTTATGTGATTGTGAGATAAATCCCCTGTTTTCCTTAAGTTTCGCTTAATTTAGCAACCTCTCAAATCAAACCCTAACCATTAGTTATTTGTAAAGCAACCGCTCTTACACCTACTTAATCATTGCATTAAGAATTAAAAAACCAATCACACTAAGATCTAATCACACACCGGGATTAAATTACTTAGATTATATGTTTCACTAGTTTTACCACCACTACCGCGCATAGCAATCCTAATTTTACCACTCTCGAAATTTGCCAAGAATATAAAAACCTTTATATTGATTTAAGATCAGAAACATATGAATAAAAACATAATTATATTGATATAAAGAAATATGCAAGATTCATACAATCAAAACTAGAGGTTCATCTTCCCTTAACCAATTAAGAAGTTTAGCAACATATGACAAATTCAAAAACAGAAGAAGAATTAAAGAAAAATATTGTTCAGAACAAAAGTAGAAAAGAAAAACTAAAGATCAAACTAGTTTCCAAGGCTTGAGAGTGATTGATCTTTGATCGCTCGAATCCGAGTCTCCAATCCTCAATCAAATCCTTCCCCTTCTTGGTCTTTGTGTTTCTCTCAGTTTTCTTGACGGCTCTCTCTGTCCAGATCCCCTCTAGGGACTCTAAGTAACCCTATTTATAGGTTTTGATACCTAATTTAGTATTAAAACACGAAATTAAACTTCTGAGCTGATGACACGGGCCGTGTCATATGACACGGCCCAGCCCATGTCTGATTCTGATAACAGAACTCCAGCTAATCCCAAAGTTAGAGAAGAACACGGCCCACCCTGTGTCATTTGACACGGGCCGTGTTCTCGGTCAGGGCTGAAAATTGAGTTTCCCTCGTGAAGTCAAAGAAGTACACGGCCTACCCCGTGTCATTTGACACGGGCCGTGTTGGTCTAAAAACTCCAGTCTTCATAGTCAGAGGAGTACACGGCCTACCCCGTGTCATTTGACACAGGCCGTGTTGATCACTTTCTTCAAATCCAACCTTGATTTTTCATGAATGCCCTTCTTCCTTTGCTTCTAGGGGTTGATACTGATTCCCTTGAGTCTTTAACTCTCTTCTCAATGGTTCAATGCCAATGGACTCCATCACTCATAGATCTCCTGAAAATCATAATACATTTATGAGTGTTTATAACCACATTTAAGCATAGTTTCACAATAAACATCCAAAGACAACTCTAAATCAGAAACTTAGCTAGATGTCAATAATTAAGCATATATAGAATCCAATTAGATCAAACAAAGGACATTTAAGAGCTGAAATTATTAATAGATCACTCCACAGCTCCGTCTTTTCTGTTATATTAAGCACAACAGTCGGGGGCCTATTTCTAAGGACTTCAGTAGCGATCTGTGCGACCTCCTCTGCCATCACAAGGCGTCCATCTTGGAAAATCATTTCAGAATTTAATTCTTCGAAGGCTAGAATGACACCGGCGCTGAAGTGCTAGACTTGGGTAACAACGTTTTGAAACTACTCCTCGCCAATGCTTGTAGAGATCATTTCTAGCTCTTTATTTTCCTTATCCAATTGCGCTATACTGGCCTTGAGGTTAGTAATGGCCATATCAGACTTGGATTATTTCTCTTCCTAATGGATTTGGACTCGACTAGCTCTTTTTCAAGCCCGACAATCCTTGTTTCAACATCTTCATTCTGCTTGAGAGCTAAAGCAAGCTTCCAAGCTCTATTTTCCTCTACTACCTTCAGCTGATTAACCATCTTCTTCTCAACCTTCGTTATGGACCTCTTGAGACAACGGGTTTCAGCAGCGGCCCAAAATGCAAAGGTCTAGAACCTTGACAAAGTTTCTAGCACATTCTTTTAGGTGATGTACTTCACCACCTCATCACTCAAGAGCCATTCGTCAATAAACGCTCCAGCGTCCATGTGCCTTGTAATTATAGGCATCAGGTCTTCCCTCTCCTCTTCACCCTTCTTTGTTACCACTCTCTTGCCCCGATCCATCGAGCTTTCAGTGGCCTTTCTCTTCCTCCTTTGAATCAAAGGTCACTTCAACAATGAGATCCCAGTCGACAAAAGCCGAAGCAATGGGTGCAAGAGTGTTGGAAGGTCCTACCCCTCCCTTCCTTGCTCTCAAAGCCTTCAAGGAAACAAATGAAGGTCCGGATGCCATGCTTTCTATAATAAGATAAGAAAAGCAAACAATTCAGAAATAATTGAATAGGAAATGTTAAGAACAGGAAGTACGACGGACCCTAGACACTGACAGCCTAACCCTACCTGGCAAGGCCCCAAGAAAATCATCACCAGGAGTGTCAAGAATGTCCTTGCATTTGATGAACCCATATTCTTGGGACCATCTGATCATAAACTCAACACATTCAATGTTACCCTAATCAAGATCATGTCTCTCCTTCTAAATCAACCCAATGGGGATGCTCCATGCCTACTTCATCTAGTATAATGGGAACATCAGCTCCCCATTAGCAATAAGGAAAAATGGATTAGTTCCCGGCGTTCCCACTAATTTGAAAAACTTCCCTTTGAATTCCTTAAAGCTCTCTTGAAAGATGGTAAAGATCTTTCACCCAGATCTAGACTAGAGTGTCAGCTAGTTCTTTTGGTATGCTGCCCCTTGGAGACACCATCGGGTATAGAAGTAGAAAAAGGCCCTCTTCGAGCACACAGTCCGACTACTTGGCAGAACCTTTCGAAGATATGTATGTTTCCCTAGCTATTGGGGTGTAGTTGGGATGGAGTTACGTTGAGAGTCCGGAGAACCACAACTTAAAAGTCGGTGAACTATAGCTAGAGTCCAATCGAACAAAAAGACTTTCATACAGGAACATAAAATGTGGGCTTGCCTCCCAGCCCGAACATACCCTTTCATCCCACTCCGGGGACAGAACTTGATACTCACGATCCCGAGTATCCTTTTTTGTCATATGTAAATAGATCAGGACCTTTCTAAGGTTCTTTTCAGAAGAGAGTTCGTACAAGTGGTCCCCTGAAGTCGTCCTCAACCTACGAGTACACATTCCTCATGGGAGCAAGCACTAAAGGCTCTTCAACGACCAATCTCCTTTGCCTTAAAGCTCTTCTCCTCACCATGAAACTCTTGGAAAAACCCATGGAGGCCAGTAAAGTAATGGCAGAATCAAGAATATTGGCTGAATAGATTCAGACATGGTAGGGGGCAAACTATGGAAGGAATCATTGAAAGTTCATATCCGTATCCGCCCTCTAGCGTTGTGAGTACTAGCCTCTGTGCCCACAAAGGTATTAGTCTTGGTAGGACACCTCTGCTGTCCACAACACAGCAAAAAGTGTGCTCTACATAACAACACCAATAAATGGACCAGAAAAGCTGGTATCCCTACTCTTACCAAAAAGAAAACAGAGGATACCCCAAAACAAGAAGACAGAAACCCTCTAGAACACTAAAAATGGCATAAACAAAAGGGTAGAAGAAGGCGTAACTTAAAAGAGAAATGAGATCAGGTGAAAGAAGAGGTTGAAAACTCAGTAAAGTCGCTGTGAATCACTCACTACCATGCTTCTCCGCCGCACAAGATCACCAGAAAACCTCAAGTCACTAGAAAACATCCCTAAATCAGAGCTCTTAAGCCCATGGAATAACACGGACAACGACTTCGTGTAAAGCACAGATATCGTCACTCGGGAGCATTGAGTTTTATCTTACTACTTCCCCATACTAGCCAAACACCAAGCTAGGGGCAACATGACATCATTATACGATGAGCATTGGACTCACCACGGAGAAAAAGAATAGGACGAAGAACGGAAACAAAAAATGGAAGATAGAAGATTCAAAAAAAATAAATTTTATTATTATTCACATTCCATACATCGTCAGATCTAACTAAAAGAAATACATAAAAGTTATTCCAAGACAAAAAAAGTCAAGAATGTCTAATGGAAATAGCTAGGAAGAAAGCTAGGACAATGTTGACGATGATGGCCACCGGTCATTGCCACCTCCAAGGTTCTTCCAGACACCAGCACCCACGTCTTCCTTGCCAGCCAACGTGAAAATGCTCTGCATCAAAAGATTGTTCCACCTAAACTATAGCAAGCATCACAATCATGCAAAGTTACTTCAAATCACTTCGAGTTTCTCCAAGAGATTGCTTCACCCTTAGAGCCCTCCTGTATATCCAACTGTACTTAGGAAGAGAAGACTATGGAAGCACCTGGCTAAGTGCCTCCACAATAGTCGAGAAAAGAGGAGGACGAAGTGCGGATACCTCTATGCATCTCAAGAACTACACAGAAGCAGCGAGTTCCCCTGGTACACGCAGAAAAGTTGTACATTCCCATGTACACCGGGAGAGAAAGGCTTCTACTACCCAGATGTACGTTGGGCAGCCCACGTAGGGCAGTTACTTGGTCCTCACTAAGCCATTATGCCGAGAAAGAAAGGCCTCCACCAGAGGGACTGGCTGCAAAAAAACAAACACCTTTAAAGATTTTGGGAGGAATAGGAAGATGGTTTCAGAAAAGGGCAAAACCCTCCACATGCGTACAAAAAATGGGAGAAAAATCACTCTCTAAAAAGGGATCATTCTTAAGCAAAGCTATAGAACAAAAGGAATGTTAGCCTTAATGCAAACATTCCCTATTTATAAAGGGAACGAAGTATTCTGATTGGCCCCTGAAAAGGGGAACTGATTGCACATTGGAAGCCACGTTTTAATGCTTCTTCACCCTGATTGGTCACGGAGTAGAGGGAAGTTAGGAAATAGCATGAAATTGCTATCCTCTTTTAAAAGACCTTTAATTCTCAATAAAGTCAAAGTGACAATTCTCCAAGCAAGTTCAGACTGTTACAAGCTGCATAATAAAAGTTGCGAGAAAGGATGAAGACCCCATGAACTACACATGGGGACAACAAATGGTATACCTAAGATGACAGAATAATAATATAAGCAGAGCAATCTACCTCAGATTTCAACCTTACATGTTAACCCCGGAAGCATACTATGATATATTTCAGACCTCGACCCTTTGGAAAACATCACAAGATCTAACATTGACTAACTTGGATCCCTTTGTCCATTGCGCGCCGCATGCTCCTATTAAACTTGGTACTTTGACACTTAGTTGTTCCACCTAAGCGCTAAGTTAGAGGAAATTATTCTGGACTGTGATCTAGGATCATGTCCCATGGGTCGACCTGGCGCACAGTACACTGAAGTCCGTCATTAACGCCCCCAGCAAGGATTCGCTTATGACACACAGATGAGATCCCAACTCTATGCATATCGGAATACGACATTAGGTAGTGACAATATTATGAGATTTAAGCAATGGATAAATCCTAAGATTATATGTTATTGCCAATCATTATCTTGCATAATAATAGCACCCATAACCACCTCTAACTACCCATGATTACAGTATCTATATTCTGATCTTATAGGGATCCTTTGCAACTAACAAAGGAACATATCTCCTCCTGCGACTGTTACGAGAGTGTATCTCTCCAACCTCTATAAATACCAAGCTTATTCACCTTCACATGTAACTTATCACTCTTGGCATAAACACTATATGTGTGCAACCTGACTTGAGTGTTTGAGTCCCCTTATAGGTACCAACCCCTCTGGGTTCAACACGCTATGCTACTGCTGCGCAATGAGGAAACCACCGTAACGTGCCTATCTCAGGTACCCCTCAGTATCCACTACTAAACAGTGCACTATATATCTTCTTACATCCCATTCTAATAACCAGTGTTCTTGACATTTGCATGATTTGGGGGATTTGGGGAACTATAGTTGGAAGATGATGTATCTTACTTGTTTTGGGGTTTGATTTAATGGTGGTGGTTGTAATATCCCAAATTTAATAACCATAATATAACCAAAGTATACTACAGTGATTAGATTCAGGCCTGCTACTTACTACTACTAAGCATTTTCAAATATAACAAAGCTATGTATATATAGAAAATATGAGCCATGAATGAATATATTTGTTACACAATATTTGTATTTCTCATAAATACAATACGTACATCATTAAAAGAATCTACAAAGCTACACTAAGCTAAGCACTCCAAGCTTCTGCTTGTCTTCACTTTCCATAAAACTTCCTCCTTGGAATCATCATGGAAACACACATAAGGGTTAAGAATCATATATTCAAATTAATTAAAAAAATCCATAAACCATGTCATCATAATCATTCCAGCAATTTCAGGGAAAAATATGTTTCTAAACTCAAGTCCCATACTCATTAAGCTAGAAAGGTGGCAAAAGTCAAAATCATCTCCTTTCTATTCCCGAAATAGATTCGTATTCTGTAAGTTTATATAAAAACTCATATATCAGAAAGTGTTTTCAAATTAACACCACACTCATGAAAACATCATCTTCAACTCAAAGATACAAACCAACATCTCCTTCTCAGAGATACATAATTGTCCATACAATTGTAATGCATGAATATATTATGATTGACAACCGCTCATACAATTGTCATCTATACCAAATTATGTCTTATGTGCATGCCTATGCAATAACCTAAATATGAAACGAATAATGTTATGATACCATTAATGGAAACCCAATTCCATGGTAATATCATGGTATGCATGCATTTTGAACAAAACACTAGAACCTGGTTCCAACGGTCTTTTCTCAGAATAATGAATCTATCACAACGCAGTCTTCAACCATATAGAGGAATTTATTCCCTCCGAGTAGTGAATCCATCTACTACACAGTCTACAATAACATAGAGGAATCCATCCCTTTCGGGTAGTGAATCCATCAACTACATAGTCTTCTATAACATATCAAGCAAAGCAATAACTAATTACCTACAATAATTAGTAACACAAACTCAAGTGAATCATCAACAATGAGGACTCCACCTCATCAACATAGTTATGGAACAACAATTATATCAATTACTACAATAACTAGCATGTCAATTGGTTTACATTCCTAACTACAAACATGAAATACAATGATATTAAGTATCACAATAATTAACATACTAATTGATTTACATTCATCACATTTACACTTCATTAGATACTACTATTAAAGTCTCAATACTCATTAAGAAGCATAAAAGAAGAAACCACACCATTGAAAGGCTCCATGGCATCAAACACAACTCCTAGTTACTTCTCAGCATCCATGCCACGACACTCCAAGTGCCATGGGCGTCCAGCTCTTGGGTTGAAGTACTGGACAGGAATGCTACACATGCCATGCTGCGGCACGCGACACCTACCTCACCCACACCGCAGAACACCAAGTGCCACGTTGAGGTCTGCGGCCCTAAGATCCTTCACGTCGCAGCACACCAAGTGCCACGCCGTGGCATGAATAACAGAACACAGATTCTGCAAAATTTTACAAATCCATGTACTATTCTTTTGGAACTTACCCTTCCTTCAATCACTCAAATCTCACATCCAAGTGATTTCCAACCTTTCCTAAGGTCCATTAACACATTGCAAGTATTGTACAACTTCAATTTCACAAAATCATAGATTAATGATTTCATAATCCACCTTGAAACCTAAACCCCCAAATTCAACACCAATAGGAACAAAGGTGTTCAAGTGATGAATAATTCATCCTCAAGCATCCAATAAACTAATTTTCACAACACTAAGCTATCCTCAAGTATCTCATCAAGATTCAAGCCATAAACATCAAAATCACATTCAAAACCTAACTTTCCCATCATGTCAACACTCAAGAACAAGATGAAAAAAAAATAGGAAGATAAGTCAAAAACAAGGTTTCCCCTACCTCAAGATCTTGAAGATGGCCGATGATGGATCCAAGCTCTCCTATCCTTGCTTGCCTCTTGGTTTCTCCCTTTTCTCCTTCTTTTTACTCCTCCATGGTTCCCTTCTCTCTTTTCTCTTCTCTCTTCTGTTTTCTTTTATTTCTCAGTCGTAAGTCACTTATAAAGAGAAGTCAAATTTGGCTTATCACAAATAAGCACTAAAACCTTGATCCACTAAAAACACTCAGATTTCACCAAATTCAGTTTCTTAACTTCCAACAAATTCAAAATAAATCCTAAGATTCATTAAAAATCTTGTTTCATCATTTCCATATTTTTCCATATCAGCTGCTAGTTAAACCGACATTAAAACACACAACCAATATGCTTAAAAATGTCAAACTAAATCTAATTATTCTCAAACTTTAACTGTAGTACAATTCCCACATTTGTGACCTAGAAACAAATTATTCATATTTATTTCTATTAACTAAGCAGTTTAAGCCACTTTCGAAGTAAATAACAGTTATATTTCACACATAGTGTTACAGTAAAATACTTAAATGTGCTCAAACAGTCACAAAAGCATATAGACATGTTAAGTAAGTATTAGGCTACCTCTGTAACCATATACAAGCCTAACATATTTTCCAAGGTGTTACATTTCTCCCCTTCTTTTTAGAATTTTGTCCCCCAAAATTCATTCAACATCAACACTTAGTTTCTCACAACTAAGGTTTTAAGATCTTCATCAGACATCACACTCAAAAGAATCCCACCTTCCATAGTAATATCTAACTAATCATTATCAACTTATGACAATTCAGTCTTGTGAACACCCAATTTTGCCCGACACCCAAAAAAAGTGAAAATAAAAAAATTAATGATGGATGAAAAAAAAGTTGAGTCTACTTCTATTAATTAATCCAAAGAAAAATAATAATAATAATAATAATAATAATAATAATAATAATAATAATAATAATAATAAATTAGTTAAATTTAAAAAAAAAAGCACCACATGAATAGCAGCTCCCCTCTCTCTATCTTTGCAAATTCTTCTCCTTGACTTAGCCTGCAATGCCTATATCTACTGCACATAACTAACCCGACAAAAAATCTCTACAGAAGCAAGCATTTCAACCTATACATTTATGACTCCAGAGTTGAAATCAACTCTCAAACACCATTGTTGACTTCCTACGTCTTGGGTGCTGCAAAGGATCATTGATGAAGAAAATTAGGGAGATTTTGCAAGAAAAAAAATGAAAACTTATCAGTACACTCAAAAGCTCTAGTTCTGTTGAAGACTAGGCTAGCTTTTCTCAACATCAATTGTTGTCTATAAAACCAAAAGCAATGAGGCAGCATGGGGGAGAAGAGATTGAGACTTGAAAATTTTCACCACAGTCTCTGCATTTGAAGCTCCCCTTCGCCACCATCCTTTATCTCATCTTCAACACCCATTTCACCAAAAACCACCCTCTGCTACCACCATTACATAACTAATCACCATTCAACCTCCATAATAGCCTCCCTTGCATCATGACCTTCACCGTAACCCACACAACCACGAAACTCAACCTCATCACCGTGACCCATCCACCACAATCTCCTCAAACGCACCACTGCATGATGCTTTCTTAATAGCCACATATCACAATCCCACCATAGCCAACCTTGCTCCACTAAACACAACACCCTTGAATCATCACAATCCCAACCAAAAAGCCATTTTCACAGAAAAGCCACCCACTTCACGCACTATTCCCATCGTGAGATCACCCATTCTCCACAAACAGCCACCATATTACTCGAATCCACCCATGATTCGCACCACAATGCCCCTGTCCCGTCGTTCACCAGCAATTCACCATCTAGATTTGGCCGGTCGTAACCGCCCAAGTGCCACCACACCTAAATCGCCGGGCACCATCAAAATTCTTCTTTGGTCTCCACTAAAAAAAAAAATAGAGCCCCTCTCCCTTTCTTTTGTTCCGTCTTTTGTAAGCTTTTGTTACCTTTTTTTTTTTTTAGTTTTATTAGTTTTTCTTTTTGGGTATAATAAAAATAATAATAATAATAATAATAATAATATGAAAAAATGATTAAAAAATAAAATAATATAAAATAATTGAATCTTTTTAGAAGAATAACACAGGATTATCTGAATTGTGATAATTTGTTAATCTTGTGACCTTTATAATGATCTGATTTATGATAACTTGATGATTCAAATTTTTATTTTTATTTTATTTTTTTGTCTTCATTTTTTTTATTTTTTGAAATAAAATGAATCACTACTCAATAAATACTCAAAATTTTTTTAATAAAAAAATTTTGCAACAAACTTGATAATCAACAAGTGACGTCTCTAGTGTGACGCCGAGTTTCACATATTCAAACCTTAATATGATTAATTGAGTCATGACGAATTATTAATTCAAATTTTCAAAATCAATAATTAAATTTTTAAATTAACCAACTCATAATTATTTTCTAAATAACTACGTGACTTTGAGTTCCTCATTGCACCCGAGGATGCGTAGGAGCGGGACTCTTATTCCGTCAAGCAAAAAAATAAATTTTCATAATTTGTTTGTCTATTTAATTTATCTTTTAATGAAAAAGGGTAAAACAAATATTTTCAACGATTATTAAGAATTTACACAATTAATTTAAGGTACCATCTCAGGACGGGTGTGTTAGGGGTGTTGTGGGATTAAGTTTTCACCATTCCTAACACATAACTGACTCCTGAATCTAATATAGTTTCAAAGATTATTTTTCTTAGGTTTTCTAACTTTTACTAATAAAAAAAAATTGGTGGCCCCTATAAGAAGAGTAGATTAGGTGGAGAATAACCTAATAGCTAGAAGTAGAGGAAGACCAAGAAAGACTATAGGTGAAACGATTAAAAAAGATTTAGATTTGAATGACATTTCTAAAGACTTAGTTTATGATAAGACACAATGGCATCGTTTGATCTATGTAGCTGACCCCACCTAGTGAAAAAAGGCTTGGTTGTTGTTATTATTGTTGTTGTTGTAAGTTGCTATATCTGTCGTGATCACGGTCGCAACAAGTCTCATGCAGGTCTCCAGCTCCCAAGCCAAACCTATGTAATATATTCTTCACCTAAGAAATTCGTTTTGCACAAAACTCTTGGACTTCCCAGTCCATTATCCTTGCAAGCCTAATATAACAACCCTTTATCTAACCCATAGGCTCTACTCACACTCGAGGTACCACAACAAAGGGTGCAAATGCAAATAATTTCCCAACAGGTTCAGTTATATTAGCTGGACCCTCATTAGAAGAACTTCTATTTCCCCTAGATCGCCTAAGTGAAGTCATAGTTTCCTGTTCTCACTGAACATTTCATATTGAGTAGGTCAATCCTCAATATCATGTAACTGTGTAATAGTAGCTACTAACATCAAACCTAAAGCAAGTCATCCAATCATTTTCCAACATCTCTAACAAGAGACAAAGAAATGCACAACACACATAGAAACTTCTAATATGCCTAAGCATAGTCAGGCCACACCTCAGTTCAACAAAATGAACTGCTCTGATACTAAAATGTAACATCCCAAATTTAATAATCATAATATAACCAAAGTATACTACAGTAATTAGATTCAAGTCTGCTACTTACTACTACTAAGCATTTTCAAATATAATAAAGCCATATATATATAGAAAATATCAGTCACGAATAGATATATTTATTACACAACATTTTTATTTCTCATAAATACAATACGTACATCATTAAAAGAATCTACAAAGTTACACTAAGCTAAGCACTTTAAGTTTCTACTTGTCTTCACTTTCCATAAGACTTCCTCCCTAGAATCATCATGGAAACTAGAGCTGGAAAAACGGGTTCAACCCGTTGGGTTAACCCGCCAACCCGCCATTTTTTTGCGGGTTGGGTTCCAGGATTGAACCCATATTCTTTTTTCAACCCGCATAACCCGCCCCGCTTAACCCGCGGGTTAAGCGTAAAAGCAACGAGATGAATGACTCTTTTCTTTAAAAAAAAAGATAAGTAATACTATAAATGAAAAACTCTTTGATGTTATATAATTTATGTTTGAATATTTAATTAGACTATTTTAAAAATTATTTTTAGATATGTAGTTTGTAATTTTTTTACCATTATTATTTATTATTTTTTTATAGTATTTATTGATTTTTATATAAATTTTTTTGTTTTTTAGGAGGGTTAAGCCGGTTGACCCTCCAACTCATCTACTTTTTTTCATTTTATCTTTTATGCAGGCCAACCCGCTAACCCGCCTTAAAGCAGAGTGGGTTGGCTCTTCCAACCCATTTCTTAAAACGGGCTAACCCACCCCATCCTGCATTTTAGCAGGTTGAGGCGGGTCGAGGCGGGTTGACCCATTTTGCCAGCTCTAATGGAAACACACAGGGGTGAGAATCACATATTCTTAGTAGTTAAAAAAATCCATAAACCATGTCATCACAATCATTCCAGCCATTTTGGGAAAAAATACATTTCTA
Source organism: Ormosia semicastrata (assembly GCA_029884595.1). NCBI lineage: Eukaryota > Viridiplantae > Streptophyta > Magnoliopsida > Fabales > Fabaceae > Ormosia > Ormosia semicastrata. The sequence continues at coordinate 19,502,198 of JAQQTO010000044.1, forward strand.
AAGTTAAGTCTTATACTCATCAAGCTAGAAAGGTGGCAAAAGTCAAAAGTATATTCTTTCTCTTCTCGAAATAGATTCTTATTCTATAAGTTTATATAAAAACTCATATATCACAAACCATTTTCAAATGAACACCACACTCATGAAAACATCATCTCCATCTCAAAGATACAAACTAACATCTCTATCTCAGAGATACGCAATTGCCCATACAGTTGTCATGTTATGCCAAATTATACCTTATGTGCATGCCTATATAATAACCTAAATATGAAATGAATAAAGTTATGGTAATATCATGATATGCATGCATTTTGAACAAAACATTGGAACCTGGTTCCAACAGTCTTTTTTCGGGTAGTGAATCTATCACCACGCAGTCTTCAACCACATAGAGGAATCTATCCCCTCCAAGTAGTGAATCCATCTACTACACGATCTTCAACAACATAGAGGAATCCATCCCTTCCTGGTAGTGAATCCATCAAGTACACAGTCTTCTACAACTTATCAAGCAAAGCAATAACTAATTACCTATAATAATTAGTAACACAGACTCAAATGATTCATCAACAATGAGGACTCCACTTCATCAACATAGTTATGGAACAACAATTATTCCAATTACTACAATAATTATCATGTCAATTGGTTTACATTCCTAACTACAAACATGAAATACAATGATGTTAAGTATCACAATAATTAACATATCAATTAATTTACATTCACCATATATACACTTCATTAGATACTCTTATTAAAGTCTCAATACTCATTAAGAAGCATAACATAAGAAACTACACCCTTGGAAGGCTTCCATGGCATCAAACACAACTCCTAGTTGCTTCCAGGCATCGCCACGGCGTCCAGCTCTCGGGTTGAAGTACTGGACAAGAATGCTACACACGCTGTGGCACACCGTGTGCCACGCCACGATGCGTGTAACATCCCAATATAGCTATCTCAATATATCTGACATATACAAGAATAACCAATACTACTCATGCTACTTCAAACTCGTATAATAAACTAAACACATAACATTTACACAAATAAATAACTATGGAGAGCCACAAAGATAAAAGATTATATATATACATCATTACCTCACATGGCACATTGTAATACATAATCTTTTACAACAACTAGATCTAGCAAAATATACAAACTTTAACTACATAAAGCATATAAATTATACTAGTCTTCATACATCTTCTGCTTCCCTTCTGAAGAACTTGTACCTGGATTTACATGGCAACACAATCGGGGTGAGAAATCACAATTCTCAGTAGAAGTATTCCAAAACCAAAATTTTATATATTTATAACGAACACGAAACTGCCCATACAATTACAATGCATGAATATGTTATGATTAGCAACCACTCATACAATTGTCATGTTATGCCAAATTATGCCTTATGTACATGCCTATGCAATAACCTAAATATGAAATGATTAATGTTATGATACCATTAACGAAAACCCAATTCTATGGTCATAGCATGATATGCATGCATTTTGAACAAAACATTGGAACTCAGTTTCGGCAGTCTTTTCTCTGGGTAGTGAATCTATCACCACACAGTCTTCAACCATATAGAGGAATCTATCCCCTTCAAGTAGTGAATCCATCTACTACACAGTCTTCAATAACATAGTGGAATCCATCCCCTCCAGGTAGTGAATCCATCAACTACACGATCTTCAACAACATATCAAGCAAAGCAATAACTAATTACCTACAATAATTAGTAAAACAAACTCAAGTGATTCATCAACAACGAGGACTCCACCTCATCAATATAGTTATAAAACAACAAATATGTCAATTACTATAATAACTAGCATGTCAATTGGTTTACATTCCTAACTACAAGTACACTTCATTAGATACTCCTATTAGAGTCTTAATTCCTCATTAAGAAGTATAAAAGAAGAAACTACATCATTGAAAGGCTCCATAGCATCAAACACAACTAATATTTCTCCCAGATACCAACACTGCAGTGCCCAACCCTCGGGTTAAAGTACTGGCAGGAAATGCTGCCCATGACGTAGCACCCCAAGTGCCACTCTGCGGCATGCATAGCAAAACACAGATTTTGCAGAATTATGCATATATAAGTACTGTTCTATTGGAACCAAACCCTCTTCCAATTACTCAAAACTCAATTCCAAGTGATTTCCAAACCTCAAACAAGGTCCACTAACACATTGTAACTCTTATACAACTTTAATTTCACTTAAACAAACAATCAAGAATCATTCAACACTAAAAACCTAAAACCCCAAATTTGACTAAGAAGGGAAAACAAGGTATCTAAGGGCTGAAAATTCATCTCTATGCATCCAACAACTCAAATACAAGTCATCCTCAAGTTCTCCAATAAGATTCAAGCCAACAACACCAAATCACACTCAACATCCAATCCTCACATCAAGCCATCACTTATGAACAAAATGAAGAAAAAGAAAGATGAGAAAGAACAAGGTTTCCCCCTACCTCAATCTTTAGAAATTGAAATCACTTAGTAGCTCCTTTGCAAAACTAAGTTCTTTCTCTTACTTGGATAATGATCCTTCTCCTTTAGCTCCTTGCTTTCCTTTCTCTTTGCCTTTTCTTACTTACAGCCGTGAAGTGAGGGTGAGAAATGAGAGAAAAGTCTTATTTAAAGACAAAGAATCAAAGGCAGTAGAAAGAAGAGAAACGTGAAAGGCTTGGTCACTTAAGTGACTAAGCTGTAACTTCTGATCTGCTAAGAACACTTGGATTTCACCAAATCCACTTTTCCAACTTCCATCAAGTTTCAAATAAGTCCTAAGATTCATCAAAAATCTTTTTTCACCATTCCATAATTTTTTACATCTACTGGGGGTCAATCCGGCATTAAAACACACAATTAATATGCTTAAAAATGTCAAAATAACTCCGATTAACCTCAAACTTTAACCACATCTACTTTCACACTTTTGTGACCTAGAAACAAGTTCTCCACACTTATTTCCATTAACTAAATAGTTTAAGTCAAATTCGGGGCTAAAAATAGTTATATTTTGCACATAGTACTACAACAAAGTGACTAAACATGCTCAGACAGTCACAAAAATTAACAAGTATGATAATCAAGTATTAATCTACCTTTGTAACCATATACAAGTCTATCATGTTTTCACGAGTGTTACAACGCGCATCCCGTACCTCACCCACGTCGCGGCACAGCATGTGCCACGCCACGTCATGAATAGCAGAACACAGATTTTGCTGCATTTTGCAGATCTTAGTACTGTTTCATTAGAACTTATCTCTCATTCAATCACTCAATCCTCACATCAAAGTGATTTCCAACATTTCCCAAAGTCCATTAACATATTACAACTCTTGTACAACTACAATTTCACAAAATCATGGATTAATGAACTCATCATCCACCTTGAAACCAAAACCCCCAACAACCCAAATGGGAACAAAGGTGTTCAAGTGATGAATAATTCATCCTCAAGCATCCAATAAACTAATTTTCACACCACCAAGCTATCTTCAAGTATCTCATCAAGATTCTAGTCATAAACATCAAAATCACACTCAAAATCTAACTTTCCCATCATGCCAATACTCAAGAACAAGATGAAAAAAAATAGGAAGATGAGTCAAAAACAAGGTTTCCCCTACCGTAAGATCTTGAATATGGCCAATGATGGATTCAAGCTCTCTAATCCTTGTTTGCCTCTTGCTTTCTCCTCTTTCTCCTTCTCCTTTCTCCTCAACGGTTCCCTTCTCTCTTTTCTCTTTTCTCTTCTGTTTTCTTTTGTTTCTCAGTCGTAAGTCACTTATAAAGAGAAGTCAAATTTGGCTTCTCACATATAAGTACTAAAAATTTGATCTGCTAAAAATACTCAGATTTTACCAAATTTAGTTTCCTAACTTCCAACAGATTCAAAATAAATATTAAGATTCATTAAAAATCATATTTTATCATTTTCATATTTTTTCATATCGGCTACTAATCAAACTGACATTAAAACACACAACCAATATACTTAAAAATGTCAAACTAACTCTAATTATTCTCAAACTTTAATTGTAGCACAATTCCCACATTTATGGCGTAGAAATAAATTCTTCACATTTATTTCAATTAACTAAGCAGTTTAAGCCACTTTCGAAATAAATAACAGTTATATTTCACACATAGTATTATAACAAAGTGTCTAAACGTACTTAGACAGTCACAAAATCACACAGACATATTAAATAAGTATTAGACTACTTCCGTAACTATATACAAGCTTAATATGTTTTCTAAGGTGTTACAATGAGTGTTTGTGTGCAATTATTTTGTTGATATGAATATCATGTCATTAATAAAATATTTATTTTCTATTACTCTGCAAACCGAATATTTAGAAACAAAAGAGTTGCTCACATACCACTACTACTGTGGAACGAGTATGCACTGTGATTATTACATTTGGGGAGAAGATTTTGCAAAAATTAGTAACATTCAACTTAAGTGTACTAGACTAATTATATTATTAATTATAGTATATTATAATAATTATCTATTATTAAATGATATGATTAATCTAATGTATTTAACTTAAGTATTTTAAATTTATGAAAAAATTTCTCCTTTTAAGTTTATTTTATTGATGTTGAGTTTGCGACAAATTACAATCTCGTGCCATGAATGCAGTGAACAAATAAGGCCTAAACAAATTTAATTATTTAAAAGAATAATTAAAACATGTTATTAATAAGGGGAAAACACCTTTAAAGTGAATTTATTTTTAAAATAAATTTACTTTTTGGGTTACTTTTGAACTACTAACTCAAAATCTAATTTAGAATATACACAAATGTACAGTAGCTGCTTGTGTACAAAGGCATGAATGACTTGGGTCTCATGAATGCATTTACATTGACCTTTTTCTTATTATAAATATTATTTTTATATTTTGATAATAGCATTGAGTTGATTTTGCTAGGGACAATTGTTTTCTGATTATTTCGCAAAGAAAGTTGTCTTCTCATTTGTCTACATCATTAATGGTTCAGATCCGCCAAATTATGGCAACATCAACTTCCTAGTTCTTTAGGATGCACTGACCTATGATAAATGTTAATGTGAAATTTTCAGAATAAGTTTTACTCTCTCATTTTTTTATTGTTATGCTTATTGTACATAACTTTTATTATGAAAATTTACATGAAAATTGTTTATATTTATCAAATGTGCTATAACCAGTTATAAAATATTGTCAGGATTCGTTAACAGAATTGTTATCTCTTGTGCTCGAATATTCAAATGTCATTCCTATTCTTAGTTAAACTTATATATTGAGAATTGAAAAAATTACATTTATTTGATACAACTGAATTGAAAGTTGAACTAGATCAAGTGAATGAGTTCTTCTTATCTGAATCTGGACACATCCTCAATGGTAAGTATAAACTTTAAAGCACTACAATTGGTAAGTTTGTAACCAGCTCCCAGTTTCTACGTTGTGACACACAAATCCAGTATTAGGCCTCAGCAGATATTTTGGGATGTTTAGGAATTGTATGGGCCATCTAAATGTTAGGGCTTTATAATTATTTTTTTTTGGGTAATTCAGGGCTTTATAATTTGAAGACTGCAAATTCAGTTTGTGTTCACAATTAATTAAAATAAGACCCAAAACAAAATAAAAATTAACTTAAATGATCCACAATAAGGATTGTCTTACAAGTTTTCCATCCTCGTTGACCCATGAAGAAGGGGTTACTCGTTGACCCTTGAAGAAAGGGTTACTTAGCCTTTTGAAAATTTTGACTAACTGACCCCAAATAAAGGCGTGGCCATCACGGCAAAAAGATGATTCTTCTTCTTTATATATAAGATACTCTGAATAACTCTTCTCCATACCTTCAGTCCAATTCTCCTTCAGATAAGCTTTGACATTTGGTTAATTAATATCAGCTTCAAATCAAATGGGTCCCCTGAAGATAGGCATTGCATTCGGCTTAGGAACCATGTTTGGGATCCTAATGAGTCGAGGTCCACAACATTTCCACTGTCATAATTCAGGCAGGCTAGGCCACCATCCCTGGTGTTGTCACACACGAGCCCATACAAAGGAAATTGTGGAAGGCGCAGCACAGGATGGGTCAACTCTTGCGAATAATTAGTAGGAAGCAGAGCTTATGTTTTTGTGCACTATATATCTTCTAACGTCCCATTACAATAACTGGTGTTCTTGATGTTTGCATGATTTGGGGGAACCGGGGAACTATAGTTGGAAGATGATGTATCTTGTTCTGGGGTTTGATTTCGTGGTGATGGGTGTTTGTGTGCGGTTATTTTGTTGATATCAATATCATGTCATTAATAAAATATTTATTTTCTATTACTCTGCAAACCGAATATTTAGAAACAAAAGAGTCGCTCACATACCACAACTACTGTGGAACGAGTATGCACTGTGATTATTACTTTTGGGGAGAAATTTTTGCAAAAGTTGGTAACATTCAACGTGCAGGTCAATTATATTATTAATTATAGTAAATTATAATAATTATTTATTATTGAATGATATAAGTAGCTTAATATACTCAACTTAAGTGCTTTAAATTTATGTTATAATCTCTCTACTTTTGAGTTTATTTTATTGATGTTGAGTTTGCGGTGAAATACAATCTCGTGTCACATAGTGAATTAATAAGACCTAAACAAATTTAATTATTAAAAAAAACAATAACAAGTTATTGATAAAGGAAAAAATACTTTTAAAGTAAACTTATTTTCAAAAGTAAATAAGTAATAGTATATTTAATCTTATTTAATCTAAAGAGAATTATTATTTTAATTCATAAATAATTTAAGAGAAAATACACAACTACTTTCTTACTTTACAAATAAATTTACTTTAAAAAGTCTTATACATTGATAAGAAGAATATTCGAACAATTCATATATATACATATATATATATATATATATATATATATATATGAAACTTCATTTCTGATCTAACAAGAATTTCTTTTGTATCATCGAAATTTTTGGCATCTGTTTCATTTGTCTTGGATGGTTACACAGAATACTAGCACCGTATCACATATACTTTCTTTTATAATTTGGAATGAAATTTAAATTTGGGCAAAAAATAAATAAAATAGCAGTCATTAATTATTATAGTAATGAAATTAGTATTTTTGGTGTAAAATTATTAACTTATTCTTACAGGCAGTACTAAGTTCAAGAGTAAAGAATGTAAGAATACAATTAAAAATTATTTGATATTTAGAACCCCAAAAAGATCTTACTTGTTGAAAGCATGATAAGAATAATTATGAAATCTTTGTGTGCATGTACAAAGTTGAAAGATTAGATCTTCCTCTGTAACTCTCACTCTCCCTTGTGCCGGCTGTCAAACAGGTAAGCCGAAGAATTGTAATATGTTAAGTTATGGTCTTATACAGTGCATAGTAGACCTAGCCATATATAAACGTAATCTAATGGGTCTTCGCATCAAAAGCCTGTTAGGTTAAGGGCTACACTGATTTTATTAAACTACACTAATCAAGTATTATATGTCTTAAGCCCAAGACAAATATATCACTAAATTAGTAGGTCCTAAAGCATCTTCAAATGGATCATAACATTAGCTTATTTTTCACAAAACAAAATAGCAATTGATTGTAGCTCATAAGAAATTAATATTAAAAAATTCGAACGTGCTCTCACTTGGACAAAATCAGTGGTATAATTTTGATTTTAGAAAACAATTCTGAAAACGACTATCAAGCCAATAATTTATTTCATAATGTGGCCACAAAAACATATAATCCCAAGATGCAACACCTAAATATGATTCTTTTCAACTAAAGTCAAACAACATCGAATTATGGCAATCATTACATCCTTTATTGATATAAGACTAATTCATGGTTATAAATAACACTGACTTCATTGAGTAGTCATTAGTGTGGAGTGTAATAAGAAAATAGTATACCAATGTGATCTAACAATCATATTGCTATTTTCATTCTCTGTCCTCAAATTTTCCTCAAAAATATGCTTTTAAAACCATAGAAATTATATGGTTCATTAAGAAACATCATCTCTCAACTTCAGTATAGCATTGACCATAGACATAGCAGTCTTAATAGGAGTGGAAATAGGCTAGGTGGCCCATGGGGAGCCTATGGCCTGGCTTGTTCAAGATCTGGTCTGACTTGGTATTATGAAATTGACAAGTGCAGCAAATTACAAAAGTAATAAAAAGTGAGTAAAAGTATCGTCCCACGAGGATTAAGTTATTAATTACTAAATTCGTTGAATGTGATACTATTTAAGCTAACAAAGAAATAGAGTTGGTAAAAAAAATAAAAAGAAAGAATAAACAAAAATAACACAAACCAAATTTAATTAATTAGGTTGATTTGGAAAATAATGATATGAAAATGTTAGGGGTCAGGCTTTACTTGAACTCTTTAAATACAAAATCAAATATTGGTTTAATCAAATCCTATTCCAATGATTTATGGTCAATTCCCATAAGGATTAAGTTATTAATTACTAAATTTGTTGAATGTGACACTATTTAAACTAACAAAGAAATAGAGTTGGTAAAAAAAATAAAAAGAAAGAATAAAAAAAAATAACACAAACCAAATTTAATTAATTGGGTTGAGTTGAAAAAAAAATAATGATAAAAAATGATATGATTTCACTAATGCGCCCACACCACAAAATGTCCAAAATCAAAATTGGTTTAAATAGAGAAATCCTTTTCCAACTCTTAAATAAATTCAAATTATTGGTTTAATCAAATCCTTTTCCAATAATTCATGGTCAATTCCCAAAATTAATCAATATTCAATCTTTTGGTATATTAATCCTCTTACACTATTTAGAATAAACTAATCTCTTAGTCTAATTTCAAATAGAAAGACATTATCAAGAACGAGGGAATTAAAAGAAAGACCACATAACCCACAACGTCTATTCCTAGCGATTGCAAAATTTATGGTGTTTATCACAAGTTCTAGGTTCATGTAAATTTTTCCAAATCATACATAAACCCAAAAATCATTCCCAAATTGGCCAGATTTAAAAAAGCAATAAGAAAAGAGATAAACACATAAATTATGAAATAGAAACATAAATTAAACCCATAAAAGAATTTACATCATCTAAGAACAAGATCCATCATCACCCTAACGAAAAAGAGTTTAGTTACACATGGAAAAAAAGAACACAAAAGGAAGAATATGACAAACTCTATTATAGAAAGGTGGAAAGATTGAAGAAAATTCCTAATCTTCAAGCCTAATTGCGCCCACTCCACATTAGGGTTTGTACCTTTGAAAAGATATAAACACATAAATCATGAAATAGCTACGTTTTATAAAAGAAGTCTATAAGATTGTGGCAAAACTTCTCTTTAAATAAAGAAATCACAAACTCCATTGTTATGCATTTAGCGCTCAGCGCCACCACATTAGAATTTGTGCCTCTTCCGGCTACTGCTCAGTCCAAAGTCTGAAAAACTTCCACTAATATGGAATCCTTTCGCGCGTCAAGCGCGCAAGCGTGCACTTAAGCAATGCTAAGCGTTGGGCTTCTGAATAAATTTTCTTCCTTTTATTGCTTCTTTAAATATCCAATCTTCTCCATGTGTAATTACGTAACAAAAACACGTAATAGAACACAATTAAAATAATAAAAACATAATAAAACTTAAAAATAAAACTAAATCAAAAATATTAAAAGAGGATGAAAACCCAAGATTTTAAACTATAAAAATATGAATTTTTGCAGGTTCATCACTCCCCAAACTTAATATTTTGCTTGTCCTCAAGCAAAACGAAAAACAAAAACAAACAAAGCAAAAAGACTAAACAAACAAAACTAAAAACACACAGACTCTAACATGACAATACTGGGTATTGAAAATCATTCATATCCTCATAAATTGCTTCACAATCTAACTTCAAAGTGTCACACATGAACAATTCAATTGTTACATCGTCTCTCACATGCAATTCTTATGCATAAATGACTTCCAAAAAACATGAATGAAAGACTCAATCTCCTCATAAAGAACAATCCCAGATAGGTTTATGAAATTACAAGTGCACATCAAACTCACATCCATAGGGTTATTCTTTATTTCTCTCTCTACTAATATAAACAACACATAATCAAAAATCAAAAGGGACTTTTACAAAGCTTGTAATGTAAGGCCAATGGTATAGGTTAAGAAAGAAAAGGGTAGGAAAATGAAAACAAAAGTTGAGATACAAAATCATGCAAATTTTAAAATTTAAGCCAGAAAATGTAAGACAAGTGCAAAACGGAGCAAAAGAAACAACACATCATTCACTTTTTTTTCTTAACAACCTCCACCCCCAAACTTATTTCTTTTGCAATACTTTGGGTGAACTTTCTATTTTTTTCTTTTCGACTTTTTTTTTGAAATTTTTCAACTCCACAAAATTTCATGTATAAAAATAACGAAGACTTGAATAATAAAATAATGCAAGATATGTCCTTAACAAAGGTTATGCAAAAGAGGAAAAAAAATTTCATGTGGGTATGGGAAAGGTAAATGTGGGTAAAGAAAAGAAATAGAGGTCAAATAATAACAAGGCTGCAAAAGGGACTTAAGGATATATTGTGTATACAAGTTGGCTTAAAAGGTTCAAACAGTCTAAAGAAGGCCCTTATCATTTCATAAATCATGTGCTGCCTAAGATTTCGCCTCAAGAGAGAATCAAACAACTTCTAGAAGCAAATCATCCATACACATGCAATCTCATAAACTTTCTTTAAACTTGACATGCAATTAAATTCCAATGTCTATCAAATATAAAGATGAGAAAAACATCCATACACAAATGAAACAATAAATATAAACAAAATTCATGAATTCTCATGTGCTATCCCCAGAAATTAGATCAATTTACAATTCAAATAATCATTGGATATTCAATTCAACGCACCAGCATACACAGTTTCAACACAATGACTTAAAACAAAAAATGGGTGATGATGACAAAATAAAATAAAAAAGAACAAATAACTAAATACGGAAACTAAAAGCTAAAGGAAAGAGAAGAAAAAATTTTTTGGTGGCCGACAGCTATATACATCCCCCTACAAAGGCTCCAAACTCAGGGAGGCACTTAAGCCGAGTCAACACTAGCTAACTACAAAACAAAAATAGAAAAATGTTAGTTAACAAGAAATAATGAAATTAAAGCAAAAGCAAATAACTAACAGAAGAAAAATAAACAAATAACAAAATAAAGAGTGAAGGAAAAGAAAGAAAATTTGGGTTGCCTCCCAAAAAATGCTTGTTTAATATCATTAGCTCAACATTGCCTTTTCTCAATAAATCATGGTGGCTTGAAGCAAGAGAAACACGATGACACCTTTCTTTTGTCAAATCTTTGCCTCCATACTCGATCACTGGCCTTGGAATCCTCTCCAAAAGTATTCTGAACTCCAGTTGTACTTATTTTTCCAGAAGACACCTTAGCATTTGTAACTCCACTAGGCCATGGGATTTTTAATTTATCAACAAGTAAAGTGTCAGCTTTCATCTTGTTAGAAAAATTCAGATCAGCTTGCACTAAACTCTGAGAACTGAAAGAGTCTTTTTTCTTTTTCAGCAATCTTAGAGACAGGAAGACCTTTCTCTTTCTCATTCACAATCTTAGAAGTACAAGAATCAACAATAATGGATGAATAAGAGTTCTTACCATCTAACCCATTTTGAAATTTACCTTGAATGCAATTAATAAGGGCATGAAGGTCTGATGTTGGGGCAGACTTATTAAAAATATTTATAGTCACTTGATCTCCATCCACCTTCAAAATAAGCTCTCCTCTAGGGACATCAATTAAAGCTCCTAATGTTGCTAGGAATGGTCTCCCTAGAATCAACAGAATATTCGCATCCTTATCTATATCCAAAACCACAGTCAACTGGGACAATAAATTTGTCAATTTTTACTAGCAAATCTTCCACAATACTATACGGACGTCTGATTAATCGATCTGCTAATTGAAGAAAAACCATTGTAGGCTTAACTTTCTCAATTCCCAGCTTATGAAGGATGAACAATGGCATTAGATTAATACTGGCGCCTAAGTCACATAAGGCCTTATCAATGCTCAACCCCTCAATGGTGAAAGAGATATTAAAACTTACTGGATCCCTTAACTTTGGTGGTAGCTTCCTCTGGATTATGGCACTGTACTCCTCAGTAAGTGCTATAATCTCATCTTCTTCTAACTTCCTCTTCTTAGACAACAAGTCCTTCATGAATTTAGCATAGGAGGGCATCTATTGAAGTGCCTCAGTAAAATAAATATTTATCTGTAACTTCTCTTGGGTGTCTTTCTTCAAATGCTAAGGGAATGGAAGTCTGGCATATAATGAAAAGTCAAAAGGTTTACTCAAAACTAAATCCTTCTTTTTTCTTCTTTCTCCCTTAACTTTCGGTTGTTCCTCTTTAGCTTTTTCCTTCTCTATCTCATATCCATCATTATCATCTTGCATTGAGGCATCTTAAAGTGAGCCATCTTCAATAGAGATATCATATTTTCCTTTTTTAACTCCTAGAGAACTAGGTGCTACTTTCACGTTTTCTTCCAACTGCTTACCACTTCTCAAAGTGAGTGCATGACATTGCTCCTTTGGATTTACCATAGTATCACTTGGAAGATTGCCTTGAGGTTTCTCTGTGAGAAATCTAGCTATCTGTCTCATCAGATTTTCTAGACTTCTAATGGCTGCTTCTTGATTTTTAAAATTAGCCCTCATCTCCTCCATAAAAGTGCTGGTACTAAGACCAAGTTTCTCCACAATCCTTTCAAAATTAGATAACTTATCTTGTGGAGGTTGAGAAGAAGATGATGACTGAAGTGGTTAATGTTGTGGAGGTGGTGATGGTTTCAGCATATTTTGATTGCTCCATGAAAAATTTAGATGATTCCTCCACCCCGGATTGTATGTATTTGAATAGAGGTTACCTTAAGATCTTGTAGGATTGCCCATGTAATTTACCTACTCTTGAGGAATGACACCCATGTTGATTGCATCACACTCACCATTAGCATGATTGCCTCCACAAAAATCGCAAGTTAACACTTGATGGTTCACTGAATTTACCTGTATGTTACCAAGTTGCTTGGTAAGGTTGGCTAACTGCTGAGAAAGACTTTTATTCTGAGCAAGTAAAGCATCGAGAGTGTCAAGCTCCATAACTCCCTGTTTAACTACTGCTCTTCCACTAGGCAACTGATATTTATTAGTAGCCATTGTCTCAAACAATTCCTGAGCCTCTTCAAGAGTCTTAGTATTCAGAGATTCACATGCAGATGCATCACCATGAGTTTTATGGAATGATTCAAACTATTATAAAATATCTGCACCTGCTACCAAATTTTGAAAGCATGATGGGGACATTTTCTAAGCAACTCCTTAAATCTTTCCCATGATTCATAGAGAGATTCTCCTTGATTTTGAGTAAAGCAAGCAATCTCACTTCTTATCTTCACAAACATTGAAGAAGGAAAATACCGAGTGAGGAACTTACTAACTAGATCATCCTAAGTGGAAATGCTTCCTTGAGACTGGGCATGTAGCCAGCTCTTGGCTTTATCTCTCAAAGAAAATGAAAAGAGTCTTAATTTGATGGCATCATCACTAACTCCATTATATTTGATAGTATCACAGAGCTGTAAGAAGTTAGCAATGTGCAAATTTGGATCTTCTGCTTAACCTCCCCCAAACTAATTCTATTGCGTCAGTTGTTGCAAAGTTGGTTTAATTTCAAAATTATTAGCCTGAATAGCAGGACGCACAATACTAGTAGAAACATTCTCAGCAGATGGAGTTGTCATACTGCATTTTCTTTGTGTAGTAGTTTCAGCCATCTTCTCTTCTAGTCTTTTTCTTTCTCTGATTACTTTTTTGATTGCTTTTTCTGTTCTTGTTATCTCTGGATCAAAGAGTAATCTTCTGACTTCACAAAATCTTGCATAAACAAACAAACAAGTAAATCAGAGTGAAGTAAAGAAAAGAAATTAAAAATAAAAAAATAAATGACTAATAAAAATAAACAAAGAAAACAAAAATAAAAATAAAATTAAATGAATAAAATTAAAATTAAATAAGAAAAATAATTATTTATAAATAAAAGAAAATTTAAAGAAAATTAAAAAATAAAATAAAAAGAAAAAAATTAAAAATAAAATTAAACAAAGAAAAAAAATGCTTAAATTAGTGTCTTTTCAACTACTATCTAATATTAATAACAATAATATCTGGTAACGGTGTCAAAAACTTGTTGTGAAATCGGCAAGTCTTAGAATCACAAAAGTAATATAAAGTGAGTCAGAGTATCGTCTCATAAGGATTAAGTTATTAATTACTAAATTCGCTGAATGTGACACTATTTAAAGCTAACAAAGAAAAAGAGATGGTAAAAGAACAATAAAAAGAAAGAATAAACAAAAATAACAAAAGCTAAATTTAATTAATTGGGTTGAGTTAGAAAACAATTATATGAAAAAGTTAGGGTTAGATTTCACTTGAACTATTTAAATACAAAATCAAATATTAGTTTAATCAAGTCCTATTCCAATGATTCATAGTCAAATCTCAAAATTAATCAATCCTCAATTCATTGGTATATTAATCCTCTTACACTGTTTAGAATTAACTAATCCCTTAGTTTAATCTCAAATAGAAAGGCATTATCAAGAATGAGGGAATTAAAAGAAAGATCACATAGCCCACAACGTCTATTCCTAGCGATTGAAGAAATTATGGTATTTATTACAAGTTTTAGGTTCATGTAAATTTTTTCAAATCATACATAAATCCAAAAATCATTCCCAAATTAGTCAGATTTAGAAAAGTATTAAAAAAAGAGATAAAGACATAAATCATGGAATAGAAATATAAATTAAACCCATAAAAGAATTTATATCATCCAAGAACAAGATTCATCATCACCCTAATGAAAAAAGGTTTTGTTATACATGGAAAAAGAAGAATACAAAGGAAAAAATATGACAAACTCCATTGTAGAAAGGTGGAAATGTTGAAGAAAAATCTTAATTTTCAAGCCTAATTGCACCCACACCATATTAGGGTTTGTGCCTCTTGACGGCTGCTGTGTTATGTCCAAAGTCTATAAGATTGTGGCAAAACTTCTCTTTAAATAAAGAAATCACGCTGCTGTTACGCGTTCAGCACTTAAGCGCTCACTGTCCAGCGCTCAAGCGCTGACCTACTAATTTGGAATCCTTGCACGCTCAAGCGGTGAGCGCTAGGCTTCTGAATGGATTTTCTTCCTTTTATTATTTCTTTAAATGTCCAATCTTATTTATGTGCAATTATCTAATAAAAATACATAAAATACGTAATAGAACACAATTAAAATAATAAAAATATAATAACAAAACTAAATCAAAAAGATTAAAAGAGGATGAAAATCCAAGATTTTGAACTATAAAAATATGAATTTTTGCATGTTCATCACTTGGCCTAGCCTGCTTAATAAAAAGGTCAGGCTAAAGCTTTTTAAAAATCCTATTTAGTTAAATGTATCAAGCTTCAGGCTTTTGAAAAAGTCTTTTAAGCCTAGCGAGCCAGCTTATTTAATTATATATATTATTACTTTAAATTATTATGATATTTTAATATTTATATTGCTGAAAGGTAATGGTCAGTGGCCTGTTGATAGTCGGTGGCCAGTTGGAAGTGTGGATGGATGGTTACCAAATTTTTTGTAGACTTTGTTTTTTAGAACTTTGTTTTTGCTTGTTTTCTAGGCTTAGAATTAATGTACAGCTCCCTATATATACTACCTTCTTGTAAACATTTAAATTAATACAAAAACATACTATTATTCTCCCTACACTATTTATTTTTCTTACTTTCTATATGGTATCAAAGCTCTGGGTCTAATCGAAGCCTTGATAGAGACAACCATGACAAGAGCCAATCATGACCCGGATTCTTCTGGGGAGGTAGCGGATAACTTTTCCACCATTACTCTAGCAACCAATGTTAATCTCTTGTTCTCTAATAGGGATAAGAAGAAAAAACTATGGTGTGATTACTGCAAAAAACCATGGCACACTAGTGAGACTTGTTGAAAACTGCATGGAAAGCAACCAAATTGAAAAAAAAAAAAAAGGAAAAAAGTCAAGCATATCAAGTCTCAAACAAAGTTCAAAACCAGCAATCTTCTTTCAGAGAGCTCCCATTCATAAAGGAACAA
This sequence comes from Ormosia semicastrata, assembly GCA_029884595.1. Lineage (NCBI taxonomy): Eukaryota > Viridiplantae > Streptophyta > Magnoliopsida > Fabales > Fabaceae > Ormosia > Ormosia semicastrata. Next base: position 19,518,494 of record JAQQTO010000044.1, read on the forward strand.
ATGGACACCCTAGTCAAGATTATACAACCCTCAAACTCATATGTAAAATCCCCTCTTTCTTGCTCCTTAGCCCAGTCAGGTAACTATTTACACGCTGCCCTTGTTAGTGTCAACTCCTCTAGTTCCTGGATTGTAGACTCTGGTGCTACAAACCACATGATGGGTCTGCAAATCTAATTTGTTTCATATAGTCCTTGTGCAGAAAATAAGAAAATTAAAATAGCAGATGGTTCTCTCTCTGCTATTTAGGAAATGGTTTTATTTTTATATCTCCTTCCATTAGTCTTCATGATGTTCTACATGTCCCAAATCTGTCTTGTAATCACCTATTCGTAAGTAAGTTGATTCATGACCTTAACTGTCAAGCTTATTTTTTCTCATCCCATTGTGAGTCCAACCTTAGGGAGGATGATTGGTGATGCTAGATAGCAAGGTGGCCTTTATTTTCTTTGAAGATGGATCTGACTTAGAAGGACAAGCTCCAAGTACTTGTTTCAATTCTATTTCTGCTTCCAATAATAGCGATGTCATGCTATGGCATTTGAGATTAGGACATCCAACTTTTCATTATTTAAAAGTTTTGTTTCCAAGTTCATCAATAAAAATCTATCTTTGTTTGATTGTGAAACTTGTGAACTAGCAAAACATCATTGTACATCTTTTTCTATGCAGCCAACCTTCTGAACCTTTCTCTGTAGTTCATAGTGATGTTTGGGAGCCCTCACGAATCTCTACCTTATTAGGAAAAAGATGGTTTATAACATTTATTGATGGTCACACAGGACTCACATGGGTGTTTCTCTTGAAAGAAAAATCTGAAGTTGAATAAGTTTTCATAAATTTCCATAACATGATAAAAACTCAGTTTCAAACAATAATTAGAGTTTTTAGAAGTAATAATAGAAATGAATATGTCAACAGCATCTTAGGAAATTTCTTTTCAAAAAATGGAATTATACATCAAAGTTCTTGTGTCAACAAACCCCAACAAAATGGAGTGACCAAAAGGAAAAATAGACATCTTCTTAAAATAGCTAAAGCCTTACTCTTTTCAGTCAAAGTGCCTAAATATTTGTGGGATGAAGTTGTTCCTGCAACAACTTTTTTAATGAACAGAAAATCATCTAGAGTCTTGAATTTTTAAACATCAATAAATGTTTTCAAAATGAATTTCCCATCATCTATGCTGGTTATTGACATTCCTTTAAAAGTTTTTGGTTATACTACATTTGTTCATATCACAGTAATAATTGTAGGAAACTTGAACCAAGAGCAAGGAAATGTGTTTTCATTAGTGACTCACACAACACAAAAGGGATATAAGTGTTTTGATCCAATTTCAAGAAAATTTGTTGTTATTATGGATGTAATATTTTTTGAAACACAATTTTTTTTGGATCTCATCTTTAGGGAGAGACTGAGAAAAAAGATGAAGAATTTGAAAATATTTTACAAATTGAACTTCCTTTTTTTCCAACTTAGTTAGTGATTCCTAAAGATGATCAAGATAATGTTGAGAAATCTACTCTAGAAATTGTAGCAACTACAAATTTGGAAACAAATACTTTTAAAATAGGAAACTTGGATAATATTCCCTCAATGCCATTATAAGACAGATTTGGAACTAAACAGAGATGTATGAGAAACTAAGGGAGAAAGAAGGCCTCTCACTGAAACATTGCCAAAAGTCCAATCAAGGAAGAAAACTAGACTTAATTAGGTCTTCAGGTGAAATTTCTGCTACCCTTAATGATTTGGAGTCCTTAGATCTTCCTATTTCCCATAGGAAAGGTGTTCAAACTAGTACTAATCATCATATTTTCAAATATATGTCATATGATAAATTGTCACCCTCATTTCATACCTTCACCTCACAATTGTCTAGTGTGAAAATTCCAAAAACCATACAGGATGCCTTAAATGTTCCAAAGTGGAAGAAAGATGTCCTTGAGGAGATGAAGGCCCTAGATAAGAATGAGACTTGGGATGTAGTTGACTTGCCTAAAGGAAAAAGGACTGTGGAATACAAGTGGGTGTTTATAGTCATGTATAATTCATATGGGACCTTAGAAAGATATAAAGTGCAACTGGTTGCAAAAGGGTTCACCCAAACATATGGCATAGATTATTCTAAAACATTTGCACCTGTAACCAAGCTCAATATTGTCAAAGTGCTTTTATCAGTAGCTGCAAACTTGGATTATCCACTACAACAATTAGATGTCAAGAATGCATTCTTGAATGGAGACCTAGAAGAAGAAGTGTACAAGGAATATCCATCTGGCTTTGATAATAAGTATGGTTCCAAGGTATGAAAACTAAAAAAATCCTTGTATGGACTCAAACAATTGCCTAAAGCATGGTTTGATAAATTTACTCAATTTGTAAGGAAACAATGATATTCTCAAGGTCATACTAATCATACTCTATTTATGAAGTTCTCACCTATAAGAAGAATTAATATTTTGATAGTTTCTGTAGTTTACATTATCCTTACGGGAGATGGTGTTGATGAAATGGAGAGATTGAAGAAATGTTTAGCATCAGAATTTAAAATCAAAGATTTAGGATCTCTGAGATATTTTCTTGGCATGGAGGTGGCTTAAACAAAGAAGGGAATTATGATCTCACAAAGGAAATATATACTTGATCTATTGAAAGAGACAGGGATGAGTGGCTACAAACCCGCTGAAACATGATTGGAAGCAAATCAAAAGCTTGGAGATGGTGAAAAGAGGGTTTCGATTGACACCACAAGGTACAAAAACTAGTTGGTAAGCTGATCCATCTTCCACACACCTGACTAAACATAGCATTTGCTACTAGTGTGGTCAGTCAATTCATGCATTCTCCTTATAAGAAACATCTAGAAGTTGTTTACTGAATCTTGAGGTACTTGAAAAGTACTCTGGGAAAAGGTCTATTCTTCAAGAAAAATCAACAAAGAGGGATTGAAGTCTACACTGATGTTGACTGGGCATGATCTATAAAGGATAGGAAATCAACATCTAGCTATTGTACTTATGTTTGGGGTAATCATGTCACTTGGAGAAGTAAAAAACATAATGAAGTTGCAAGAAGTAGTACAGAAGTACGGTTCCGAGCAATGGCAAATGGAATTTGTGAAGTGTTATGGCTAAAACGAGTTATGGAAGAAATAAAAAGGGCAGTTGAAGGACCTATGATGCTATATTGTGATAACAAAGTTGCAATTAGCATTGTTTATAATCTAGTGCAACATGACTGAACTAAACATGTAGAAATTGATAGACATTTCATAAAGGAAAAGTTGGAAGGAGGAGTGATCTACATGCCTTTTGTTCCTACAGCTCAACAAACAGCTGATATTCTAACTGAAGGACTCCCAAGGCCACACTTTGAACTTTTGATAAGCAAGTTGGGCATGTTTGATATCTATGCACCAACATAAGGGGAGTGCTGAAAGGTGATGGTTAGTGGCCAGTTAGAAGTGTGGATGGATGGTGCTTTTGAAGAGTGTATGGACAGTGCCTTGGAAGTGTGGATGGACGGCTCCTTGGAAGTATGGATGGACTGTTACCATATTTTTTGTAGACTTTGTTTTTTAGAACTTTGTTGTTACTTGTTTTCTAGGCTTAAAATTAATGTACAACTCTCTATATATACTACCTTCTTGTAAACATTTAAATTAATCTAGAAACATACTACTATTCTCCCTACTCTCTTTATTTTTCCTACTTTCTATATATATAATATAATTATTAATTTTATAAATAATATAACATTTTTTTAAAGCCTAGGCCTGTTTACTTATATAAAAGTCTAGGCTCATTAACTTATCTCGTTGGCCTATTTAAAGGTAGGCATGTTGGTTTATTTAAAGGCCTTATTACAAAGTAGACCATTAAATAAGCTTTCAGGTCAGACTAGGCCTTAAAATTTGGCTTATACCAGGTAAATAGATTAGTCTCAGGCCTTGCATTTAGGAAATAAGTCAAGCCCGTTTAAGATAAGGTATGACCTAATCTATTTCCACCCCTAGGTCCCAATGACATCGAGCTTAAAAAATCATCATGTCTCATACTCCAATATGGTGTCAACTACAGGCATAGTGATTCTAACAACATCGAGTTCCCAAAAAAACTTCTGCAATTGAAATACTCAAAACTATATAAAAAAAGATTAATGTATCATCAATTTCTCAAAACATACTACATGTAAACCAAACACTAGAAGTGTCCAAGATAAAGGTTTAACATGACAATATAAATATCTAAGCTCCTACTAACCAAACATATCAAAAGATCTTAAATGCCCATATTTACAACATGTCTTTTAAACACCATGGGCCTAAGACATTTGGTTAAGGGATTAGCTAACATGAAATTAATACTAGTAATATGTATTATTTACAAAATACCTGACATCAAATGCTTCACTACCAAATTCTCAGGATCATTATAAAGTATCACTATTATCACAATAAATTTTCAATGGTCTAAGTATCACTATATCATAATAATTTTTTAACATTCTAGCAAAAAATTCTCAATGTGAAGCAATGTCACAAGTTTTTGAACCAAACAATTTGAGAAGTATCATCATAACATGCAACAAAAATGCAAATATGTCTAATAAGCTTCAAGAAAAATAATTGGTGAAAGAAACTTGAATTTACAGTTTATTTTATCAAGGCACCAAATATTATGAACACATTTCATATCACAAGTAGTCAAAAGACGATTTCATAAATAAACATAAATATGCCCAAGAAGTCCTATGATATCCAAAAAGCTTTTCAATATCCATAACTTTAAAATTTTCTAAAATTGTGTATTAAAATTAGATATTTCAAAAATTATTTCACTACTACTCTTGACATCAAATAATGACCAAAGCCTAAATTATTCCATTGATGTCAAGATCCATACTAAATATGCTTAATATGTTTCAACCAAAAGAACATATCTATGTCAAATTTACAAATCCACAAAACATGCATGTTTCAAGCACTATGTGGCAAGCATACTGTTGGGACTAAAAGTAAAATCTTATTATTTAGCACACATGGAAAAGACATGGCAGTCAACGGCATGACACGAGGCAGTACTGATGCAGCTAAAAGGTGCTAAGATAATAAATTCATAGTATTGATGTCATCGAGATGAGGCATTACTGAAGTGCTTTGATACTTTAGAGAAATTGTCAGAATCATTCAAGAAAATCAATATAAGTAATTTCATGAAGCATGGTAGTTTTGAAGCAAACTTGTTGAAGAAGATAGTAATAAGTCTATCTAAATACCATTGACAATATTGAAGCTTTCAGAAATGAGAATAATTGGTAATACTGAAGTTACTATCAAGTCGACAAAATGATGTAAGGATGTCAACAGTGAAAATATGGAGCCGGTAATGAATTTGTGCATACAACAATGCTGATGTTATTGAAGAAGGCTCCTAATGACATAAGTTCTTTGAAACTAGTTCTGAATAGGGTATATCAACAATACTGATGTTGTCTAACAAAGGTTTCATAAGAGCTTAGTTATAATGGCTCATGACAAGCACATGGTGTTCTGGAAAGCAAGCAGTTATAAAAGTACGCATTTGAGAACAGCCTAACATCCATTATAAATGACAATTATTTCTACCACTTCTCACCTGTGCACACATGACCTAAAGAGGGAGTCCACAAAATTAGAGATGAAGGATATATGCCAGTAGTGGGAAGAAATTAGTAACTGTTAGGGACAAGTGGCACAATTGTAATAAGTAAATGATCAATACATCATCATTCAATTTCATTTCCTTATTTAAACTATTGTTTATGTTTGCTTGGTATTTGATTTGATAACTTGAGCACACACGCATATTCTAGCATTCATCAAATATCACAGTGTCAACAATTTAAAATCAAGAGGCAAAAATTTAAAAGAAAACCATCAGCCCAAAAGAGAGAGTTATTTCCCCTCTTCATCCCAGTTAAGGGACTGAATTCTTAAAATTATTTAGCCACATGTTCGAAGATATTTCACCCCATAAACAAAATTAGCAATGCCCGGTGGGATGAATAATAAATTTCTGCATTAATGCTTTCTTTCAAACCCCTTTGCACAACAATATTGACGTTATTGGCTTTGGATAGTACTGAAGCTATCCTTATTGTTACAGTGATCTGTGCATGAGATTAAGTAGTAGCACTATCATACCTAGATATATCATAACAACTAACATTTCTAGGAATGAAACCTAACTTATGTCTGATCCAGAGGCCAGTGCCAATGTGCCTCCGGGCACAGTTCTATAGCAACGAGCATACTTATGGATTCAAGGTCAGATTTTACGAAACATCAATATCTGCAGGCTTCACACCAGTGTATGGTATGCTGCAAATGGTCCAAAACTCTATGGGTAGTATTGAACTAGTGTACCAATTGTCAAATCTTACAATTCCTCCTAGGACCATACCTCTAGGACCGTATCTATATGCTATAAAAGACCCAAATCATGTGACCACTATACCTCATTTTTAGGGACATTTAGGTCCTAGTGTGATACCTTTGCACAACATAGCAAGATAATAGGGGGCCCAATTACTCCTATATTCCAAAATATGTTTTGGGCCATGCTTCCAAGACCCCAAAATAACACTGAGGAACCATTAGCCACTGAGACAGCAAATGGATGATAGTAATCATGAGATGGTTCACATGGTTATGCAACAAATGAACACATCCTTACTCCCCTTATTGAGTCTAATAATAATGCTTGTAATGCTTTGGCCCACAAAGTAGGAAGCCATAACAGCCTCTTAAGAGAAGATCCCTAAGAACCATACACTAAGAATAACCCAACTCCTCTTGGCCAGCCTACTTCAAATAATTTGATGACTGGAGCTAATCTAAGGTGACAGAATCTATTATATAGTATGGAAACGTTGCTATCCTAACTAGGAGTGGGGAAGTGGTCTACCCATAACATAATACCCAAAACCTCACATATCAGAACCTTGTATATTAAAATCAATATGCACCGGGTGCAGGTGAGAGAATCTATAATAATCGGCTATTCCAAAACCAACTAATCTATGGCACAGGTGAATAAGTAAAACCCCCACTTTGGGTGAACCCTCCAAAGCAACAAGTGAACAAGGTTGTCAAACAAGCCCTAGCTAGATTTGGCTTCAATGTTAGGCCTACGTTTCATCCTCAACTCATGTTCACCTTCCCGAAATGGATTAATCAATTATAACTCCTAAGGGGATGTAGAATCCCTAACATTTCTAAATTTTTGGGAGAAGGAAACAAATCCTTTATTGAACATGTAAACAAGTTCATGACAAAGTGTGGAGACCTAGCTTATGATGAACATCTCAAAAGAAAACTCTTACTAGATTCATTAACCCAAAATGCATTAACTTAGTATCCCACATTACCCCCTTGCATTTTATACACTATTGGAACAATTAGAATTCATGAACAATTCTTTAGAGCAAAAATGAAAAGAGGATTTTCCTAACTCTTTTCAATTAAAATGGGACTAAATAAAAAAAATCAACGATTATTTCAATCGTTTTAGACAAATTAGAAGTTGGTGTTTCACTCCCATTCCAGAACTTAAAGTCATTAAAATTGCCGTCGAGGGATTAGAATTTCTTATCCATAAGAAATTAATTACCCAACAATTCGCACTTACGGCTAAGGTTTTCAATTCAGGTTAACCTGACCTATTTAGGAAAGCACACTACGAGCCGAACTAGATTTAGATTGTCTTGTTTCAGGCCAAATTTTCTTCGGGCTAGTAAATTGTTGGCCTAGCCTAGTCCACTGTGGGTTGCGAGTTGTTAGCTCGCATTTTCTTTTTTGTATTCTTATAATTATAGTCTAAAAATGCCAGTTTCAAACAACTTATTTGATTAACTTGTATGAAAAAACTTAAATTAATTGTATAGAAATGTTTCAAATTAATTGTTACTTAAAATAAATATATGTGCTTTAAATGACATTTTAGTAAACATAAAAAAAAAAGCAACTTTATAATACGAGTAGTTAATTTACATATTTTACGGGCTTGCGAGCTAGTCCAGCCCATCATGGGTTGATCTGCGTCAACTCAGACCAAATTAGACTGGCCTTTGCAGGCGAAATTTTGTTTTTGCTTTAATTTTGTTGGCCTAGCCCTTACATTTGTTAGGTTATTCGGGCTTTGACACCCCTAAATATAGCCAATTGACTAACCAAGTGTGATAGATTGAGCAACTCCAACATGAGAAAACTTGTATGAAAGGCTAGTTAAAGAAAAAATATGTCAATATGGTAGACTGTAGTAGTGACAATAAAACTAAGGGCTACAAGTTTTTCCTCACTGAATTTCAAAAAGGACCACTATATGCTTGTCAGACTATTAAGCTTATCAAAGGAAAAAAAAAAATAATGTGTCCAAATCATCAAGTGTACTCTTTCGATGTTACCAAGGCTGACTTAATCTTTGACATGTTATTAAAAGATAAACAAATTAAGATAACTGATGGACATGTTATACCCTCGCTTGGTGAAATTAAAAATAGAATTTATTACAAATATCATAATTCTTATAAACATTCTACTAATGGTTGTATTCAATTCAAGGATATGATCCAATAAGGACTCAAGGAAGGAAGATTAAGGTTTGCTAAGAAATATAAATCAATGATGAAGGTAGATACAAATCACTTCAAAATCCAAACTAGCTATCCCGAACCTCAAAACCCACAAGTGGCATGATATAAGTTGATTTTAGAGTAGTAACTGATGAGGAACGATAGTTGTGGGAGATAGTCAACCTATTAGAAGTGGCTCATAGCTACCCCAAGAGGGACGAAACTATGATGTAGTTCTTGAGAAGGATGGATGAGGAAAGGAGCCAAGTGAAGATATGTCTTCCTTGACAATCAGTGTACAATATGCAGGAGGAGGAGAAAGCCACTATAGTAGAAAGTGAAAGTTACTAATGTTACAATACCTACATCTATTCCTATAGGGACACAAGAGAGAAGAAAGCTCACACTGTAGGCTCAGATGGCTTGTTTTCCAAAGTAGGTCACCCTTGTTGACCTACTTAGGAAAACAAAAGAGGATCGTGTGTAATGGAATTAAGGCATACCTTTGTTCTCTTGTCTGGCGTGTGTATATATATATATATATGGATGTATGAGCGTGTAAAAGGTGTTCGGGATCTGAGCAATTCAGTGTGTATTGTACATTGTCCCCTTTGAGTATGAGAAATCGTTATTCAGTATGATTTGTCCCCTCTTTATGTGTGGAGCAGCGTCTCCTCTTTTTTTTAGGGGGACATGCTTAGTGGATGAGCTGCTTCATGTGCATAACATGTCTGGATGCCTTCCTGGCGGGTCGGGTTGCTCCAATTCTATGGACCCATAACCCAGTCCAGAACAGTTGCCCCAAACTTAGCGATTTTATACGACAGATAAGTGTTAATATACGAGTTTAACTGGAGCATGCGACACACGATGGACAAAGGGATCCAAGTCGTTATGTCAACATCAAATCTCGCGATGTTTTTTCTAAAGGGTCAAGGTTTGTGGTGTATCGTAGTGGGCTTCCGGAGTTAATGAGTAAGGCTAGGGTCTGCGATAGATCATTCTGCTTAGGTCATTATGTCATTGTCCGAGATAGGCAGTAGGTTGGCCCCATGCAATTTGTGGGGCCTATGTTGTAGTCCAATCTTGGATTGAGATTTGGGGTGTTGCTTTACTATAGGATCTTACCGAAAGTATGGTATCTAAATTAGGTGTCCTTTCGGGGTGCCACGCGTCACTTTAGTTTTGAAAGTTCTGAGCATCGTCCTTTGAGTTGCTTTTGTTCAGAAACGGTACGACACGTGGTTGAAGTGCAGTAGGTCATCGTTTGGGGCTCGTAACATCATGATGAGCCTCTTTTCAATTTCGAAAAAGGGGTGTCGTAATGAGGCACTTTAAACAAAATGACGCATAATCAAAATGGCGTACCTGTCCCCATTAGTGGTAGCAGTTTGGGGGGTGACTTCCCACTCTTTGCTTGAACCTGCACTACAAATTTCTACACTCCAGCTTTCCTTTTTCTTGTCAATTAGGTAATTCTCGACATCTTTTATTGCGGTTGTTGGTGTTTCAAGGTCTCAGTATTTTTTTCATCGTCCAGAGGCTCTCTTTTTTCCCAGAATTTAAAGTATTCATCGTCTTCACCTTTTTCATTTTTGCCTTTTTCTTTATTTATTGAGGAAAAATGTCAAGGAGCAAGGAGACGATGCAAAACAGTAGCCAATCGGAGTCCTCCATTATCCCTACCACCGTATGCATGGTGGATGTAACACCCCAATTTTTGGGTAAAAGATCGATGTATCCTTATTTTACTGTTTCTTATTTTTCTGTATGAAATACAGACATATAATACTGTCTGTTATTTTATTTGACCGTTTTGAGTGTTTTGCTTCGTGATGGGGAAAAATGGAAAAATGACCATTTCATCCCGAATGTACTGTTTTTGGTTTTTCTACAGGATACAGTGTTTGATATTCTTGTCTGTGATTTTATTTGGACTTTTTGTGAGATTTGCTCGGGACGGAAAATAATAATTTTTTAAATTCGGAAAAATATTATTTTAATTAATTAGAGTTGGGGGATCTTACTAAACCCAATTGATTGATATATAAATTAGTTTCGTAATTTTTAGAATTTAAGCTAATGCGATAAAATAATTTTTAGTATTATTTTATTACTCAATATAAATTTTGACGACAATGGACGAATCTTTGTGTGTGGGACCCACGTATAAATAAAGTAACCAATAGAAATAAGAAACTTGGACCAATAGAAATAAGACACCTAGAAGTCAAACTAATAAAGAGAAGTCAACAAAAGTGGCTTGACCATTTTGGACCATTAGATTGAATCTTGGTGGATAAGCTTGAATGATGTACCATAGATTTGATGAATGGTAGGATTGAATCTTGATGGATAAGCTTTGAAGATGACCATGGATTTGATCAATGGATAGGATTTAAAGATGAATCAATGGTAGGATTAAGTCAAAAGTTGTAGGTTTGACTTTAGGATTAGTAATTAATTAAGCTTAGTTTGACTAGATTAATTACTTAATTTGCAAACTAATTAAACTAGTTTAGTTATAAAATAATTATAATCTAAATATTAATTAGATATACTAATATTAACTAAAGGTTATGATATATGTTGATATATGTTAAATTAATTAGTTATGTGATTAGTATATTAATTAAGATTTGTTAAGATAATTAACCTAACTAATTAACCAATTTATTAGCATATAATTAGATATATATGGAAAACAATTTTTATACTTAATTAGTGAAGGATTTACACGGTTGGGCAGCTGCAATATTGGAGGCAAAATGGAATATTCAAGAACATGTGACAAGGCTTGGAGTAGCCAATAGGAAACAAGCTTAGTGATTAAGATTTAATCTTGACCCTTGGTGGATTCTAAGGCTTAGATGGAGTCTTGGAGAGTCAAAATTGGTGGCCTTTTTGCATGTGCTTCCACGGAATTTCACTTTTGGAGGAATCTTATAATTAGCCAATTCATGTTATATTTACTTTTCTCACAAATGCATTCCGGCCATGCATTTAAATCAAAGTTAATTTACCTATTTAAATATATTTAGTCACTTTTCTAATTAGCTATCATTTAAAGAAGCAAAACAATAATTATTTCTCACTTTTTCTCAAGTGATTCATGGCTGGACAGCAACCTTTGGAGGCTTATTGGATAAGCTTTACAAAGCTTCCTAAGCACACCAACTAGATGTAATTCCAACCATTGAATGGATGGATGGTTAGGATAGTTTCCATGTGAATTTAATCACTTAATTGCACTCAAAACTCCTCACTCACGGCTGACAGCCTTGGTATTCATTCTTCACTTTTATTTTCACTCTCCTCTACGTTGAAGACCTTCCATTTTCTCTCCAAAAACACCAAAACCCCAAGCTTCTTTCTTCTTCTATTTTCTTCTCTCTATTCGGTCAAGCTTCTTACCCATATAACCAAACCTCCATAATTTTTCCTCTTCATCTTTCTTAAATCAAAACCATATTTTAAACACTTTTCTTCACAAGATCTTGCCAAAATCCTATTCTATCTAGTTCAAAATCCATCATTTTTCTTGTTTCCTCAAGGGTAAGTTTGGATTCTTTAATTTAAATTTTGATTTTTAAAATTTTTAACCATGATTGTTCCATGGTTTTTCCATATTAAACCTTGTATGAGTTTTTACTAATTGTTTTAAATTGTTAGGATTTTGTTTGGAGGCTACCCGAAATTTCAAGGAGAAGGAGGAGACTAACCGGTTATTTTGCTTCAAGAGGTAAGAGGGAGATTACCCTCATCAACCATGTGTTGGTGGTGAGGAATGTTTTTGTCTGTGTATGAAGAATCCATGAGGATTCGGTTTGTGTAATTGTGGTGGTTGAATTGTTGTGGCTTGTGTTAATTATTTGATTATTTAAGTGTTTTTCGGTTGGTGATTTATTTATTTTTATATGCATGATTATAGCTTTAGAATATTTTGCATGCCTATAGTGTTGAAATATGTGGCATATGTATTGTATGTGTTATTATAATGTTAGAAATGCATGAGCATTCCAAATAATGCAAAACCCTAGGTTCGGTCATACCATTGAATGGAAGGAATTAAGGTGATTTACAATGTTTTTAATGAATATCAAGTGAATTCAAGTGAATTAGAACAAAGAAATGAATTTTTGGAATTTTATTTATACTATGAGATTTCGGCCAACATGCCAAAAAATGAGAAAAATTGGATTCTAAATAATCTAAGGTAAGTAAGCATGTTAAAGGAAATTTTATCAAAATGTTTTGATTATTAAAAATGAAATGGTGAATTGAATTTTAGAAACTAATTTAAGTATTGTTAGTATTTACAAAGATTATACATTAATTTGAAATATTTTACAAAAGTAGCTTGAAAAATATTTTAAATGGTTTTAAATTGCTTAATAATTTTGTTTATTAGTCAAAAAGCATGTTTATTTGAGGAAAACGGAAAAGAAAATGATTTAAAAAGCTTATGCGATTGAGAAAATGATATAAAATTATTACGCGATTGAGGAAACGACAAATTATATTTACGCGATTGGAAATGTGATATATATTGTGAAAACGATAAGATTTTGAAAATAAAATAAAATTTCTACGCGATTGACAAAAACAACAAATTTTACTATTGGGCCAATGTGGTGAACCCGGATATATGAGAAGTTATGTTGCGCAAGTGGGTGCGTATTGTGATTTGGTTTTATGAAAAAGATAGTCTTGCAAGTGGGAGCGTCTTGTATTTTGAGATTTATGCCATGAGGCATTTACGTAATTATTTTCGCATTTATTGAGGCGTTTTTGACATTATTTGAAATCGAGGGCGTTTTGTGATTATTTAAAGTTTGATGGCATTTTTGTAAATAATGGAAAGTTTGATGGCATTTTTGTATATAATGGAAGTTTAGTGGCGTTTTTGTAAATGATGGAGATTTGATGGTATTTTTGTAAATAATTGGAAATTGATGACACTTATATAAATAATTGAAACACGAGGATATTTTGGTAATTATTGCTTTGTTCATGCATTAGTCGTACAAATTGGTGATTTGATTGACGAGATGAATAACATCGTGTTGTCGATGTGATAGGCATAGTGTGTTCGGTTCGATATGGACTTGGAGTTCATAGTGTGCATTATTCCATATGTAGGCAGGAGGTAGCTCATCCTTGGTAGTGGTGCGTGTGTGACAACACACTTATGTTCTCGACAAAGACTATCCTTAATCAAGTTTTGAGAGGACTATCAATTTACTGTAGTATACAATTAATTTATTTGTGTGTGTCTGGGTTGTATGCTATGCCATTATGTTTATTTTTCGTGGGCTATAGACACAAAGTATTGACAAGATGCAATAGCAATCACAATAGTCACTATAGACACAAAGTTTTGACAATGTTAATAAGTGGTCGGGGTAGCCTTAAAGCTATAGACACAAAGTTTTGAATGATGCAATATTTGGATTGGTGGCAAGATACTAATAGAAGTCTCAACTCATTCTCCGATATCGTTGTGTGTATTGTAGCTCCATGGAGTAGGATTGTGTCACATTGTATATGTTTATATGTGGTACATTATTATCTTTTATCGTGATCGTTTACCTATGATCTTTTATTTGGGATATTATATGTTGATATTGCATTTAATCTTTATTCTATATTATTATAATTTATTGTTATGGCATTTTATATAGTGTGAATTGTTATATCTATCCTGGTAATGTTATTATGGTTTATTCGATTACAATATATGCTTATTAGAATTAATTGTAAATCGATAATATGACTAAATTCATGTATTGATTTGTGTGTATGGAATGATCTAGTCATTCGTATCATTCTTTGCTACGTCAGTCTTGGTAAAGGTGAAAGGGGATCTCACCTCTTTATTGTATTGTTTTGTTTGGTTTGTATTGTTTAAATTGTAGTAGGCGAAAGCGTATTTTGAGGCTTATTGGAGACAATATTAGAAGATGGTGACAGCGTCAAGAAGTAATCTTCCAAGTTTCAACATGATGCGAGTTGGTGAAGAAATGGAATTTTTTTTTTTAGTTGAGTTTTATTCTTCCTCGTTAGTGTTATTACCGTGCTATTAGTAGTAACTTTCTTCGGGTTTACTCTTGTTTCTGAAGTCTGTAATTTTCATGTTTTAATTTATTGTTGATTATTTTGTGATGTATATGGCATATGTATGTTAATCAGTTTAATCTAATTTCATTGTTACTCTTAATTTTTGGTAAGTTTATATTTCTGCGAAAAAGAAATTTTAAAATTTGTATTTTGAAACTCAAGCTTTTATAAAATAATTATAATTGGTTTAAGTTTTTATTTTAAAATGTGACGCCCTAGGGAGGGTGTTACAATGGAGGCTTCAAGCCTACGGTGGGGGTTCTGATGAGGGCCCGACTTCCTTGACTAGGATAAGGATCTTAGAGGCATTCTGAAGGATAAACCAAGCCAAGGAATTGGCAAGGCGTGGGCCAGCCCATCCGCTCTCTGAACTTATGATGGTCGTAGTAGACATGAGCGATTCTTCTAAATCTAACTCAGGTGTATCCTCTGTAGGTATAGCATGAACCCAAAAGGCTGCACCTGTGGAGCGGGGGAGGGCTGTACCTACGAAGCTAAAGAAGCTCATCTTCCCCCGAGATGTCAACAGATACCGGAGGGTGGACCAAGAGGTTTTGGGCACTCCTTCTGACGTGAGGACAACAGAAGACATCCTATAGAAGCAACAATACTTGCTGCTAACCATGAAGGGACTCAAAGACCAGGAGTTTATGATCTGGCACCTGTCGGAGGAAGAAAGGGTGTGCTCGACCCATACGGAGGGCGAGCACTTAATATATATGTATAAGGCTCTCTTTATCCGGATTAGGGTGGGTTTACTATTTACTAAATTTGAGATAGGCGTTCTCAATCACCTGCGGGTGGCGCCCACTTAACTTCATCCGAATGCTTGGGGATTCATCCGGGCATTCGAGCTAGTCTGCTGAGTCTTTGAGTAGCCCTACTCGGTCAAACTTTTCTTTTTCCTTTTCTCTCGGTTGACGACCTCTAGGAGCAACCAAACTAAAGGATAGATCATGCTGTAGACGTAAAGTAGGTGCACAGTCTTCAAACCCTACTAAGAATCCTTCAAGATGTTTAAAAATGACTTCTTTAGGGTAAAGTGGGCTCCAGGTAAGACACCTTTTTTTGTCACCCTAGAGATTGAGCCATGCCTCTATTTATACTAGACTGGAGTCAGTTGGGGGCAGAGTAACAAGGAGTTAAAGAATCCGGATTCTGAGGTCCCTTCTTCTGAGGCCTGGGTCTTAGGCTTCTTAATTAAATGGGCTGACGAGAAATGAGTCATATCCTATAAGGATGTCTTGGATGAGCCTGTTGATTCTATAAAGGCCATGCTAGGTATCTCATATTATATATTTTTCTTTTGTACTTTCTTTCTTGCATGAATTTGCCCAAATGTTGTAACACTTTTCTTTTTTGCTTGCAGAAAGCATGGCTCCATCGTCCAAACTTCGGTGCTTGGCTGAGTGGTTGGCGGCTAGAAGAGGTGAGGCGTCAGGATCTCGGCCCCCAACATCTACTCAAGGGGTGACTATTGTTGTTCCTTTACCTTCGAGTAGTGCGGTCCCTCCTCCTATGGTCGTGGTAGTATCTCCATCTTCCCTGGTTACTAGGGTTCGAGATGTTGAATTGAGCTCTCCTATACTGCCGCTGCTACCTCGAAAGAGGTAGGCAGAAAGTAGCAGGGATGATAGAGGGAAAAGGCCGACAATTGAGGACATTCTGGAGTATCCTGAAATGTTTGAGGCCCTTATTGGTTAAGAGTTTTAGGGTGCTCCGCTCAGGTCTCCGCTTGTATCGATGTGGAATCGGGAAGCTGATCCCTCTGGCTTTGTCGACTACACCTTATTCAATCAGACTGAGGCCGAGGTATTAGCCTAGCTCGACATGTCGAAGCTCTTCCGTAGGGCTCAACTTGGGAACTTGTGCCTCATCTCTTTCCTTCGATTCATAGAAGAGGGTTAGGGTTCCTTCCGGGATATCACCAGTTTAGAGTGAAAGCTTAATACCCTTCGGGATTGAAAGCAGAAGTCGGAGCTGGACCTTACTAAGAAAGATAAGTTGCTTGCCCAGGCCACCATGGAGGTAAACCAAAAGGACGGGCAGCTCAAGTCGCTCAACACTAAGGTTGATAAACCCCGGGCTGAAATTGCTCACCTTACCAAAGATGCTGCTGAGGTCCCTTCTCTCCGGGCTCAAGTTACTGAGGTGGAAGCACTCCAAACCAAAGTTGCTAAGGTCGATAAGCTTCAAGCTCAACTTGGTGAGGCAATGGTTCAAGAGGATGAGCTAAAGAAGGGTTTAGCCTCGAGCCTCGACCGAGTCCACTCTCACCAATGCCCAGGCTCAGTATGAACTTATAAAGGGTGAACTTGACTAAACAATAGATGATTGGCTAATGTTCTTGGAGGAAACTTTTGAGAACACCCTCAACCAACTCCGCCTTCTTAACCTTGGTCTTAACGAGGAGGAGGTCGGCGCTCTGAAAGGAAGTCTGGGATGGTCGCATTGTGGACATGGTTGCTTCAAGAGCTGCCCCAGATGACCAAGCAGATTCTAGGGTGGAAGATAGGGAAAAGACAGAAGCAGCACCAAAGGTTAGGTAAGAAGGAGCCAATGTAGTTGTGGTCGGGGTAATGCAGACTGAGGTGGCTCAGATTGAGGTGGTGACGGAGAGTTCAGAGGGTCAAAGCCTAATTTTCTGACATCTAAGTTTTTATTTATTTTTTCTTGCCTCCTGCATGGGGCTTCGTTTATGTATTCGGATAAGTCCCGTCCTCGGGCATTATTAAGCCGATATTTGGAATTTCCATTGATGTCTGCTCTTATTTGTAGAGATGAGTCCAATGCTTAGTCTCGATGTCTCCTTTGTACTTGTTGAGATTTTGCCTTAGTGATGCCGAGAGGGGTTTGAAGCTCAATCCCTATATTGACCTTATGCTTAAGCGATTTGCTTGCGCAATTTACCGAGACGGGTCCAACACTCATCTCGGTGGTAAGACTTTATTACTCCTTAGATCTGATGTCCTTTTAGCAGCCTTTACTCTGCAACTTATGGCAATTTGTGCTTGCTTAGGAATCATTGCTTTGAATTTTTTGGGGATTAAAACCGCTTTAAAGATGATAGCAGTTTTCAACCCTGTTTCCCAATTGCCTGCTGCATCAGTGGCCAATCACAGAGGTGGATCAGTTAAGCCTAGCTTTGAATATGCAACCAGTTTACTTTTATAAATAAGGAATGTTTGTGGTGGATTTATCACTTGTTCTCTTCTTTCATTTTCTGGCTTCGTTTGAGATTGCCTTTTCCAAAGGATGGCCTTTTTATGCCCACATGAGCATGTTAAGGGTCGCGTCCTTCTCTAGAATCATCTTCCACTTCTTTCCCAAATTTCTAAAGGTGTTTCCATTCTGATTGCATATTCTTCTTGGTGGAGGCTTTTCTTTCCAAGCGTAATGGCTCGGTGGGGGCCGAGTAACTGCTTTATGCAGCTTGATCAATATATCTCTGGGTGGCAGAAGCCTTTTCTCTCTAGTCATATATAGCAACAAAGTGAGGTCCTGCTTCTCTTGGAAAGATTTGAGGCTTCTGCCTGTAGTTCTTAAGAGGCACAGAGGGTTTCACTAACCTTCCTCCTTTGCTCACTTGGTTGTTGCCATTTCGTGGGGGTACAAGGGCATTTGGGGAGTGTAGGGTTGTGGAACCTTGTCCTCCTATTGATCAAGGAAGAGGTGGTTGCTCGCTTGCACCTCGAGAGACCATTGAGGTGGTCGTAGTTGGTGCTTAATCGTCGCCTTAAGGGTCGAATATGCTTAACCTCTGTAAACTATGGTGGGTTTATGGGTTAAGGTCAGGTCATGAGGGTACAGGTGAAAACCATTGAATACGCTGCTTGACCCCGTAGGGTGTTCAAATGGATTCCCCTACCTAACCATCAAGTAAAATAGGTTTAACCTCTATAAACTTGGTCAGTTTATGAGTCAAGGTCAGACTCAAATGGGTATGGGTGAAAACCCTTGAATACTCTGCTTGACCCCGAAGGTTGTTCAAGTGGATTCCCCAGTTTGGTCGTCATATAAAGATGTTGGAATAGTTGATCCTTCCGGACATTGTATTCTTTGGACCTCGCCAAGGTGTCATGACCTTGTGAGTTGAATTAGGCCAAAGTATCCGTGGACTCGAGGTCACTACCGCGATACAAGTTGTGGTGATTGACGAGCTGGCCCACCAAGGTCACGACCGAGGTACTGGCTTCTAGATAACAGTTGGAAAGAAACGCCGATTTACTGATATGCAAAGATATTCATTATATAGCAAAAGTAATAGTAACAAGGCGTTACATGATCATGCAGGTTACTTTAGCATGGTGGCGGTTGTTCTCCTGGTTGATATCCTAGGGTTGCGCTCTATTTTGATCACGGGTGTTTGGCTGAGGTGAGCGTGAGCCATGGTTTTTGTTTCTAGTTGAAGAACAACATCTTCTCTGATAGGAAGCAGAGGGACTCAGATAATGAACTCAATGGCATCTCGAAGGTTGGTGCAGTCCTCTATGTTGTAACTAGGACCATCATGCCATTCGCAGTGCTTGGATGTGTTTTTCCATGCATTCTTCTTTAGGGGGGAGGTCTAGGCACATCCCGGAGCTCTGTGTTCATGACTTCCTGGTAGACCTGTGCCCGCAGTGTGTTGAAGGGAGCATAATTACCATACTTCTCCTTGAGGAGTGGCCTTGGACTACTCCCCTATTGGTTCAACTGCACCCCAGGCCTTGACTTAGCATCTTCTTTCTCGAGACGCTTATTAGCTCGGAGAACATCTTTAGTGTTGATATATTTATCAGTGCGGGCCTAAAACTCATCTATGGTCTTGGGTTCCTTTTTTGCCAAATACAGAGATGATTGTCTCGAATGGAGTCTTTCTCTGATGTAGAACAACCTGAGTCTCTAATCCCAGTTACGCACATTTACGATTTCCTTATTGAACTGAGATATAAAGTCCTAGAGAGACTTTTCTTTTCCTTACCTTATTTGGGAGAGGTATAAAATGGATTTAGGCTACACTTTGATGGTGATGAAGTGCAACAAAAATCTCAAGGATAGGCCTCCCCAGTTATCCACGGATCTCGGAGGTAAGGTGGTAAGCCATCTCAGGTTCGCTTTCTTTAAGGACAAGGGGAAAGCGTGATACATGAGAAAGTCATCTCCCTCAGCAAACAAGAGTGCAGACACGTAGGCGTTCATATGTTCTTAAGGGTCTATGATCTTATCATAGGTTTCAATATTGACAAGAACTTGAAGCGTTTCGGGATCTCATAAGCCATCAGTTTGTCAGAGAAAGGTTAGTTTTGTGAAACCATGTCCTTTACTCCATGCGCCTACTCTTTAGTGTGGACAGGTTCAGCCTGATGGCCGGGAGTTCTCCGGTTGACGGTCATCACGATGGTACTAGTCTCTTCTATTTACATGCTTCTTGAGCAGGGAATGGTTCTCTGCTTCATTGTCCTGATTCGCAGCTCTTTCCAAGTTATGAATTCTCTCGTCTTGGCTGTGATCTCTTTCGTCTTGGAGTCTAACCAGGGAGAGCAATTATGCTCTGGACAACTCCTGGTGATTAGTCATAACTCGACGGGATTGAGCTTCTTTCTCCGCCCATTCACCAAGGCGTTGCAGCACTGATACCCGCTGCCCGGCGTCCCCAAAAAGTGCTCTCTCGACGAAATCCTCAAGGAAGGAAGGAGAATATTTTCTTCAGTGAAAGAAGTCTCATGTCCGTCCTGTTTAGGTTCCACCCACTGGTTCCAAGACTGGATGATGATCTGTGGGGTTAGACGTTGAGCGATGGTTCGCAGAAGGAGGGTTATGCACAGCGGGGGCGTGATTCTGGTTGGTTGATGCCTGTCTCCTTCTTGTGTTCACCATGGTGGTGGTCGTAAGGGGAGTTTTAGAGGTGGTGTTGGGAGTAGAAATTTATCTCTTCTCACAGATAGTGCCAATGTTAAAAATTGAGTTCTGAAGGTTACCTGGAGAGATAAGAAACAGTGGTATCCTTCGTAGGCGCAACTTCCATAGTCATGAAGCAAGTAGGTGGGTACCTATAAAAGACACTCTAATATTCAAGTTAGTAACTACGCAAAGAGGATCGTGTGTAATGAAATTAGGATATACATTTTTCTCTTGGCTAGTATATATATATATATATATATATATATATAGACGTATGAGCGTGTAAAAGGTGTGTGGGAATCTGAGCAATTCAATGTGTATTGTCCGCTGTCTCCATACGGGAAATCATTATTTCATATTATTTGTTCTCTTTTTATGTGTGGAGTTGCGTCTCCTCTTTTTTGTCGAGGAAAACATGCTTAGTAGATGAAATAAGATCACACGGGTCAGGTTGTTCCAATTGTATAAACCCATAGACCAGTCCAGAACAACTTCCGGTCCAGAACAACTTCACATATGGAGTCCATGATCTGTGTAAGACCAAAATGCTACAGTATGAGTTGATAAAACAAGATCTCAAGAGGTGGAATGTACAGCTGATTCAGAGTATTTTCCTTCCTTTTGAGTATGCTCAATCACTAGTACCCCTTTGTTTTTTAGTGGGATGATGAATTTTGTTGGGCAAAATCTAAGGATGGCCACTTTACTGTTAGATCAGCATATCACCTAGTGAGATCCTCCCCCTCAAATCAACTAGGCCCCAACGATGTTTGCTTTGATATTGGGATCAACTGGAAGAAATTATGGAGGTTGCGTATCACCCCAAGATCCCTCAACTGTCTGTAGCGGGCTCTGAACGGTGCTCTCCCTATTATATCCAAATTAACAAAAAAGGGGGATTTCTTTCAGCTCTCTGTACCCTAGGTGTTGAAAGAATGAAGAAACAGCAACCCATACTTTAAGAGATTGCGAATAGACCCATATTCTCTGGTTCAGTTCACGTCTGTGCCAGAGAACCGAAGATGCTATGCAATTGTCAATTCAGGAATGGATTTCGCAGATTTGGAAGGTTGCCTCCCCTGAATCGATAGAGAGGTTTTGAGTGCTATTACATGGAACTTGGATTAGCAGGAATAAGATCTGTTTTCAAAACAAGCTTGAGAAACATGATGAGATAATTGCCAGATCCCTGTGGGTGTTGCATGATCACAAAGAGGCAGTGGGTCTTCTGCAAAGTGACCCAATGCCACAAAGCCAGAGATCTCGGCCTAGCTTTTTAGCTTGGCAACACCCTGCAATTGGTTCTTTCAAGGTAAACTTTGATGATGCAACAATTCGACCAGATGGGTTGTGTGGAGCTGGAGCGGTGGTGCGGGATACGGACAATAATATCTTGGTTGCGACAACATAGAGCTTGATATGGCGGAAGCTAAGGCAGCTTTTCTTTGCATTTCTTTTGCTCTGGAAGCCTGCTTCATACAGATACAGGTTGAGGGTCATGCATCTGAAGTTATCCAGGCTCTCACCCACCATGAGTTGCCCGCATCTTATTTCGGGTTGGAATTGGGAGATTGTTTGTACTCGGCTGACACCTGTAGATATTGTACCCTTTCCCATGTCAATAGGGATGGAAACTGGGTAGCCCATCCCATGGCCCGGCTTTCCTTTTCTTACCCAAACTATGGCTGGAAAAAGCCCGTGTAATTTGGATTTTTTGGACTTGTTTAATCATCAGTAATGAAATTCTTATCTTCCATGTAAATAAATAAATAAATATATTATAAGATAATGCTATTGAAAAATTCATCTAAATTTATTATTCAATTGGAATTAACATATTCATATGCTTGAGTTTAATTAAAATTGGAATACTCATGTACTTAAGCTATAAATTGAATATAAAATAGGAAAGCTCACGACATCAAAGAAAGAGAAAGAAAAAAATCTTGGTCAAATTCTTTCGTGTTTTTTATCCATATCAAGAAGTTCCTCGTATCAAAGAGGGAAGGTAAATCATATTCACAAATAATTTGTAGTAATGTTCTTTTATTATAGATTTTTTTCGTATTCCTTTTCACAATTACTAGTTTATTAAAGAATAGTGCTACAAAACATGTGTTTGATCCTTGTGTAAGCCTCTATGAGGGGGTCAAACTCATGTTGCTCCATAATTGAAAGGGGGCTGATTTCAAAGTTTGAAGTCGTGTTCACCCATGACACGGGTTCAACTTCGGCCTAATCCTTTTTCATCAAGAAAAATGTCACCAAAAAAGAGAATAGTGTTGGAGAAATATTTAAATCAAACCTTAGAGAAATCGCTCAAATAAACTTCAAGTAAGCAATATATAACTCCTTTGGTAAAAATTGTATCTTTGACATGCCTTTATATTTAATCTTTACTTTTATATTGACAATTACAAAATAATTAGCATTTTATTATTATTTAATTTTATGTGTCATACGATTATATTTGTTATATACTTTTTTTGGCCTATGCACGTTAAATATTTATATTCACAATTAATTTGTAATGCTTCTTTCTTATAAATATTTTTTAATTTAAAAATTAGCCTTAAGAACTTGAATTTAATGAAAAGAAATAAAAAATAAAGTAAGATAATGATATTTAAAAGATCCATTTAGATTGAGATAATTGAGAAATAAAAATATAAAGGCTAAAATGCAAAGAAACCTTTTCAATTATAGGTTATTTATAGAAAATCTCTTGTGATTCAAAATTCAATAACTCAACTCTTTAAACTTATCTAATTGTATAATATAATATAAAATTAATCTCTCGTACATGCGCAAAAAACAATCCCTTATAAAAGGTCAATATGCACAATTTAAAAAGTTAAAGACGTCAAAATCAAGTAAATAAAATATAATTAATAATTAATCAATAACAATGTTAACAATAATAATAGATGTAACAGGTTCACCTACTTAGCAGCAGCGGTCAAAGATTGCCTCACATTAACGGCCAGTTTTAGAACGTTTTCGTACAATCATGTAAAGGGAGGAGAGGGAATAGGGTAGCTTATACATTAGCATTTATATATTTTTCTTCTCACAACTTTACATGGGTAGAGGATGCTCCATCTTTAGCCAATAACCTGGCGATAATAGATGTACTAGCTTTATCTTCAGTTGAATGAAAATCTCTATACCCATGTCCCAAAAAAAAAAAAATGTTAACAAAACTAAGATTAGTCATAAAAACTTAAATTTACTAAGGAGAAATAAAAAATAAAGTAGCATGGTGTTATTGAGGAATTCATATGAATGTAGCATTAGATTGGGATAAGGATACTCGAGAAATAAACATAAAAGAAAAAAAAAAAAAAAAAAAAGTTTAAAAATCAAGTACATAAATGTAATTTATCAATGACTATGCTAACAAAATTAATATTATCCTAAAGTACTTCAATTTAATAAGAAGAAATAAAAGAAAAAGTAGGATAATAATATTGAAATAATTTGTTTAAATTTAAGATTTGATTAAGAGTGAAATACGCATATACTCGAGCTATAAATTGGATAAAAAAGAAGAGTTCACAACATTTTATAGTAGAAAATGGGATAAATCTCTCAATCAAGTCATGGACAAGTAATATATAATATATAACTTCATTCGTATAAGTTGTATTCAGTATCAATTTCTTAATGTTCTTTTCTTATAGATATTTTTCCTATCTAAGAAATAACTTCATTATGAATTTGAATGTATTAAGAAATAATAAAAAAAAATAAAACTGGATAGTAATATTGAAATTATTTATATAAATTTAGTACTCTATTGGGGTTGAGATATTCAAGAAAAAAAAATAAAAATAAAAAATAAGAGAAAGTCTAAGAGTCTAAAATTTAATTAAATAAAATATAATTAATAATTAATCAAGGACAATACTAAAAAAATTAAGATTAGATACAATAAGAACTTAGATATAACAAAAAGAAATAAAAAAGAAGGTAGGATAATGCTCTTGAAATTATTCATGTAATAAAAAATGTAAAAGTCTAAAAATCAAGTAAATAACATATCACCTCAAGTTTTAGGTTCCATGTCCCTAACAGTCTCATATCTTTACATTGATAAATACTATATGTTATTCTTGATCGTAACTGTTTTTAGCATAAATTGTTTTTTCATTCTATGTGGGCGTCTAAAAACTTTTAAACTAAATTTTTAAGTGTAATGAAGTCAGTTTTAAAATCTGAGGTGTTTAGTAACTACATAAATTTTTAAAAACTGATTCTTATCTAAACTAAATTTGAACAGATTTTTTTAATACGAATTTATATGAGTAATTTTATTTTGTAGTTTATTTTAAATTGGTTCTTAAAGTTGGGAAACAGTACAGGTACACCACCTAAGGTTTGTACTTAAAATTTCTTTCCTTTCTTTCACGATTTTAAGTTAAACATCATTTCAATAAAAAAAATTTATGTGTTCAATTATTTCTTAGGATCTTACCAATTATTCTTCAAAATAGTTATATCAGAAATTAAAAAAAAAATTAACAGAAGCCAAATTGTTTTCCTTCTTTCATTATTAAATTGCAACTCATCCTATCTCATTTTCTATTCAATTATACTCTAATTCTGCATATACTCCAAATATGAAGTAATGTGTCTCGATAAGATATGAAAGTAACATTTTTCAATCGGATATATTGAAACTTGACACTTAAAAAAGAAGATAAATAAACAATGGTTATAATTGTTATTTCAAGACATTGTCTTATCTTCTCCCTATTTTTTTTTTTCTCTTTTGAGGCAAGAAAGTTTTACAGGTATAAAAGTATCAAAATAGGTCGAGCTGGCTCAACAACCTAAGTCAATTTTTGGGTTAGGATGGGTTAGGTCAAAAAATATTGCAGACTAACAATTGGCTAGTCTAGGCCGACTCTATACGGGTTACGGGTTGCGGGTTGGACAGGCCAACCCGTTGTCCTGAAAAAAATATCTCCTATATTTTAAACACTTAAAAACTTTATCTGTATGCTATTTCACCATATTTTTTTTTGCATATCTTAAATATCAATAAACATAAAATAAAATAATTTTGTGATATAAATATTAATTTATATTAAGAAAAATAAGAGTAAAATCATTTACATATCATATAAAATATTAATAAAGTAATTAAACATTGAGTCAGCATGTTAGCCCAACTCGACAAGTTGGCATGGCCAAAATATATTCAAGTTTAAATTTTCTTAACTCAATTCACATATTTTATCAAATTATTTGGATCAGTTCATCAAACTCGATTTGCCCATTTTGACACTTTTATTCTAATTTGTCTCATGATCCTTTTTTCTTTCCTATCTATTTTCTCTTCACATCCAAATGTAAGAAAAGTTCATTTTTTCCCTCATTTTCGCTAGCCCATTTTCTTTCTTCCCAACATCTGTTGAACCAAACGATGCATAAAAGAAGAGGAAATAGTAATATTGGCACGTGGTAGTGAGATTATAGGAAGCAATTAAACAATACCATATACTCTCTTATTTTCATATAGAAGTTTATATCTAATTTCTCCATCGTTAAAAGTCATCGTAGAATTATTAGTAAGTCTTAGTCTTCTTTCCCCCTCTTTTTGGGTGTTTATCGATAATAAAGATTACATGTCTCTATTTTTTATTTTTTTTTATTTTTTATTTAAATTTTATTAAGTGTAAAATAAATTAAAATAAAAAAAATAAAATATGTAATTAAATTTAAAACACTTGATAAAATTTAAATAAAAACATTGAAAAAAAAAATATGAAAAGAAAATAAATGATACTCGTTCGTTTCTCAAATAGGGACGACTAGCCTTATTTTTTAACAACTGCACTTTTCCCTTTTCTTCTTGTTTTTCTTGATTTTACAATTTTTTTAAATAAATTTATTCAAATATTTTAGATCTATTATTTTTTAGATAGATTTAAAGAATTTAGTTTTGAAATTCTCATATTTAACTCATGTTAAGGCAGTTATAAATTTTAGCTTTAATTTTTTTAGATCCATGCTTTGGCCATACAGATAGTGGCGCAGAGCCAGACCCCCATAGACTAGAGGAAGCATTAGTAATTATAAAAACTTAAATATAAGTCTATTAAGAATATCATGACATATATACAAGATAAATAATAATTAACTATTATCAGTTGAATTAAAATTATATGTATATTTTATAATTGTTGCTTTAATTAAGAGGAACTTTGATGTACATCCTAATATATTACTCTTCTTTTTTTTTAAAGAATTTATCTATACCGGTACCTTATTAAAAAATCACAATTAGTGTATATTGTTCCATAAAATTATTTAAATAATTATAATTATATGACTTCAAATTTTCAATAAAACTACGTTAATGCACGAGCTAAAATTTTGAAATATTAATAAATCTAAACCATGAAAGTAAAAATTAGAAGCATTAAAGACACACAGAGAACAACAACTACTGTAATATTTTCCCTTCAACCTATTGGGTTTGAACAGCAAGGCATGGGGTCTAATATTTCCTTTCTATGGACACTAAAGGCTTTAAATTTTTCAATACTTGTTTTTTTCATAATAAATTCCAACGGGAGCGAAGGCTCTGCTGATGATAATGTGGCTCCACCATTACAAACAAAATTGTAAAATCTTTAAATATATTTAGATAAGAGATGTAATATTTTTTTATATGACAACATATTATGTGTCAATTTATACAGAAAAAATATGTTTTTATTAATAGTTTATAGATCATAAATTAATTTTAGGTAGAAATTATATTTATTTTTTTCTTCTTAATAAATCTATTGTTTTTACTATAATTGTAAATGTCATTAGGCTTTTGTTTGAAAGAATTCCCGTCTATGATAATAATACTAATAATAAAAGTCATTGAAGAAAATATTGTCTTCTATGCATCATAAAAAATGGAAGGTCAAAATTAATGAGTACTTATTAACAATGAGAATTATACATTGGCCACATTCATCTTTAAGGAAACAAAGTTGGTAACTATATATATAAGTGGCCAAACTATATAATATGAGATTTTCAACATAAATCACAGATGAATGGGTCACCTTGTGAATTTTAGTTAAAAACATTTTTTTTACTGTAAAGAGAAGATGAGATTTTACTAGTTTGGGATCATAGCTTCAAGCTTTTCTCGCAAAAGAGGGTGCATATGGTATAATCATAAAAATGAGGAGAGTAAGGAAGAACTACTCTTATCAATGGAGAGACCATCATCGCACATTCCATTGCTTGTCAAAGGCAGGCCCAATACTCATTACTTCATCATTTTCTATTCTTATTCTAGAACCTCTTCAGTCAGGATAGAAAACCTCAGAATATTCTCATGTTCCTGAAAATGCTCGAGTGGCATCATCTCTCCTTCCTCATTTGAGTCCATACAACATCTTTAGAAGACAAAAATCTATTACACTATGCATCAGAAAACTGATCTTTACCAACAGACTTGATGTCAAGGAATACGTCTAATTCTCCTAATTGGATCACTATACCCTCCAAGCCACAACAGCAGAAAAATATGAGAGCTTAGAAATACCTTAAACGCTGATTAATGGATGGAAAAATGAAGGATACACTGCTCTCCACTTTGGAGCCATCAAAGTTGTTCTCTCACTTCATAGGAAAGAAGGCCTTCCTGTTGTTGCCAGGATTTCTCTACTCTAGATTTCAGTTATGTCCACTATAAGAATGTAGTAATTGGAATTCTGCTGACTACTCTTCATGCTAGAAGTGTAGTTCTAACTATTTTTCCCAACTATAATGTTGCTCTAAAAAACCCAACTCTTTTAACCAGACTGAAAGTCCAAGTCCAACTTACTGGAGCTGATCAAGTTCTAGAAGCTCTGTCTGCAATTCTTCATTACCAGATAGTCTACTGACTCGAGAACCATTCTATACATCTGTCATTGCTGGGTTGTTCTTCTGATGATGCTGGTTTTTTTACTAAACTGTTATTGTTGGTAAAATTATTTATCGAAATGTCATTTTTTTTTAAATTATTTATCAAATTACCATTTTTTTAAACTATTTACTAAAATGTCACTCTTTTGAAACTATATACCAAACTGTCATTTTTTTAAAACTATATATCAAACTGCCACTGTTTTATTCTATGTGGCATTTTTTAATAATTTCTGACAAGTTAAGATGCGCCAAGTAGGATGACGCATTCACGTAAGTTGTGCCAACACGGTTGGTGCAATCTACGTGAATGTGTCATCCTACTTAGCGCATTCTTACTAGCATTGACACTGAAAACACCAATAAGGGTGGCGTAACCAGTGCACCTGCGTCACCCTTGTTGGCGTAACCAGGATACGTGTCTTCATCTAGATATCAGTCAGAAGGTTTGTTGTTGTGAGACACGGCCCTGTTTAATTCCACAATCGCTTACAAGTCCCTGCAAGTATCAAAATGATTATCTTTTGCATGAAAAAGATAAGTCTTTCTAATTTGTCATTTTTAATGTAATAAATATCATTAAATTTAGAAAAAATGAAGACAATGATAGGAATGTATGTTTAAAAAACACATTATGATTAAAGAAAAAGAAAAATAAACTTCAATCATAATGTGTAGTAACATACACAACAAAAAGAAAATTAAATTTCAATCATAATGTGTTTTTTAAACATACATCCCTATCATTGTCTTCATTTTTTCTAAATTTAATGATATTTATTACATTAAAAATGATAAATTAGAAAAATCTATCTTTTTCATGCAAAAGATAATCATTTTGGCACTTACGAGGACTTGTAAGCGTTGTGGAGTTAAACAGGGCCGTGTCTAATAACAACAAACCTTCTGGCTGATGTTTAGATGAAGACACATGTCCCGGTTGTGCCAACAAGGGGGGAGCAGGTGCACCGGTTACGCCACCCTTGTTGGTGTTTTCAGTGTCAATGTCATCAAGGTTGGCGCAACCTACGTGGATGCGTCATCCTACTTGGCGCATCCTAACTGGTCAGAAATTATTAAAAAATGTCACGTAGACAAAATAGTGACAATTTGATATATAATTTTAAAAAATAATATTTTGATAAATAATTTAAAAAAATGATAATTTGATAAATAATTTAAAAAATAATATTTTGATAAATAATTTTGTTAATAGGGATAGTTTGATAAAAAAAACCGATGATGCTCTGTCTGTCATAGCTAACAAAGAAGAATAAGTACCCTCTATAATCCAATTCCCGAGATAGATTTCTCAGGATGAGTTGGTCAGGCTAATTCCATTAGAATGGGTGAGCAATTATGAAAAATACCATCTTAACAAGAAACCCATCCAATGGTTCTGTAAAAACCATTTTTAAGAAACGTGATGAAGGATCCAACACCACTCCTCCAATCTTCTAGTCCCTGATGATACTACTAGACTACTAGTTATTAGCGAAGAGTGGTGCCCAATTCACGGTTTCAGATCAGAAGGATTCCCTACCTATAATAACAAAATATATGGACATTTTATTTGGGATGTTGACCCAAATATGTGTGACCGTGATTGAGATTGTCAATATCACTTTCATAGTGATGACGATGATAAGAAAAAGTCCAGAAAGTCATGTTGACCACCGACACCACGTAGAAGAAAGTTTGACCCAAACGATAGTTCCTGGGTTGGAATTCACAAGAAACATAAGCAAGAACCTCTTCCAATATATCTTGAAGCCCTCAAGATACTTAAGGAAGAAAAAGATTCCCGTTCATCTACCAGATGATCCATCTCTTATAACTTGGCCTCCACCTAAGTCACTCTCTCGACCTTGCAGTAAAGAGATACCATCTCTTCCAAATCCAATCATTGTTTCACCTCCAATAATTCCCTATTTGATGTTTTCATCATATTCTCCATAATATGATCAAGACTTTCCCACTTTAGAGAAAAAGGCTGATCCCATCTCAAAAGTTCTTTTCACGACTTTTTTTCCAACCTTCTAAAATAAATTTTGATGGAAAGTTAAAGACACCGAGTCAAGCAGAAGAAGTGTTTAGCTGGCATATTGAAAATGTCAGAGCTCAGAACATGGCTCTTAAGAAATTGGATGCAAAGATAGACAAAATTGCAGCCAGTGTTGAAAACATTGAAGCTCATCTACAAGTTATGTCTGTAAAAACGTAAAGGCATTACAAGAACTTGCAGACTCAAATTTCCTAACTAGGTCAAGATCTAACAGAAATGTTGCGGACCAGAGACTTTGGTAAGGAGTTTGATAAAAAAGAAAGGGAAATCAGAAAACTTCAAGGACAAATTAAAGAAATAGATTACTACATTAAAGCTCAAAGGAAATCTGAGCCAGACTTACATCCTTTCTTTAATACTCCTTCCTTTCCAACTTATTATGCTCTACCAATCTCACATTCATCATTCTTCCTATCTTACTCTCAGCCACCAAAAAGATTTCTTCCTTCTGCTTATTTTATCCTAATCAAAGGGGAAAAATTACACAAATGAGTATATCCTCTTTAGAAGTAACAGAAGAAAAATCTCTAGAATATTCCCCTTCAAAGAAAGCTTCTAAAGAAGAAACCACTTCTTTTCCTTCACAAGCCATGGCTACAACTTTTGCAATTGAATCACCAAAAGAATCTCCAATTCAAGACTCCAAAAGACTAAACCACTCATTAAGCCCAAATTCGTCCACTTCAAAATCAGAATCAGTTTAAATCATCCACTCCAGAAGAAGAATTACTAGCCTCAAAAACTTATTCCCAATCAATATCATTTGCCTTAGGATCAGACTCCCAATCTGATAAAGAAATTGTAAATATTTCCAGAATCTTGATGGCCACATCTCGAGAATCAAGAACCACCATAAACTAAGCCTTTTATAAAGAATCAAAAGAACAAACAGCCGATTATTCTTTTTTCGTAAGAAGATATCAAAAGTACCAGACTATGAAGCAGCCAGGGTTTTATGCCATCAGACCGGTGTCCCAGTGCAAGAAATGGAAACGTGTATGGCCTGGATTAGCTCTCTCTCTCTTTTTTTTCGGACACGTTCGAAACGTTCCAAAACGTCCCAAATCAAAAGTACCAGTGAATCACGAAAATTTGAGATTTTTTTGGGCTTATTTAACTCACATTAACCCTATATTTTGAGTCGAAAAACACCCATCCACCCATGGTTTTACATTCTGATGATGTAGGTGAGTCTCCAACCTCCAACCTCTCGTGTGCTTGGCAAAAAAGCTCATCCCCGGTGGAAGCTCTCTTTGGTGGAAGCTCTCTCGACTTTCACTCTTAGTTTCTCTGTTTCCTCGTCATTCGGCCATGAGGGACTTCGCCGTTTCAGTTGATGAAAGCCGATGGCTTTTAAGTTTTAAGCCACTTATTATAACATATACCTTGATATACATATCTAGTTACATTTTGTTTTATAACTTAATATTAAATTTTTTACTTTTTCAAATTTGTCTACTGTTTG
Source organism: Ormosia semicastrata (assembly GCA_029884595.1). Taxonomy (NCBI): domain Eukaryota; kingdom Viridiplantae; phylum Streptophyta; class Magnoliopsida; order Fabales; family Fabaceae; genus Ormosia; species Ormosia semicastrata. The sequence continues at coordinate 19,550,572 of JAQQTO010000044.1, forward strand.
ACCAACACACGTGAAGCTTTGTTGTTAAACGTTTTGATGTTTTATCATCATTCTTTTTGGTTATATATATATATATAACTTTTTTAAATGTTTACACGTATAATATATAATATATATAATTTTAATTGAAAAGTTTTTTGTAATTAAAAACTTTCAAGTTTATTAACTAGCAATATAATTGTGATTGCAAAACTTTTAAGTTTTTAATTAATTTAATGTTTTAGAATTATTAATTTTTAAAAATTTTATCCTGATTATTTTTTTAGTGATAATTTTTAATATTTAAAAATTTTATGATTGATAAATTTTAATATGTGACTTTAATTTTATCATATTTATTAATTTTATGAATTATAATTTTTGGGTTTAATTTTTAGTTTCTAACAAATTTTTATTTTTATTTTTTAGATGAAGCCTAATAGTAGTTCTAACAACATAATTAGTAAATTTGTTGTTGAAAAGCAAAAAAACTACTCCTCTTTGGGCTTATGTCATAAGAGATGAAGTCCCTGCTCCTGGGGGTGGTGGAAATAGAGGATGGGTATGTAACTTTTGTCAGAACCATTATTATGGTTCATATACTAGAGTCAAGGCCCACTTGCTTAGACTTACTGGTGTTGGAATTGATAGATGTCCAAAGATGAATGACGAATACTTAGCTGAAATTCAAAAAGTTGTTGAGTGTGCTGAAGAATCAAGAAAACCAAGAAATGTTCCCCTTCCTCCTACATCTATTATTGACTCATTTCAATCAACAATCATCACAATCTGGTTAGGAAATAAAAAAGAAGAGGTAACCCTTTAGATAAAGCTTTGATTTTGTCGGAGCTAGAGAGCAACTTAAGTCCGAAATTGCTAGGATGTTTTATTCTCACGGTTTGCCCTTCAATCTTGATCCTTATTACATTAGTTCATATCAATTTGCAAAAGCTTTGGTTTTATTCCTTGGTTACAATTCTCTAAGAACTACATTGTTACAAAGGGAAAGGCAAATGTTGAGAAACTACTTGAACCAATCAAAGGGACTTGGAGTGAAAAGGGAATAAGTATAGTAACTGATGGATGGACTGATGCGCAAAGGAGGCCACTGATTAATTTTATGGCCGCTTCGGATGGAGGTCCTATATTTTTAAAGGCCATTGATGGTTCTAAGGAGATAAAAGATAAGAATTACATAGCAAGCCTAATGAAATCCACTATTGAAGAGGTTGGACCCAAAAAAGTTGTCCAAATTATCACTGATAATGCCCCGTGTGTAAGGCAAATGACTTCTTATTGAAAATGACTATCCTCATATTTTTTGGACTCCTTGCGTGGTGCACACACTCAATCTTGCTTTGAAAAATATATGTGCGGCTAGAAACACAGAGAAGAATGAGGTCGTTTATGAGGAATGTCATTGGATCACTTTGGTTAGTGATGATGCTATGTTTATTAGAAATTTTATCATGAACCATTCTATGAGGCTTACCATATTTAATGAGTTTGTGACTTTAAAACTACTTTCCATTGCCGAGACTAGGTTTGCTTCCACAATAGTCATGTTAAAAAGACTAAGGCTCATCAAACATGGTCTCCAAAATATGGTTATTAGTGAGAAGTGGAACACCTATAGGGAGGATGATGTTGGAAAGGCAACACATGTGAAAGCAATGATTCTTGATGATTCTTGGTGGGACAAGGTGGATTATATTCTTTCTTTCACGAGACCTATTTGTGATATGCTTCGATTGTGTGATACTGATAAGCCACGCTTCACTTAATTTATGATATGTGGGACTCAATGATTGAGCAAGTGAAGACTATAATATTCTACCATGAAAGGGTCGAAGAAGGAGGTACATCATCCTTCTATAGTGTTGTTTATCAAATTCTTATTGATCGATGGACAAAAAGTTGCACACCCTTGCATTGCTTAGCACATTCACTAAATCCTAGGTAAATTCGAATGATTCATTTTTAATTTTATTTTTTTAAAATTAAGTTGTTGCATTTATGGTATTAATATTAGTTAATTTTTTTTTATTAAATAGGTATTATAATCAACAATGGCTTCAACAAGGACCAAATAGAGTTCCTCCACATAGAGATCATGAGATTTCTACTGAGAGATAGAAGTGTTTAAGAAGATATTTTTTACCGATCGATGAAAAAGAGAGGTAACAAGAGAGTTTTCTAAAATTCTCGGAGAGTTAGACGAATTTGGCCTTCAAGATTCTTTAGCGGATAGAGCTCTTTTGGAGCCAAAAGAATGGTGGATAACTTATGGTTCTGGAGCCTCATTACTCCAAGGCATTGCTTTGAAGCTTCTTGGACAACCGAGCTCATCATCATGTTGTGAACGGAATTGGAGCACCTACTCTTTCATTCACTCCATGAAGAGAAACAAGATTAATCCTAAAAGGGCTGAAGATTTAGTATATGTACATACAAATCTTCGTCTTTTGTCTAGGAAGAGCGAAAAGTATAATAGTGGAGAGAGTAAAATGTGGGATCTTGCTGGAGATGAATGGGTGCCGTTTGATGGTGCTGAAAGCCTTGAGGTTGCATCATTATCACTTGATGAACCAGAGTTAGAAAAGCAGTTATTATCCGTGGATAATGAATAGTTTAATTTTCGACAATGACTTTAATATTTAATAAAACTATTTATTTTGTACTTTTGATTTTTTTTTTATGATTTATCTGTTGATACTTAATACTTTAAGTTATTTAAAATGACATATTTTATGATTTTTTTATATATATGTTATCAGATGCGTCAAAAGATCCTATTTTTTAAGAAATTACCGTACTCGCTCACTGTGATCGCATCAGGATACTTGTACAAATCATCCGTGCATCATAGGTACCAGACCAATGAATGGCCCATGGTTTACATTTGATGATGTTCTAACCAACAAATGGCAAAAAAAACTCATTGATTTTGGAGATTGGCCATGATACTCAGTTGATGAAAGCAGATTCTGACTCTTACAAATTAAAGTTAAAGAAGAATTTGTCTACTGGATGACCGAAACCCTAAAAGAATGGTATCAAAACTTAGGAGATTTCAAACAAGACCAATTTCACCAGTTGCCTAATACCGTTTAAGTTTTGGGAGCAACCCACCATGAGTTCATAGGAGATATGAACTTGTTTGATAAGAAGGTTAGGCAATAATACTGTGAAATGAAATGCTACTCTCTCAAAGTCAAATTCCTAAGAAGATATCAAAAGTACCAGACCAATGAATGGCCCATGGTTTACATTTAATGATGTTCCACCCAATAAATGGCAAAAAAGACTCATTGATTTTGGAACTTGGCTTGATACTCAGATGATGAAAGCAAATTTTGACTCTTACAAAGTTATAGAATAATTTTCCTGTCGAGTGATCGGAACCTTGAAAGAATGGTATCAAAACTCAGGAGCTTTCAAGCAAGACCAATTTCACCAGTTGCCTAATACCGCTTTAGTTTTGGTAGCAATCCACCATGAGCTCATAAGAGATATGAACTTGTTTGATAAGAAGGTTAGGCAAGAATACTTTGAAATGAAATGCTACTCTCTCAAAGTCGAAAATATTAAAAGACATTATTAAAGGACGCCTCCAAGATTTAGTCTCTTGAATGGCTATCATGACCCTAGCCTCAAAAGCACATATATTACCTCTCTTCCTCAAGATATTCAACTAGAACTTCAAAGAATGACAATCATTGCTCAAAAAGATCTTAGCACAATGTCCTTTGGAGAAATTCATCAGATGACCCTGAACAACCTTGAGAAGCTTTACATAGAACATCAGTTCTTTTCTAACATCACCCAACATAAATCTAGTTTAAGAAAGCTTGTAAAAAGTCTTACTTGGAGATCCTATGCAAAGATAAGAACTGCGTATGCACAACTAAGAAGAAGAACTACATACAGAAATTCAAAAGGTTTCCCTGCAAAAGAAAGGGCAAGAAGAATTTCAAATTCTTTAAAAAAAAGGAGAAATAAAGAAAAAGGAAGTCTCAACGATGCTTTGTTTGTGCACAAAAAGGACATTTTTTAAGCAGTCAAGTTAATCAATTCCCTCATGCCACTTGAAGATGCTGACATTGAGTCCCTTTATTCAAAACAATACTCTACAAATAATGATATTGTCTTTTCTCTACAAGAATCATCTTATGAATTAGATGAAGGATCAGAATCAGAATACTACCCTATCTACTCTCTACAAGAGATTGATAGTGTAATCCTAACTCCTCCTTAACCTCATGTTGAGATTCAAATTCTACCTTCTAAGTTCTTTCATACTCAAAAGGTCATAGCCCACATGGATACTGGTGCACATAGATCAATGATGAATCCTAATATTCATCCAAAGGATCAATGGACTAATCATACAACCTATTTCATGGCTACTAATGGTAAAGTCTTCCATACTGATCTAATTACTGGATCAAAGATTAGTATTAGATTTTTTCCAGAATGCGTAGTGTGGATCAAGGTGATAGGAAATGAACTCCAAAATAAAGATATTCTAATTGGCATGGATGTCTATTCAGTTGCATCTAAGTTATAGCTACTTCCTATAGGAATTCGATTTAAAAGAGAATTCAAACCATATTCTATGGTTCATAAACTATTCTCTCTCACAAATATTCCTCCAAGATATGAAGAAATCAAAGCCAATCTCTTGAAGTTATGTGCAAATAGTCAAAGACATTTTCAACATCCAAAGCTTTTTTGGAAGAATGAAGAATTCTTTATTCAATAAGCTTTCAAGCTGAATAAAGACATCAATCCCACAAAGGCTACTTATCTTAGAATGACTCATTTAAACCTTGCCCTTACAAGAGAAGAATGCTCACAAATCCTTAAACAAGGAGTGATTGAGCCTATAAAGTTAGAATGGGCATGCTAGACATTTTATGTTGAAAAAAATCATAAAAAAATCCAAGGAAAAAAAAGGTTAGTGATTGATTATCGATCGCTAAATCATTTCTTGAAAGATAATAAATTCCCAATTCCAAAAGTTGCTTCATTGCACACTTTCATCAAAGATGCCCAAGTTTATTCCAAGTTTGACATGAAATCAAGATTTTGACAATTGGCCCTTGACCCATCAGATCGCTATAAAACAACTTTTTGTATTCCAAATACCCAATATTAGTAGGAAGTTTTACCTTTTGAATGCAAGGTTGCTCCATCACTATTCCAAAAGGTCATGACAAAAATATTTGAGCTCATACTTCATAGTGTGTTTATCTATATTGATGATGTTCTTTTGTTCTTCAAGGATGAGCAAGCCCATAAATAACTATTTGACCCGTTATAGTGCAAAACTATAAGATCATGCTATTTGAAAAGAAAAGCCAAGTTGGACAGAAGAAAATTGACTTTTTGGGAATACATTTCTCTGAAGGAAAATATCAACCTCAACCACACATTGCTGAAGAACTTCTCAACTTTTCTGATGAGAAGTTGACTACAAAGCAAATTCAACAGTTCTTAGGCATTGTGAACTATATCTGAGATTCCATCCCACTAGTTGCCAAATATACAATTCAATTGTCCAAAATGCTCAAAAGGAATTTTCCTCTATAGGGAAAAGATCAGACAGAAGCCATCAAAGCCCTAAAGAAAATTACATAAAATCCTTGTGCTTTTAAAATTCCAAGCACAAGGAAAACTATTTTACAGATTGATGCAAGTGACCAATATTGGGGTGCAGTCCTAATTGAAGAACTCAACAATAAAAGGTATTATTGTGGACATGCAAGCAGACAATTCAAGGAAGCTTAAATGCATTGTCACACCACTTACAAGGAAGCCCTTGCTGTCAAATACGAGATTCAAAAGTCTAACTTTTATCTAAGAGGTTATCAATTTGAAGTTCAAATGGACAATTCCTTTTTTCCAAGAATCCTCGAGTTCAAGAACAAAATGCCTCCTAATCCCCAAATTCTCAGGTTAAAAAATCGATTTTCTAGATATGACTTTTTAGTTAAACATATCAAAGGAAATCAAAATCTCATCCCTAATTTTCTGTCCAGGCCAATGCTATTGATAGTCATCACCTCTCTTAGCATTTTCCCACTAATATTCATGGCACCTCCACTTCCCACAACTTCTACTAAACAAATGATTTTTCCTCCTAATATATATCCTTCTTTGACTCCTACAAAAATCAAAGAATATGCCCGAGATCATCATTTTCACTGTCTATCCTTAATCTTCAAGAAAATAAAAACTCCTCTAGAAAAAATCCTATTTCATTCTAACACACCCTTTCTTATGCCAGTTTTTATCTCTTTTTCTAGACACTTTGAAGAAGATAATCTTTGGTATTTATGGTGTGCCATTGTTCTCTTTCCCATCCATTTATGTTTTCATACAATTAAGATACAAGATTTCATTCATGACCCTACTAATCAAAATTCCTTAATTTGGGCTACTTTGGAATGGTTTTCACCTTTCACTTAGTGGAGAAAAGAATTGATCACCATCCTTAGTCAAGTAGGACTTTGGAAAAAGGACCCTGAACAAAATTCAAAACTTTTATCCATTTTGTTGTTCATCAACCTTATTTTCAATATCCAATAACCAAACTTCTTTGGACAAGCAACCATGCTAATCAATAGAAAACAGTAGATAATTTTCAGACTGAAGGAGATCTACTCATGAAGAGATTTAGCTATTCATCTATGTAAAGTTAATGATTATGAATACAAGGAAGACCAAGTAAGGCATACATGCATGAATCATCCACTGATTTGTTATGAAGATACCACTATCGAAGGTAATAACATAATTGAATAGCTAGTTGTTCAGCCTACTGAACAAACTAGTATAAGCCAACTGCTAGCTGAAGATGATATAATAATGCAAGATTCCCATGACCCTTAGGATGACTATTATGACTAGCATGAAAATAAGCCTTGGTGGTATAATACATGTGGTAATATAGATTCTGATGAATATCAAAATTGCAATCTCTTTCTTAGTAATCAATGTATACAAAAAGAAACTCTGTAGATTCCTCCTTACCCTCTGCTAAAGAAAGCTATGGACCAAAACAAAAGAAGTGTAATGTGTGATAAGCTTTGCAGAAGCAATGGTTATGAAATAAAGACGTGTGTCCTGAATGTACTGTGTGTATACAGAAAAGTTGTGGTTGTAATGTAAAAGTAGTGTGCTAAGAGTGTTAGAGTGAATTATTGTATCTGTAAGTGAGACTCTCAACTTGTCTATATATTACGAGCTCTTCAAGTGTATGGAGAGAACAACTTCAGTTTGAATAATATCACTCTTGTATAAACAATGTCTTCGTTTTAAAAATTCTTTCTTTTCCTAAACACATAAGTTATTATGGCTATACAATAGAATCCCCACAAAGATGCTAGTATACTCTGCACTTGCCTCTATGAGGATCATGTTCAACAAAACACCTTTAACTAAATATCCTTGCAATGGTCCTCTTTATTATGGAGAAAACTTGCTTTATAAGGAACTATCGAGACTTGTGAATGCCATTATTATGCTGATGAGTGGCTATAAAGATGGTAATTTTGTCTCAGTGAATGAAGCAAAGCTTGTTCTCTTCATGATATGTGAGGTTCCCGGCCAGCTAAATGAAAAATTAAAATTAAGGCAATCTTCCACCATAAGATCGAAGTAAGAAATAATTTTGAGCTTGGACTTTAAAAGTGGTAGAGCTACAAGCAATCTATTTCCACCTCCAGCTGAGAAAGATAGAGATCCAAGGCTAACTGCAACCTAAGTTTGTTTCAGCTAGTCTCACCTCTTGAGAGGTTATGATTTTCTAAGTCGTCGTTTCAACTATGTTGCCCTAGTGATCAAGAAAAACTACACCAATACCCCAACTTGTATCATTTGCCCTTGCAACATCTATATTTAATTGAAACTAGCCATCAAATGGAGAATGTCATTTTTAATTGTTTAGGGCCAGTTCATTTGTAATGAACGGTCTAGGGAGCAAAAGATTATTTGCCTCCTTGTAGTTCTCTAGATTTGTGGCAGCTTTGACAATAATTTTCTCTTAAGAAAGCCACTTGTATTAGAACATATAGATTCTGTAAAATGGGAAAAGTGCATTCTCATTATGTTATTGGGCTATTTATATACATTCTAGTTCCTTCTCCATAATATTAATCATAACTAACTTTTTAACCAATCTACAACTAACACTACTAGCTATACACGTGTAATACTCCCCCTCAAGATGGGAGAAAGATGTTTAGGACACCCATCTTGAACATTGACTGCTGAAATGTGTAGGTGGAAGTGACTTGGTTAAGAGGTCTCCTAACTAATATGTAGTCCAAATGTGCACCAAATGAATGAGACCTTTTGTCACCTTTTCCCGAATGAAAAGATAGTTGATTTCAATGTGCTTCATCCTTTCATGGAAAGTAGTATGATAACTGTTGAGACTATCAAATTATATCAATTTATAATCGATTCACGAAAATTACTTGCAGTATAAGGGAACACCGGATCGAGCCCTTAGATCACTCTGATTATGGAAACCAATTAAGAGATTAACAACAGGGGGATGGGTTTTCAAGATTAATAAACAGAAAGCAATTAAAACAGTAAACATAATTCGAAAAATAATCAATCCAAGGGAATTAATCAATCTTTATTTTAATCTATCCTAGATCACTATAGATCCATTCAATCATTAACTAAATTTTTGGGCTTAGATCACATCAAGAAACCTCAAGATGATCCATGGATCCTTTACTAGATAAGCATCTAGAATTTGACCAATCAAGATTAGACAAATTAAGCATCTATCTAATCCTAAATTAATCTAAGAAACAAGATCCAACCAAGCTAAACATTTCATCAAATACTTTTGATGCCTTGTTTAGTCTCTGCAATCCTTCATCAACACATGGTAATTACGCAATTATCATATGAAAATCCTAATCAAATTAAGAAACTCAATCAGAATTAAATAAAAAGGAAGGAAAGAAACTTGATTAATAATTGAATGTAGAATAATTAAAACAGAATCTAAAGATTAAGCATCAAGATTGTCAATCCCTATGATTAATTAAAGGATCTATCCCTCCATGAATGGGAAGGAAGAACTTACAGAAAAAGAGAGAAAAACTAGAGAGAAGGGAGAGGAAAAGAGATCTAGAGAAAGAATAAAAAATATTGAATGAGAAGATGGTTCTCGTTCTTTTGCTCTAATCCTTTAGAACTAACTCTTAATTTGGACTTACATGATTAGAATTCTAATGGGTACAAAATTGGGTTAATTAGGAATCATTGGGCCTAAATCTCATATCATTTAGAGGCCTAAAAATCTAACTATGCTCAATTAAGTGGCCTAACTCATCAACAATTCGCCTATGCTTTCCATCTTCAATTTCATTCCCAAAACAATGTATTTCAACTTAAGAGTCTTATAAGAGTTGTAGATTTATATCTTAGCTTCCATTTGGGCTTGGTTTGACATCCATCAGACTCCTATAAATCCATATATGGGCTAATGAGTGTGCAGAGGTTAGGCTATCACGATCAGCATTTTGGTTCTTGCTTCAACTTCAGTTTAAATTATCCAAACGTATGATCCAGCTCCTGAGGTCTTCATGAAACTTATAGAGATTTATCTTAACTTTCCTACAAGACCATAATCACATCAATCGAAACTCAGAATATAGCCAAATTACTGAACACTACCAAATAGACAAATTAAAGTCAATTCATGCAATAATTCTTTCAATGATCCAATTAGGCACAATATCATAAAATGTGACAAAACTAACTTAATTAAGCCAAATTGAATCTTAAGAAACTTAGTGAGAGGATCATTAAATGAATAAAATATATTGTTATCATAGCACTACAAGCAATTAATCAATTTCCTACGAAAAAATCTGTAACTAATCCATAGCTAATCAATTTAGCTATGGAATAGCTACGGACCTGTCTGTAATCAAATTCTCATAGCTACCAAAAATTTTCGTAGTTACTCTATAGCTAATTTTTAAATTTTCGTAACTAATATAAAGCTAATTTGTAGCTAATTTTCATTCAAAACTTCCTTCATTTTTGTAGCTAATATTTCGTAGCTAATTTCGTATAGCTAATTTTTAATAATATGTAGCAAGTTTGTAGCAAATTCGTAGCTATTATGTTGCTCAATCTGTATCAATTTTGTAGCTATTCTAAAGCTAATCCAAATTAATTTTATAATGATAATTAGTATATTTTAAAATTATACTTATATAAATATTTCAATCCAAATAGAAAAACCCAACAAATAAGTTATGCAAAGCAACAAAATATCATAATTGTATTAATAAGTTCAAAACATGTTCTAAAAAAAAGCATAGCTAATCAATAAGTTTAAGTTAATACAAATAGTTCAAAACAAGTTAGCATCATCATCAATAAACACAACTAATCAATCCAAGTTAGTCCCATCATCATCAACTTCATGATCCTCCCCAACCGTGTCGCCTTGTGATGGTGCCTACAACACAACACTTCTTACTTGGGAGCCAACAATCCTATATAGGATGGTCTCCAACATAAACATCAACTGCGTCTGGACAAAGGAAGTCATCGCTTCATTAAAAACTTCCTTTATGGCTTCCTATGTCGGAGTAGTGTTGGAGGAACCAGCAACCTATAAGGATGAAGCAAAGCTAGATCCATGAATGTCAATATCTAAGTTGTGACTCATGTCATGGACCTGTCCTTTCTTGTTGGGACCCATCACCTCCAGCCACACTTCCTGATCAACTATAGGATGCATTGAAGAGTCTTCTCCATACTTCTCTAACATTGTGGTGTCATAAAAGTCCTGAAACAAAAAATGTAGAAAATGTAACATCTTAACTCTAGATATCATAGTATATTCATAATATACACCAATAAACAGAGTTAAGCAAGTTACTTCTATCTGATAAACAATAAACAATCCATAATAACATTCATGTCATTATAGAGAGCCTTAAATGGAATAAGGATACATATTTATAAAATATTAGCCTCAAAAGGAAAAATTGTAATACATAACATCTTTGTACATCACAAAACAAATATAAGTAAATATATAAGCTTTGTCAAAAAGAAACTAGTTATCTAGTTCATTTGTCTCTTTTTCTTTCCCTTAGAAAAATCTTGACCTGGATTTACATGGAAACACAAATGGGATGAGAATTCACAATCTTCAGTAAAAGTATTCCAAAACCAATCATTTATAACATTATATATACAATCATAACAAATATGAAGTAAGATATGTTCTAAAAGCTCTTCCATGACTCATCTTTAGTAACTAAAGGAGCCAAGCTAAACAAACATTTATGGATCAATAAAGAATCAAGCTAAACTCATTTTTCATGGTCCATCAAAGGAAACCAAGCGAAAAGACTACCATGGTCCAATAAGGAAACCAAGCTAATTTCATTTCCATGGCTCATTAAAGAACCAAGCTAATTTAATTACTATGGTTCAACAAAGAACCAAACTCATTTGATTACCATGGCTCAACAAAGAACTAAGCTATTATTCGTTCATAGTTCCTCAAAAGAACTAAGCTCATTTAACTAGTATCTAGTACACATTATCATTACATCACAAGTGACATCACATGCTACTCCATGTTGCTCAAGGGACTAGACACTTACCTATGGCAATCCACAACCATTGGATGCACAAAGGCTTAATCTTTTACACATATGTCAGATGGTTATTTCCTTCACGAAATATCTCTAATAGTGTCTTAACACACACTAAAAATATGCATAAAAGCCTCTGTTGAATCATTGGTATTTATTACATAGCTTACACAAGCTTTACATTAAAGCCAAGAACAAAAAAAAACTATGTTTCCTCAAGTCCCTAACCAGTTATTCCTCTTGGACAATCGGTCAGGACTAGCCAAATCTAACTTTTGACTTGTCCATAATCGATTATCTCCTTCTGGTAATCGGTTAGGAGTTAATTGGTGCTCTATGTGAGTCTTTCTCACAAGCCAATAATTGGTTAGGCTTTCTTTGCTAACCGGTTATTGAACAACAAGACTCTTTGTCATGCACTAATAACCAGTTATCCATTTTGGTTAATCGATTATGTGGTTATTCACCCTCGCTAGAATGATCAATAACTGATTATCCTCCAAGACACAATCAGTTATTGTCCTTCAACCACGTTTTGTCATATCTAGATAATCGGTTATGTCACTCCCATAACCGATTATCTAGTGTATTTTGCACCAGAAAATAGGGTCTTCATGCAGAACCCTTGACCCAAAACCATTATAAACTCAAGAAAAACACTTTACAACATAAGTGTTACCAAAACTAATTTAGATGGGATTCCATAACAACAACCAAGTCATCAAATCCACTTTTGAAATCTGTGTTTACAAAGTTTCAAAGTTACACTTAAACTCAACTTAGTAAACACTTAATGTGTATGGAGTTACATGGGCGTTCACAAGTATCAAAACCATAACCATGCATGAGTCTACTTGAAACAGACCATGCCTCAAACATTAACAAGTTCCTTCAACTCAAATCATTGAGAACCCATTTAAAAACTCAATTTCTAACCAAACAAGCATGCACCAAGCATCAAGATGATATAGAAAAGGTAGGAACTAAGTAAACAAGCGCCCCTACCTCAAGTAGTCTAGATGATCTTCAAATATTTGATTTGCCTTTGGTCTTCTTCTTTTTCCTTCTGCTTCCTCTTCTCTTTTTTCCTTTTCTTTTCTTTGCTATTCTTTTCTCTATTTTTCTTGTTGGTTTTACATGAGAGATGAGGGTGAAATGAGAGAAAATATCAAAGAAAGTCAACGAAGGAAGGATAAGAACGGTGGTTTAAAGGTAAGTTAAGATATTAACTTAAGATATTTAGCTGAAACTTTATATCTGTTAAAAATACTTTGATTATACAAAATCAAGTTTCCTAACTTCCATAAGCATTATAGAAAATCCTAGGATTCATCTTAATCCTAGTTTCATCATTTTCATAATTTTTCATATATTAGTCAAGTCAATTTAGTATTAAAACACTCACTTAGTGTACTCAAAAATACTAAACTAACTCAGTTTATCCTCAAACTTTAACTACATCACATTTCATACATTTGTGACCTATAAATAAATTCTTCATATTTATTTCCTTTGACTAAGCAATTTATGTCATTATCTAAGTCATTTTAAACTACTTTTCACATTCAATATTGCAGCAAAGTGCCTAATCTAACTCAGAATGTCACAAAACTAAACAGACATGTTGTGTAAGTATTATGATACCTCTGTAACTATATACAAGTCTAACATGTCAGAGAGGATGTTACAGAAAACTTTATCAAAACAAGCAACAACTTAACAAATATGATTAGTTTTAATTTTAAAGACACCTACAATGAAGTTCTTTGAGCACTAAGTGACACATTCTTCATTTTTCCTCTTATGAAAACTTTCATACAAATTTCTGAAAGGGACTGGACGCTTCAGCTCTACCTCCTGTAATCAATATCTATTAGAATATAAAATTCTAAAATCTTTACTATAAGAAAATTGTATCTTATTTATAAAATAGGACCTCATGCAATTTAGATTCATACGGCCAAAGCTATAACACAAAACATATAAACTGTTAGAACATTAACTCACTTGTACTATAATTATACAATAGTATAAGATAGAATTATTAGGATGTTACAACAATCATATAAGAGATTCTATATTACCATCTTCTTCTTATGTTGACCGAAGTTTATTGAGCTTGCAGTGTGCAATATAGCATCAGGCAAGGACGCTTTGTTGCTTCGACCAGCAACAGAGTTCTTATACTACTCTGGTGTCAACTAGGTCATCCCACACTTCTGACTTCAAAGTTAGGGGCCTATGGCCCATAAGGTCAGCCATGTTTAATGACTTTAACTTTTTCATAATTTCCTTTCTATGCTTCTTCAAATCATCTGAATAATGGTTCACGCATGTTCTTTCCCAAACAGTTCTTGCCATGCAACGATCATAATCTGATGCAAATTGATATTTATTCTAAAACAAAGCCATGTTAGTGTATTTCTCTATATAGAGAATTGTATAATACAATGAGGATAGAAACATAAATACTTATCATAAAATCCTGAAATAATTCATTCTTCATGTTGATAGGATATTTTTTCCAATTTTCAGCTGGAATGGGCATTTACGTGATCACAATGACCATAATCTCACGAGTCACAGATTGTAGGACAAACCTCCTCCTACAAGTCCAAGATATGTTAATAATCTAAAAGTAAAATAAATGTAATAAAACATGACATTCACTATTACTCATGGTTGAGAGATGTCCTCCATAGATATAATTGGCCTTCTATCAGTTTTTGTTTGGGATGCTCCACTTGAAGGCATCGAAATTAGGTCGCTAGTTGGAGGCAAAGTAGGGGGTGGGATAGGGACAGGGACAGTGGAGGGTGAGACAGGGACAGGGGCAGTGAAGGGTGGGACAATAGTTGATGGGTCACCAGTGGACAAAGGGCTAGTAGTCGAAATAGCACTTAACATAATTATAAGCAATCTGAATTCATAAATACATATAAATCAAGAGTTAACAATAAAAGATTATTATATAAGCATACCTGGGGAGTGCGAAGAAAGTTGTAGTGGTGGTGAACTAGTGTGCGATTAATAATACTAGGGTGGATTGTTGCGGCCTCTTCCTCGACCTCGTCCATTGCCTCTACCTCAGATTGACATGATAAATTCCTGTCATAATGAAACATAACATGTTAACAAACTAAATACATCAATATTATGAAAAAACTCATAAAATATAAAATTAACATTTCAATGTAAATACCATAAACAAAGTTCAGCCGCTACTACTTGAGTCTGAATCATATAGCTCCTCATCTTCATCTATGAACTCTGTAACATCTTAATACAGATATCTAGATATATCCTAAATATACCAAGATATATATAAATAACCAGTACTAAAGACGTCACTTCTACATACTACATACTAACATATATCCATAATCACAACTGAGTAATTATAGAAAACATTGAGAGAATACGGAAGAATTTAAACTCATATATATATATATATATATACACACACACACACACACACACACACACAACACTAGTCACAAAAGGACATATTGTAATACATACTACTTAAAACATACAAAGCAAATATAAACTTATACATCAGCTTTGTCTTCTAAAGCATATAAAATTATACTAGTCTTCATGTTTCATCTTCTTTCCTTTAACAGGGTCTTTACCTCTATACCTGGATTTACATGAAAGAACAATTGAGGTGAGAATTACAATTCTCAGTAAAAACAATTCCAATACCAACTAACTATAACATTATATAACAACATAACAATTGCTATAACTACTAACATAGGAGTTTCCTCCACTAATTTTCATAACTGCACACTACTAAGTAGTGTGTTCTAAACCAATAGCCTACATACCATTGGATATAGACAATTGCCCATACAATTATGAAAACTAACAGGAACAGACAATGCTCATACAACTGTTTATAAATGTAATGCAAATGATATGTAATATGATTATGTCTAAGAAGATCCTAAAGATATGTTTGTGCAATGTTTTGTTTTGAAATACATGTAGGGGTTTATTTTGAAAACCAAGAAATTCATTAGGAAATGATTCAATATATTATCCCATGGTAAATAGAGGGAAAGCTCATCCTCACATCACGCGTATCCTGGCATACTAAGAAGTTCGGGCTGAATCATTGTTCAAAAGAACCTTACGAACTCTCCACTTATCTCCTTTAGCCTTGGCACTATCGAGATATCAGGGTTATGTCTTTACTTAAAAGAGTCTTTCGGACACCCATCTATCTCCCTTAGCCTTCATGAATGGATGTTAAAGGATACTCATTAAGATCAATATTACTAGACCATTTTCATAAACATACATACAATCATTCTTACTTACTTAGGTCATCTAAGACCTAGGCATGATTTACTAAGAAATTCTGACTTCTCATGTTTACCCCTTGTAGATAGGAAAAACTAGAATTTCCACACTACATGCAATCCTAGCACTTGGTTAGGAATACTTGTCCCCTTAGGAACTTCTTGACTCCCTTCCTTCTTGGCTAAATGACATCACGTCATATAAGTCACATTCACAGGTAGACAATGTCAACTTATCTTAGTTTACTTATATCTAACATCCCTCATCATCACATCTATAGTGAAGCTAAGTAACAATAGGTTACCATAGGTGCTAGACACTTATCTTTAGCAAACCCTTACTTTTGGGTTGCACTAAGATTTTTAGCTTTCACATACAAACTAGATTAACTAACTAGTATGTGAAAAGCGTAGTGTTATGTTTACCTCTTACATAAACATCATCTTAACTTTCCTGTAAACTCAACTCATCCTAGTGAAATAGTTTATCTTAACTAATGCCTCATTCAACCTTGCTTAAGGAAATAAATAAGCATTTCTCTAGAACTTTGCATACTTAATGAATGTGAGAAGCTTACTAGTCAACATTCATCCTTTTGTGTATTCTACAATACACAAGGTCTCATTTAACTAGAGACTTAGTACATAACATCCCCTCTTCGGAACTAAATATACAACCTTATCTTTACTTAAGTGAATCTAACACAAGAGTGGTTCTTACTTGCAACTCTTTGTTGCTTAAGGTTCTAGGTAACTTCCCAATGTAATCCATTACTCTTGGACATCATAAGGCTCATACCTTCCTTATTCTTACTAGAGTGAATCCTACAATTCATCCTAGTATACTCATCTCCATTGCACCATCTTATCACCTCTTGAGTGATATCTAATGCAACACTAGGTTGCCTAAGGTGCTATGTCCTTACCTAGGGTAATCCTTCACTTTTGAATGCTCAAAGGCTTATGCTTTCTCTTTACTTACTAGGTGATAAATTTTCCTTTAAACTATCCCCATTTATGTCTTAACACATCTTAGGAAACATATACTAATTATTACATCTAGTCCAAAACTTCAAAACATCAAAAATAACTTTGTTGAATTCTGTGATGGGTGCCTAAGCGCTCTCTCCTTGAGCGTCTGGGCGCTCACTAGGCAGAACACAACCCTATGTTGTTTCGTGCAGTGCGCCTAAGCGCTTTGGGCTGAGCGTTTAGGCGCTCTGATGCGCATAAAAACTTCCTGGGCATTGAGCGTCTAAGCACTCTGTACTGAGCGTCTGAGCGCTTTCATCCTTGGCACGCTAGCGTCTAGGTGCTCTGTGTGGAGCGTTTGGGCGCTCTTTGCATGACAACGATTCTGTAGAATTTCTGCAAATTGTTCTAATTGTTCTATAAATCTCATCTTAACTTCAAATCATCTAAAATTGGTTTCCTTGTGATTTCTAGCACCAATCTAGGCCCTTAAACTTGTTGTAACTCAATTACAACCTATGGATACTCTTAGGCATAGATTTAGGTCCAAATCACATAACTCCAACCATTTTCCAAATTCATCCCTATGAATCCTACTGGTTGATTTTGAGTCATAAATGGTCATCTTACATTTACTAAGCTAAAACTATCTTAACTTAGTCCTTGGAATCAAGAATCAAGCCAAGAACATGAATTTGGCTCTCCAAACCCCTATTTCTATTCAAAATCCCTAACATCATTCAATGAAAATCAAAGAGGAGAAAGATGAATAGAAACTCATTACCTCTTGATTGGATGATCAATCTTCAAGCTTTGAATCTTGATCTTGATCTTCCTCTTCTCTTTCTCCTTCTTCTTCTTCCTTTCTTCCTTTCTCCTTCTTCTTCTTCCTTTCCCTATTCTTTTCCTTCATTTTCTTTCTTCTCTGTTTTTCTGTTTCTCTTCTCATTTTGCAGCAATAGCTACTTATACATGAGAGGGATAGGAAATGAGAGTTTACCAAAATATCCTTAGGATATTTTGCTGTAACTTTCTTATCTGCTAAGAACACTCAAATTATACTAATTCAAGTTTTTCAGCTTCCAACAATTTTAAAATAAATCATAAGATTCATCTAAATTATTGTTTCACTATTTTCATGATTGTTCATATTTACTGGTAGTCAATCCAGTATTAAATGCATAACCAGTATGCCTAAAAATACCAAACTAACTGAGATTCTCTTGAAACTTTAACTACATCTTACTTAACTCATTTGTGACCTAGAAACAAACTCTATATTTATTTCCCTCAACTTTACCTTTAAAGTCATTATCTGAGTCATTTTAAACTACTTTTCAATCTCTGTGTTACGAATAAGTGTCTAAATGAATTTATATTGTCACAAAACTTTACTGACATGTTAAGCAAGTTATATACTACCTTTTGAACACATAAACAAGTGGATTACAAACTCAGTATTTTCATCTTCTTCATTGTCATCAATGAATTGGTCAATAAACGAAACATCATTTAGATTATGTATTTCATTTATGTCCACTTCTTCCATTGGGGCATGTGCATCAAACAAGGAAATCACTTCATCATTTGTGATGATATTGTGTGTTCTCAAGGATCCATCATCTTGGTAGTAATTGATAGCAACTAGCTCATTCGATCCATTACATTCATCATTGAATGTCTCAGCCGCAAAGAGTCTTGCTCTAATCTTACAAGCTACCGACCATTCCCCACTAGCTCGACCCTCGCATTGTGGGTATACTGCATAGTATACTTGTTGTACTTGTTTAGCTAATACAAATGGCTTATTTGAGTGAAGCCTCGATTTGTGCTTGACGTCAATCAATCCATATCTCTCATCAACATTGACTCCATTAATCGGGTCAAACCACTACCACCGTAAAAGAAATACTTTGTTTTGACCTAGATATGACAATTCCAATATCTTTTCAAGGATATCATAATAGTGTAAGTCATTCTCGCCATATATACTTCCTCTAACGCAAACCCCACTATTCATGGTAGGTTTATTTTATTCATACTCTTTAATATGGAACCTATACCCATTAACTATTAAGTTATTGTAAGAAATAATAGACTTGGATGGACCATAACTCATCTGTTGAATCATTCGATCATTAATTCGACCTATATTTACCTATGAATCATTACAAAGAGAACAAATAGTTGTAACATTTAGTATTGGTATAACGAATATTATTTTTTTATATATTTTTTTAAACAAAAAGGCATGCAAAGGCATCACTGTAATGCAAGAAATCCCAACAAGGTTGGCACCTCAGGCATTACCAATCATCTGCAACACACCAAAATAAAATTAAGAAATTAAAAATAACGAATACAAAAACATGGAGGGACATAGACCAAACCCATGAGCAAAGATCAAGAGAATCTGTAACAAGGAAGACCTATTCTATTGCGAAAAAACTCTTCCTTAATAAACCTAGGAATTATATCCCACCAAACTAAGCCCTGAATATTAATGCCATAGTTGGCAAGCTTATCGGCACAAGAATTCCCTTCCCTGTATATGTGAGAACAAATAAATGTCATCTTCTTTATAAGGGCCATACAATTTAACCACCTATTTCTAAGCTTTCAAGGGACAGTCTTCAAATATGTAAAGGCATCAATAACTAATTTAGAATCACATTCTAACCATAATCTATGTTGTCCTTTACTATAAGCAATCTCGATTGCAATGATTGCACCAAGAATTTCAGCATGAAGAGCATAAATGACTCCAATATTGTAAGCAAAACAACCCAATGTGGCTGCATTTCTGTCTCTAAAGATACCACCACAAGCTGCCATACCAGGGGCTCCCTTTGCTACTCCATCGGTGTTTGCTTTAATCTAGTAGCTAATTGGAGGATTCCAATTGACTTCTTTAATTTTAGGAGCTGCATCGTACTTCCCATTGAACCCAAACTTCTTAATGATGATGAAATCATTTATATCCATAGAGATCGTCCCCACAGATAAGCTTCCTGTTAAAGAGACAATAGCATTAATAGAATTTATAGCAGCTTCCAAAGGTATCCTATTGTCTTCAAACCGCAACTGATTCCTTGTATACCATATTGCCCATATTGAATTCACAATGGCTGCTAAGACCACATCCTTTGTCTGAGAGCACCAACTTCTATTACATATTGACAAGATTGAGAGAATAGAGTTGGTAGCAATTGGGCAGTTTAGACAGGTGCTGAGCCATTGCCAAATTTTCGATGCAAAAGTGCTTTGAAAAAATAAATGATCTGTGGTTTCATAACTGGATTCACATAAGCAACACATTGAAACCATATGATAGCCCTTAGACCAAAGCTGCTCATCAGTAGGAACTCTGTTGTTGATACGTCTCCAAACCAGAAAAGATTTAGAAGGAGGAATGGCTTTGCTCCAAATTAATTTACCCCAAGAAACAAGTTGACCACCTTGATACTGAAATTGATAAGCTTCTTTTAGAGATAGAAAACCAGAATCTGTAGAATTCCAGACTAAGCAATATGTTGCTTCAAACTGAGGAATGCTAATTCTTTGCAATTCCTCTAATATGGCAGGGAACCGCAATAACAACTCTTGAGGGATGCACTATTCTCCATCCTTTATAAAATCATTAACAGTAGCTTTAAGAGAATATTGCCATTCTGCAGGAATTCCAAGCATATCCACTATAGGTTGAGATAGCCATTTATCACACCAGAAGTTTATATTCCTACCATCCCCAAGCTGCCAACTAGAATTGATAAAAACAACATTGACATGATTTTTCAAGCCTACCCAGATGGAAGAACTTAAATGATGCTGAATAGGGTTCTTATTTCTAAGAGTTCTAGCTCTAAGCAAAACAGCTCATTAATTATTAGAAGCTATCAAATCCCAATACATTTTGAGCATGGAAGCATTATTGATTTATCTAAGGGATCTAAGACCCAAACCCCCTTCATGACAGGGTGTGCAAAGCTTGTGCCAAGCCACAGTGCAGATTTTCCTTGTCTGAGTGTCACCAGACCATATGAAATTCCTTATCTAATTATCAATCATCTTAATGAGAGAGATAGGCCAAGCATAAATTTGGAAAGAATAGATGAGCATGCTATGTATCACAGATTTCACTAATTACACTCTCCCCATAATAGAGAGCATGGACCCTTTCCAAGTAACAAGCTTAACCTTGATTCTATCTACAATTGGTTGAAGATGAGCCTTCCTAGGCTTTCCTTTAAATAAAGGAACTCCAAGGTAATTAAAAGGCAATTGACCAGCATTGAATCCCAAAGCACTAGTAATATTAGATAGTCTAGTGGCAGGGATAGCACCTGAATAATACTTGGATTTCTCACAATTAATTACCTGTCCTGAAGCTTCGCTGTACCTATGAAACAGATTCATGAGATTGTCAAGGTTCTTTTTAGTCCCTCTGCAGAAAATTAAGATATCATCTGCATAAAGAACATGGCTAGGGACTTGATAACCTCTAGAACTTGCCATAGGCAGCAGCTTACCATGATGAACTAAATTAGTTATGCCTCTACTCAGCACATCTTTAGCTAAACAGAAAAGGAGGGGAGATAAGGGATCCCCTTGTCTAACCCCTCTTTTACAAGAGAAGTATCCAACTGACTTACCGTTCACGGAAATAGATAATCTAGCAGATTCCAGAATAGCTTTAACCTAACTGCAAAACAAAGGATCAAAACCAAATTGATGTAGAACCTTGAGCAGGAAATTCCAATCCATGGTATAAAAGGCTTTTTTAATATCAATTTTGACAGCAATGTTACTACCAAAAGATCTTTTATCAAGGAGGTTAATGGCTTCTGAAGCAACACAAATGCAGTCTGAAATTTGTCTACTTTGAATAAAGCCTCTTTATTGCTCAGAGACAATTTTAGGAGCAATTTTAGCCAATCTATCTGCCAACACCTTGGTGATAATCTTGAATTTATAATTAGAAAGAGCTATAAGTCTATATTGACCAATAGAGTCAGCACCAGGAGACTTAGGGATCAAAACCACAAGGTTTGAGTTGAGATTAGGCAACAACCAACCTTATTTGAAAAATTACAAAATTGCATTGAATACATATGTACTAACCACATCCCAATAACATTGAAAGAAGAAACCTCCAAAACCATCTGGACCAGGGGCACCATTGGCATTTATAGAAAAAACAACATTTCTAACTTCATTCCTTGAAGGCAAGTTTGTGAGCATAAGATTATCTTCAATTCTTACTTTAGAAGTGATTTTTTGATTAATTAAACCATTGTTAGTACAAGAGTTTCTAGATGCAAACAAATCATAATAATACTCCGACACATGATTTTCAATCTCAGTAGGCTGCTCCAAAATTAGGTTGTCCTTTTTCAACATAGTCATTCTTTTAGTAGCATTCCTAATTTTAGTTACCTTGTGGAAGAAGGATGTGTTCCTATCACCATGAGAATGCCAGTCAATCCTTGATTTCTCTTTCCAAAACTCCTCTTCAAAATGCAAGGCCTTGTTTAACTCTAATTGGGCTATCTGTTCCTGCTCAAAAAGGTCATCAGAATATCCATGCCTATTAATCTGCTCCTGAATTAAATCGATTGCTTGCATAGCATTAGCAACATTGACATGGACATCACCAAACTTTCTTTGTTCCAAGTCTTCAGCTTGTACTTCAGGTTCTTTAACTTCTGAGTTAAGATAAACATAGGGCAGCCAACAACTTCCTGCTTCTAGGAATCAACAATGATGCTATGACAATCAGGATGTTCAGCCCACATTCTAAGAAATTTGAAAGATGAACTGTGAGAGACTACGTCTTTTTGAAGAGATAAAAGAATTGGATAATGATCAGATTTGCTCTTTGTTAGAGTGCAGCAAGTAACATTGTTCCAATAAGAGAGCTAGTCATCATTACAGCAAACTCTATCCAGTCTTTTTTTCAGTTGAAGCATTCCCTCTTCTGCCATTAGACCAAGTAAATTATGCCCCTCTTGTTGTTAAATGAGTGAGATTACATTCATCAGACCAAGATTTAAAATCATTATAGAAAATTTGGGAAGGGATTCCTTTGCCTCTTTGCTCATGAGCACCAAGAACAACATTATAATCACCAAGCAAACCATAGGCCAGAATAATTTTGCTGCAGTAATTTTAATTCATGCCAAAGTTGCCTTCTAGCAATGTAATTAGTTGCTGCACAAATGGCTGATATGTAAAGCATCTGACTATTCCACAAAACAGAAAAGGTGACATGCTGAGTAGAAGATTGAATGACAACAAAATTGAATGAAAACAGGGTTGATAGAATCATTGCAAATACACCACAAATTAGGAATCCTATTATTTATATTGTTAACAGCAAAGATTTTTAGATTGAACCTTTTCCAAAATCCCATAGGAAACTGATCAGTTTTTATCCAAGGCTCTGACACAAAGAAGAAATCAGGCCTATTAGAAGTTAGCAGTCTTTTGATAACCAACCTAGTATCAGGATTAGCTATCCCTCTAGCATTCCAATACAATATCTTCATTATGCTAAATTTCTAGGAATACCTGCCCTGGTTCGGTTGTTATACCTCCCAGCCTTCTGAGCTGATTTAGCATGTCGCCTTAATTTCTTTTTCTGAGACTTTGAAAGAACTACAGTAAAGGCTTCAGCGTCTTGAGTCTGCTTCAGATATTTGTTAGCTTCATTTGCCCTATTCTACCCAGGATCCTGAGCTGGAGAATTGCTTTCAATATTATTAATTTCCTCATATTCTATATCCACCTGATTACTCCATAATCTGCCTACTATCCTCCTGTCATTCACCACCACAGAATTGAATATATGATTATAGATGAAAGGACTCTCTAAATGCTTTAGCCACCTACTGCAGTCTTTATCTCTAAGTTCCAATATTTGATCTTCAAAGATACTAGAATTTGTCTCCCTTAACAAATCCTCGAATTGTCTAATCAATACAATAATTAATATTAAACATAATGTAATTGGAAATTTATTAAATAACTAAGTTAGTGAGTAGACTTACTGGAGATAGGATTCTACTTCTCTGCAATTTACAAGCACATAAGTCTCAACAATTTGAAGCTTCACATCCGTGAAAAACTTATTACGACCTCTCCCGATAGGACGACATGAATGTTTAAAAATAGACAAACATTCATTAGTTATATCTTCCCTACCATCGTCGTTTTGAGGAACTTGAGTGCGCCTTGTTTGTATTTGTGGATCAAAATACATAGAAGCAAAATTGAAAACTTCTTTTAATTTATATGCTTCACAAATAGACCTTTCAACTCTCGCCTTATTTTGAACCTTCCTTTTCAAGTACAACATACACCTCTCAAATGGATAAATCCATCTATATTGCACAAGTCCTCCAACCTTAGCTTCATAGGAGAGACGCACAACTAGATGTTCCATCACATCAAAGAATGCTGGCAAAAAAATTTTCTCTAACTTACAAACTGTTTCAATAATAGGAAGCTCTGCATTCTCTTTAATGGAAATACATATTTTAGTTGCACAAATTTCTATAAAGAACAAGTTAAATTCTGTTAATGCTCCCCATATAAGTTTTGGTAACATATGATGAAATGCTAGAGGAATTAATCTTTGCATACAAACATGACAATCATGACTTTTCATTCCATATATCTTCTCATCATCTAAATTGATGCAATGAGTAATGTTTGACGCATACCCATCAAGAAAATTTAATTGTTTTATCCATTCACACACTGTCCTCGTTTGATTGTTATTTAACACATAAATTACCTTTGATTTTTTATACTTATCATTCTCAACAACAAACTTGAAATGATATATGTAAAATCTCAATATTTCTATCCATATATATATGGCATATATAAGAATAACAAATATTAGACATGCTACTTCAAAACATACGTCAACTAAACTTATAACATTTATACAAATAATTATAGAGAGTCACGATAACAAAAGTTATACACACACACACACACACACGCACACACACATCTTTGCCTCCAAAGACACATTGTAATACATAAACTTTCAAAACATCAAGATCTAATATAATATACAAGCTTTGTAAACATCAAGCCTATAATTATACTAATCTTCATACATCTTCTTCTTTCCTTTTGAGGAACTCGCACCTGAATTTACATAACACAATCGGGGTGAGAAATCACATATCTTAGTAGAAGTATTCTAAAACCAATATTTTATACATTCATAAAGAATACATGTCTATCAAAATAACACTTCAATCACAGAAGCACACAATATTACACTAAAACATCTCAATCTCAGAGATATGCAATCGCTCATATAATTGCAATGTCATATTATTATGTCATGGTAGCAACCGTCTATACAATCGCCATACTATGCCAAATTATGTCTAGTATTTATGCCTATATAATATCCTAAGCATGAAATGAACAATATTATAATACCAAGTCCATGGCAATGTCATGATACCATCTTCAGGAACTTCGGTTCCATGGTAATGTCATGAATGTGTGAGTCTTGAACAAAGTAATGGAAATCACATTCATAACCTTGAGCAAGCACTGGAAGTCACATCCAGCAGTTTTCTCTCCGGGTAGTGAAATCCATCAACTACATGATCATTATTGTCACAAAGGAAAACCATCCTCCTCGAATAGTGAATTTCATCAACTACATGGTTATCGACAATTAACAAGGAAATCTATCCTCAATGTCATAAGGAAATTCATCCTTAGTATCACAAGGAAATATATCCTCAAAGTCACTATAATAGGAAGGATGTCATCCACCTTGACTAATATAGATTACCCTCATCTACGGGCTCACACCTTTCAATAAAGGCAAAACATACAATTATGTATATAATCATGTCTAATTAAATTTTTATAATTAACATTACAAATCATTTTGATTCAATACATTCACTCTTCATTAAATACTTCTACCAGAGTCTCACCACTCACTTAAGAAGCATAAAAGAAGAAATTACACATTTCATAGGCTCCATTGCATCACAAAGCAAATTCTATCCAAAACTAGAGCTCACACCGTGGCACACCACGACCACGCCGCGGCACCCTGGCCTCTGGCCTCTCTCACGTCGCAGCATCACACGGCCACGCCGCGGCACCCTACTCCCGGGTTCTAACTATTGGAGGTGCATCACTCGCACGTCGCGGAGTGCCACTCAAACCTCACATCAAAGTGATTTCTAACTTTTTACAAAGTTCATCTACACATAGTAACTTTTATTTCACTTTGATTTCACTCAAAACCATGGGTTATGAAAAATCAATCACTTCAAAACCTAAAACCCCAAATCTTAACTCAAAAGGAAAACAAGGTGTACAAGGGCTAGAAATCCATTTCTATGTACCTAACAACTCAAAAACAAGTCATCCTCCAGTTCTCCAACAAAATTCAAGTCAAAACATCCAAAAACAACTCAAAACCTAAATCATCACATCAAGTCACAACTCAAGAACAAGATGAAGAGAATAGGAAAATGAGTCAAACACAAGGTTTCCCCCTACCTCAAACTTCAGAAGTTGAAATCACTAAGCAACTCCTCTTTGCTTGATGATTCTCCAACTTTTGCTCCTTGCCTCCCTTTCCCTTTGTGCTTTCCTGCTTCAACCATAAAAGAGGAGAGAAAATGAGAGAGAAATCGCATTTTGGCCTTAAATAGACCAAGGCAAACAGAAAGTGAGAACCATGTCTCACAAAGTCACTTAAGTGACTTAACATAAAACCCGATTTGTTAAGAACGCTTAGATTTCACCAAATTAAGTTTCCTAACTTCCAACAAGTTTAACATAAATCATAAGATTTGTTAAAAATATTGTTTCACCATATCTTTATTTTTCCATATCTACAAAGGGTCAATCTGACATTAAAGCACACAACCAGTACGTCCAAAAATGTCAAACTCTGATTAACCTCAAATTTTAACTGTAGCATAATTCACATATTTGTGACCTAGAAACAAACTCTCCACATTTATTTTCACTAACTAAGTAGTTTAAGCCAACATCGGGGGCAATAACACACAATGTTATAACAAGGTGACTAAACGTGCTCAGAAAGTCACAAAACAGACATGATAATCAAATATTAGGCTACCTCCGTAACCATATACAAGTCTATCATGTTTTCACAAATGTTACATTTCTCCTCTCCTTCTTAAAATTTTGTTCTCAAAATTTAGTTTACTTATGGTAAGAAGCCTCAAACAACTCACACAACAACAAGTACAACCAAATCTCAATAAAACAAAATTATTCAACAAGTACAATCATGTACTTACCTTTTCCTGAACCCGGAGACTGTGTTGTGTTCTCACCTTGTAGAATATAGACTCTGCCCTAGGCTGTTGGTCTAGCATCCGTCTTAGCTTCTTACTTTTGAGGACAATTCTTGGCATAGTGTCCTTTCTCACCACACTTGTAACATGTTATCTGATCCACTATACACACTTTATTCCCATAGTGTCTGCCACACTTAGTACACCTTTGAACTTGATCATTCCTCTGAACTTGCTCATCTTTTTCTTGTGGGTAGCTGGGTTTAGAAACACCTTTCCTATATTCACCCTCCATCTTTTTCTTCTTTTAAAGGTTTTGCAATCTTCTCTCTGATTGAAGTTGGAGATTATCAGACTCCACAATTTTGCACTTATTCACCAAAGATGGGAAATCCTTGATTTCCAAAGGCCTCATTGCCCTTTTTACATTCTCCCTCAGTCCGGATTCAAACCTAACACATTTCCAGTTCTCGTTCAGATTGAATCTAAACTGAGAAGAAAACTTGAACAACTCATGAAACTTAAGCCACATATTGCCCAATTGTCATATCCCCTTGTTGAAGACTAAGAAACTCCATTTCTTTATCAACCTGCAAACTTCTCGAAAAGTATTTCTCCAAAAAGGTATCCTTTAACACTTCCCATGTAATCAAAGTCCCTATTGTCCCCAGCAATCTCCTAGTACTTCGCCACCACTGCTCCGCTTCGCCTCCCAACATATAGGAAGCGAAAGAAACTCTTTACTCATCCGAGCAAACCATTACCTCATAAATCTTTTCTAACTCGGTCAACCATTCTTCCGCTTTCATCGGATCGTAGTCGTCTCTGAACATCGGAGGATTCATCTTTCTGAATTCTGAAATATCAAGAAAATTTTGGTTTCTCCCAATTGGTACCTCTGATGCTGGTGGTGGTATTGGTTGTTGAAGTCCCAACCTCTCCAGCATCCTAGCAATTACTACTGTCTGCTCTTTCATTGCGTTGGCAGTAGCGGCTGCCTACTCTGTTTGCTGCCTCATGGCATTGGCCATTGTCATTATAGCTACGGCCATCTCGGTGCCTTCACCAAGTGTGTTCCTGGTTTCTCTGGTTCGCCTCTTGGGTGCCATAGTTTCCTGTACACACAGAAGCAATACATATTGAACTACAGTCTCAATACTATGTACCCGTACAACAGTAACTAACAACACGCAATACAAGGCAAGTCATGCAATTTCACTCAACATGCAATTTGACAAAGCTTGTATATTATACTAAATCTTGATGTTTTAAAAGTTTATATATTACAATGTGCCTTTGGAAGCAATGATGAATATATATATATAACTTTTGTTATCGTAGCTCTCCATAATTATTTGTATAAATGTTATGAGTTTAGTTGATGTATGTTTTGAAGTATTATGTCTAGTATTTGTTATTCTTATATATGCCATATATATCGGGATTGAAATATTGGGATGTTAAATATATCATTTCAAGTTTGTTGTTCCTTCTTTCTATGTATTGTGCGTGAGTGATTTCATGTGTTCTATTTTATCATTATATACATATCATGTCAAAATTGATATTTTAACAAAATTAAATCAACAAAACAAATAAATAGATAATAAAAACAAAAAAGATAATATAACACAGAAAACCAATGTCAAAACTTAGCATATTAAGAAATAGAAATAAAACCATTAAAAGTATCCTCCTAAGCAGTTAAGAATAAAACAGTTCTGTATAGCGAAAACCACATCACCACTGAGCCATGCACAACTCCCCCAATCATCATAGCCAGCATATTGCTTCAAGATATACCTTTCCAACATATATCCAAAACAGAAGTCATCTTAAAATTTGCATAAAAGATAAATAACTGTTTTTTTCCCTCTATCTCCTTTGCATCCCCCATAATTCATTGTAGTGGCTAACCTCTGAAGTTCCTTTTCAACTTTTTCCCCCAGTCATAAAATTATCTCATAAAACTCTACTGAAACCAAGATGAGGATTTTAAATGGGAAAATAATATATATCCACCAACTTTCCACCAGATTCATAGTCTTTTAGAAATAAAAATCATAGATAGAAGTTCATATTAATGTAAATTCAATACTTATTCATAGTTGAATGCTACAGCCTACAAGACAATGCTTATGATAAGATACAACATTCGCTCATATGCCATGTGCAAATCACAATTGCTGCTTCTAACATCAACCAATTACAAGCCACATGAAAATCCCACGTATATTAAATGCAAACAGTTCAGAAAAGAATTATACATTATGCACTATGCAGTAAGACCTACATAAAAAACAATAAAACATGTGAATTATTCTGTGTTCCTTCAATAATATATATCAAATATAAATGTTAAATTAGATGAGATGAGATGAAGACCTCTCAAAGTTTGTAATTATTTATCATTCAGCATCAATGTTTCTTGACAATAAATCAGGCCATGAGGTTCCAATGGATGCAAAACAAATTAACTCAGCAATTTCAAATCCAGCTAATCAAATGAAGGGAAATTTTACCTATTTATTTATGAGAACAAATCTAGCACCCAGCAAAATATGCTTCGAACATACATTCAACCCATGGCATTTCTTTTCACAATCTTAAATGTGGCTGCACAAATTAAAGAAAATCCATCAGTGGTGTATAAATGAAGAATGGCTAAACAAAATATGAGTTTTATACTTTAAACAAAATATATAAAAATTCGGAAACCCAAGAAAAACATAAAACAAAAATTAAGTCTGTCAAAATCACTAACAGAATGGGATGATCAGAAAGGGAGAACATGGATTTCATATGTTGTCTCTGTTACCTATTGAGAAGTAAAATTGAGTTTTGGGGTGATTTGCACAATTCAATAGCACATGTGAGTAAATTGTACATTTCAAAAGTTTTGGGGCTAATTTGCACATAAAGCAAAGTTAAATGTGATAATATATAATTTACCCATTTTTATTTAAGAAGGATACAACTATATCCAAACGTGTTGTAGCATACCATGAATGCTAATGCATCCCATTATACAGCGACCTTTTCTTTTTTGGTACAATACAGCAACCTTTTTACTCTTTCATATTCTTTATCTCCCCAGTAGTTTTTTACAATCAATATGCACCATACTGAAACAACATCCTAATATTTTGCATGTTTCGAAAGTGCAACAAGTACAATAGTAAATCTGCAATGTACCAAAAAAAAAAAAGTAAAAGTAAATCTGCATGTAAAACCACTATTTGAAAACAGAGGGGGGCTATCTCCAGCACGCCCCCTTGCCCTCACCCAAGAGCCCTGTGGGCTTGAATTTAATTTAATTATGAAGAATGGGGGTCTACCTAGTGGAAAAAGGCTTTTGTTGTTTTTGATGATGAAGAATCGGGGTGGCATTTGCAAGGATTAAACTCCATATCACTTGGTCATAGGTCTCAAGCCACTCAACTATAACAATATATTAGGTTACCATTCACAGTTTCAGACCAGCGTAGTGAGTCCTATTCATGCTAATGTAGCATATGTACTCAGGCATCTTCATTTTGAATATTTATTTATGACTTTTATTTTCTTCTTGTACAAGTCATGCCTTAGACTGCTAGGAGTGGACTCATCCTAAGGGCTATGATTTCCCTTTTTTTAGTTAGGGTTTCATCTTCATGCTCCCAAAATAATAAGGTCCACGATAAAACGACACATTTTCAACAACACTACGATGACCCATATGTATCAAGAGCCCATCACAGCATGGAAGATTTATAGCAGCCCATACCATGCATTCAAGCAAGGATCATCTTTCCAAAACACAGGAGAATATTAATCTTTTGCTTGAGAAGTAAACAGTAAAGAAAACCATTTATCGAGTCAAGCACAAACCAGCATACCCAAAACACTTCACAAATTTACTAGAACCATTCAGGAGACTTCATCCCAAGCAAAAGATATGCAAACTTCTTATGGAACTCTCCTCTAAGCATTAAACTTACAGAACTTGGACCAACCATTTTAATCTTGATTTGCTTCTTTCCATGGGCATACAAAAGCATTCAAAATACAAAGTTACCCCACCACGTCAACATGAATCAACTAATCTAATAAGATAGCACCAAACATGGCAAAAGAAATGAGATTTTATCGGGATAGGCACCCTGTAAACAGATTGCATATAAGTTTCAAAATCCACACTACCAGCCCGAGATGTGTCCTAAAAATCCAAATTAACCATCACTTGAACATAATCAAACCAGCAACAAAAGGTCTTTAATTTTTGTTTTCTTTTTGATAAAAATCCTCTTTCTCAATGAAAACAAGCACCACAACAAGCAACCTAAAACTTCAAGCAGCCAGGTGAATGAAAATCTCATCTTTTATTTTTATACATGTAATAGCAAAAGGAAACTCCATTAATCGATCTCCCCACTGATTTCTAGCAAGTTCAAATAGTACCTATGCTTATTGCTATTTAACACATAAGTTTGGCATTTCATCAAGCAATGCATGGACGTTCAAGTACACATTATCATATTAGGCTAGCACTCAAATCAGTATACCAAACACCTCAAACAGACGGTATCCATGCTTATAACCATTTAACAAAGTAATTCGCAATTTTATCAAATAATATACAACTCCCTTTCGGAAACAAGCTCCAACATACAAAGAAACTACCAACTAACCACAG
Organism: Ormosia semicastrata; assembly: GCA_029884595.1. NCBI lineage: Eukaryota > Viridiplantae > Streptophyta > Magnoliopsida > Fabales > Fabaceae > Ormosia > Ormosia semicastrata. The sequence continues at coordinate 19,582,490 of JAQQTO010000044.1, forward strand.
GATCACATAATCACAAACTCAGCCATCCCTCAATATCAACTATATAGCTTAGGTGCAATATGTACAAACACTAACTAAGAAATAAATAAACATGCTAAAAACCAACCTCAATCAAACTAACGTGCAGAGAAATACAGCCAAACAGAAACAAAAATATATTGATTCTCCACTTTGTTTATGCTTCTCAATACAACAACGGTAGAAAAGAAAAAGGGTTAAAATGGATATTGCCACCCTAATTTATTAGTTCTATTGCACTTTACACCCTCATTTATGTAACTGAGCACATCTATCCCTAATTTGACATAATTTTTTCAACATTCCCCTTTCTATTGAAATTAAAGATTAATTAAAAGTAAATTATTATAAATTATCAAAAATACCCATATCCTTTCTTCTTCCTCCATTGTATCTATAAACTTAGTTGAGCTTTAGTCATGATAAGAATACTCTTACTCTCCACATAATTGATGTAAATATCATTATAAGTTGTAATACTAAGTATAAATAAGTAAGAACTTTCATATGAAGAATTGAAGACAAGCATGCGAGCTTAACGAGTTGGCGTTGCTTAATTACCGATGACATGTAGCACAATGGAATTTGGTACTTGTTTATCTAAAAGGGCGGCCCCAATGCACGAGGCTCCCACCTAGTGGGGTCTGGGGAGGGTAGATGTACGCAGCCTTACCCCCGCAAGCGGAGAGGCTGTTTCCAGGATTTGAACCCATGACCTCTAGGTCACAAGGCAGCAACCTTACCGTTGCGCCAAGGCTCACTTCGGTTCTTATTGTAGAAACAGATGTCATTCCAACATTTGCCTTCCAAATTTAAGCCCTATAAAATTTATGAATGTATCACTCATTATCAATTCAAAAGCAAAATGGTCTGAAATCCCAAAGTGACACCAAGTACTTTCACTTTGACTTCTTTCTTTAATCCTATTTATTTATTAAAAGATTCATTATTTATCTGATTATCATCTACCAACCCCAAAGCCCAAGCCTGTCACTCTCTGTTTTGTGCAAAACAAAGTGGTGAAGGACAGTTCATCGACAAATTATAGAGAAAGAGATTTGCCTTTCATTGGTGTTGTGGGGAAGAAGAAAGGGCATAGGTATTTTTGACCATTTATAATAAGTTTTTATAAAATAACTTAATTAAATAGAAAAAGGAGAATGTTGTAAGAAAATAAATTAAATTGGGATGCAATGTGTTTAATTATATAAATTAGGGTGTAAAGTGCAACAGGACTAATAAATTAGAGTGGCAAAATGCATTTAACCCAAAGAAAAAAATTACCAAGGGTGAAGGAGGGAGTGAGGGAGGCTAGGCTTTATTTTTTGGGTTAATAAAATAAGATAAGACATGGGTTGGTGGGTAGTGGGTCAAGTGAAGGGTCATGGATCTTGAGCTACATGGATTTTGCGTTGGGCTTAGGGAATGGGTCAAGTGTGTAAAAGGATGGAAATTGATTTAAGTTTTGAGTCAGGTTTGAGCAAATGGGTCTTGAGTCATGGGATTAAATTATCTTTTTATTTTTATCCTTTCTTATTATTTTTAATTTTTTAATTTTTTAGAGTATGTTTAGAATATAAAAAATGAGAAAACTTCAAATTAAAAAAATTGACCAAAACAAAATGAGGGTGTTCACAACCATAATCGGCACACACTACATTTCTAGAATCCCACTAGCTTGGCAAGCCAACCAAAAAACATTTCCTAAAATATACAACAGACATAAAAATTCTCAAAATATAACAAGATCCTCAATGTAAATTCACGTCACAATAATAATAATGGGATGAGTCCACGACTTAGTGAGAGAATAAAATACAAAATGAACAAGAAGGGAAAGCAAGAAATACGCACAAATAGTTCTTTATAAAAAAAAAATCATGAGGCAATAATTTTGTAACTCATAAAAAAATTTCAATAAATAATTATTTCATTAATATAATAAATAAAATACCAAATTTTACCATGTTGGATTAGGGGAGCCCAAAACGCTTGCAAAGATCTTCTTCCATGAGTTGTGCTATTCTTCTATGGGTTAAGCGAGAAACCACAATAATGGGCTTGAAACCACATTAGGTTCATAGGTTCGTCCACTTATATGGTCCTTACTTTTTCCATTCCTTCTCAATGTGGGACTTCTTTTCACTCACACTTGGATTTATAACAATCTCCTCCTCAAGCATGAGTCCTTCATACGTGAGTATGCTCCCTTCGAACTAAAGCCTTTCTATGTTTTTCAAGTATCTTGACAGTATTTATCGGACCTTGTTTTTCACCAAGTCTGGCATCGGGCGTTGTTTTTTCACCTAGCCCGATATCCATGAGCCGCATATATCCATACCACCTTAGCTCGCAATGTGCTCCTGCCAATTCTCTGGAACACGAGCTGGAGCCAGACCTATTTTTTCATTAAAGCCATGCCTTAGCACTTCACCTAGGCTTTGGTGGTTCATAGCTCTTCTTTATCAATGGGGCAGCAATCAAGAGAACACAAATCATCGTCTCTAATACTCGTCCTGGGAGCCGAACCATCAACTCTGATACCACGTGTTGGATTTTAGGGGAGCCCAAAATACTTAGGGTGATCTTCTTCCATAGGTTTAATTATTCTTCCATGGGTTAAGCAAGAAACCACATACTAGGCTTGACACCACTTCTTAACCCAAACCCTTAAGGCATTAGGTTCATGGATCCATCCACTTATACAATCCTCACTTTTTCCATTCATTCTCGATGTGGAACTTCTTTTCACTCACACTTGTATTTTTAACAATTTCCCCCTCAAGTTTGAGTCCTCCACATGAGAGTATGCTCCCCTTCGAGCGGAATACTTTTTATATTTTTCGAGTATCTTGACGGTAATAATTCGACCTTGTTTTTTTACCTAGTCTAGCATCGGGCCTTGTTTGTTTACCTAGCCTAGTATCCAAGAGCTGTATATATCTATACCACCTCAGCTAGCACTTTACCAGAGTGTGCACTTGCTAGTTCTCCGAAACACAGGCTGGAGCTAGACTCGGTTTTATATCGGAGTCACGTTTTACCACTCCACCTGACCTTTGGTGGTTCATAAGTCTTCTTTCTTAATGGGGGCAGCAACCACGAGAGCACAAATCATCACCTCTAATACTCGTCCCAAGAGCCGAACTATCGACTCTGATACCATGTATTGGATTTTAAGGGAGCCCAAAATACTTGGGGGGATTTTCTTCCATGGATTAAGTGAGAAAGCACATAGTGGGCTTGAAACCACTTCTTTATCCAAAACCTTAAGGCATTATATTCATGGATTCATCCACTTATGCACAAGGTCGGATATTCTTCATAGGTCCATCCACATAGTGGGCTTGATACCACATGTTGGATTTTAGGGGAGCCCAAAATACTTGGAGAGATCTTCTTTCATGCATTAAGTGAGAAACCACATAGTGAGCTTGACACCACTTGTTGACCCCAAAACCTTAAGATATTAGATTTATGGGTCCATCCACTTATATAGTTCTCACTTTTACCATTCCTTCTCAATTTGGGACTTCTTTTCACTCACACTTGGAATCCTAACATACCTTGAGGTAAAATCTAAGGCGGCTCTACATCGCTAATAATCCTTTCCTCGTAGGAAAGGCCAACTACCTAAGGTGGCTCCATCTAACGGGTAGCCTTTTCCTCTAACATGTCTAGGGGTGACTTTACCTTGTTGGTAGCTCCATGCCCGTCACATAGGTGGCTACACCCAAGGACGGACCCACGTTATTGGGTTTGGGGGCACATGCCCCCATTAAAAAAAATATATATATCTATTAATATATATGTAATACATTATTTTTATCCTTCATAAAATTTGAGAAGATTTTACTCAAATATAAAGTTAATTAAATAAATTTTAATTTTATTACATAGAGTCATATTTATATGCATAACTATGAACCAATTTTAGATGATTTATATGTAAATTCCTCTTAAATAAACTAACACTTATATACATTAAAAAATAATAATAATCACATTAATACTACATATAAAAAAGTATAATAAATATTACAATTTTTAAATAAAATTATTCATCAGATAAAATAAAAAATTTTGACCCCACTAACAAAAATTAAAAATTTTGGCCCCACTAACAAAATTTTCTGGGTCCGTCACTGGCTACACCTAATGAGCGGCCTTTTCTTCCCCTCTCAAACATAATAAGGTGCACCAAGACCATTACCACAGGTACCCCGCTAACGGCTACGGAGTTCTAATAAGTGTTTCACTAATATAAAATATAAAGTTTTCATAAAATATTCAGAAAAATACCTTCATCTCAATATTTAATTCAAAGCTGCCAATCTTGAATTTCTCATAAAACTCATAAAAAATACAAGTTCATTTAGATAGAGATTTATCAATAAAACTCATCATGAAAATTAAATATTTTAGGATTGGAAGAACAATTAATAATTATCAAGATTCAAAAATTCATAGTTTGACGAGCTCAAATATTATCTAAGGTCTTATTTCCCTAAAAAAATATAAAAGTGACACTATGTAAAATACCCACTCACTAATTAGAAGCTTTGCCAAGAAAACTCGAATCATCGCAAGATACTGGTCCTCAAAAGTTTTTAAGCAGTCCTCTTACTCTTTTGTAAAGAGCCTAGAAGGAATAAGCAATGCTATTCTTGATGCTTTATACTTGTCTACCTAAGGGTATATATATAACGAAAAATTACACTCACCTCCCTTAAGGTTAGTACTTATTAGTTATTACACTTGATACCTTTCTTGTTTGGAAAATTACACCGGCTTCTCTTAATTTGTGTGTTGCTCTTACAATTACTTCCCTTGTAACTAAGGTCCATTAAAATTTAAAAAAAAAGATAAAGCAGTGAGCACATCCTATACACATGGGTTTCTTTTTTGTCAAAATGACATATTTAGTCCTTTTATGTTTTTGTAACACAATTCTCTTAAAGAAAATCAGATAGCATAGATGAAGAAGAATGCAAGCAATATAATTATAAATGAGAAGAGCAAAAGACCTAAGCCACAACTTGGAACAGAACAACTCGTCCTTAGGTGAAAATGAAAAGGGAGAATGATCAAACATTAAAAACAGACCATTAACCCTACCTCCAAAAATTCTACAAATTCAAGAAACTTACATGCAAAATAGAACATTGTTGAGAGAGGCTGGTGTTTCCATGGCATGTTTAGGAACCAACTGAGCAAAACCCCACTGGATATGTCCATCCATTTTCCTCATTCCAGTGATCACCATAGATAGTAAGATGCCCTTGAAACTAACATTTTGAAGCTTCTATCCAAGACTGTAAAACCCAACATTAAACACAATCTTCTCTCTGAAATTTAAAAAAAAAAAAAAAAACAAAGAAAAGGCAACAACTCAATAGTCCCTAAACTAACACAATCGGCAAGGGATTGGGGTGAAACACTAGTGGCTATCTGGGTGATTGGGGTGTCTATTGGTAGTGCTCTATTTGGTGATTCAGTTGGATGACAGACGAAGTGTCAAGATGGTTCCTAGTGCAGCTAGGAGCATAGGTACTAAGAGGAGGAGCGATGGAGGGAGACAAACAAAGGAGGGGTGGCGGAGTGGAGGCTTGGTGAGGTGGATAAGTGGCAGCTGGGTTCAATGAGCAGTGTGATGCAGGGTAAAGGCGGTGGCTCGGGATGGTTGACAGGGTCTGGTCCATGGTGGCTAGCAGAGGCAATGAGTACGCAGCGGTTCGGCCATGGGTGCGCGACGGTTGGGGCTATTCGATATTGGTTCGTCACAGTGGTCGATGATGGTTGCGAGTTCGAGGATTGGACAAGTGGAGTTGTTTGGGCCTCTGATTTGGGCCTCAACACACTACTTTCGAAGATGGAGATAGGCGTTGCCTATGGTTAGGGTTTTGATGGATAGGAGACAGGGAAAGTGGTCTCTTTTTTCCTAACTTAAATAATAGAGGGGATTGGGGAATTTAAAAAAATTTACAAATGAAAGTTAACACGTCTACAATAAAGGAGATGGGTGTGGAGTTCAAACAAGAGGAGTATTATGTATAGTTTCACTAAACTTCGAAAGAAGTGAGTGTAATTTACCTTATATATAACCATTTTTATAGAAAGAATTTTATTATTTATCCAATGTAGGGCTTAATAAGAAAATATAAACTTCATTCTTTTACGTGGTACTTCAATAACACTTTTTATGTTATTATTTTTAAAAGAGTTTGGGCTCGAGTAGACTTTGAAAAGATGGGGTATTACATGTTAAATAAGAATGATTTAAAATAAAAAGATGAAGTGTTAAAGTTGATTTTAGACACAATTAATAAGTAAACTTAAATTTACCAGTTGAGAAACATTTGTAATAATAAGAGTTTGAGTGTGCGAAAAAGCATTTATAAAGAGAAATAATTTCAATACCATAACAAAGAATATTCTCACACTTAAAGATTATAAGAAACTGAGTAAGATAAAGAAAAATATGTTTTCAAACCCTAAACTAAGATTTAAATATGCATTTATTCGGCATTTTAGAATCCATGAGTCACGTATTTATTGATGGAATAATATTAGGTATACAACACTGCACTTATAATCTTCACTCCTTTAAGCAAAATTAAGTTTAAGTTTATTTAAGGTCACATCATTACTTTTTCGCATTAAATACACATGCAATCTTATCTTATAACTATACATATATTACTTGAGAAATGCTAATAAGTAATACCACATTTTTTAAATATTTTTTATTAATTTAAAAATAAGTATTATTAATAGTTTTTAATAATTTTTTTAATGTATAAAATAGGTTAATAATAAAATAAATATTAAAACAGTATTTAAAAAAATATATTGTTAATATTCCTCTATAAAACTTTCTTGTGTAATCCTATCATAATTTTTGTTTGTCTCAAAAGTGCAAAGATCTCGGTAAAAGTTTCGAAGAAACCAAATATAAACTAGACAAAAAAAATTTACTAGTTAAAATCTTGGAATAATACGAAGACTAGAACCTCTAATGACCTGCATCGTTCCTGTTGATACCAAAACAAATATATATATATATATATGGTACCATAGCAATTCTAAAAACATTATATATATTGTATATAACATTGCTTAGTTTCAGCTGGAAGAAACAAAGTTGTAAACTATAAGACAAAACTGAATAATATAAATATATAGCCTTCTAGCATAGGCCAAGAGTGGAAAGCTTATCCAAATTCCTTATATATTTGATTCTTTATACTCTTTTGATAACTGGGAAGGGCGTTTGTGGTATTGAACCTATATTGTTGGTTGAAATACAAGACGTTAAATAAAGGGTTCTAAGATGTTATGTCATTTTATGCTTTTAGGCCTATATGATATGCAATGGGATATGATACATGAAGAGTCACCCTTTTACCCAGAACTTGAAAAGGACAAGTATCTGTTGCCAATGCTCAGGTAAGGTGGGTCAAATGGACTCCACTTGCCAACCAATAATTAAGTCATTTGCAGACTTTCTCCTATTTGTGGCATATTTTAATACTGATTTTTTATATTGTTTTTTATATTATTTTTACTTAATTATAAATTAAAAAATATATAAAAAATAATATATATATAAAAAAATGATGTATGAACATCATTTTTTATTCTATTAACTTGCATGGCTCGTTTGTAGTGGCAGGATAGGTAAACTCAGATTAAAGCCAAAGTGGATTGCTTACAGTTGTTACACCTATTAATCATCTTGCTATTAATTGTTGTATTATTATATTATCCATAAAATCTATAATTATAATTGGCTTTAATTGAGTTTACTGATAACTATCCTTAATTTCTTATAATGTTTTTTCTTATCCTCTTTTCATTTTCATATATATTATACTATGTCACATGAGATAATGTCATTTTCAAAGTCCCTAAATAGAAATCAACTATTAGGTTATACGTTAATACACCTATGTATGATTTAAAGTAAAGATTCTTTTAAAGTAAATTTATTTTTAATATAAACAAGTAATAATATGTTTAGTATTAAATTTTAATAAATTAAGATATTTTAAATTAAATAAAAAATAAATATATTATTATTTATTCATATTAAAAATAAGCTTACGTTAGATATACTTCTTCCATGATTTAAGTGGTTGAGAATTGAATTAAAGAAGTTGCATGTTTCCCATAGTACACCTCAAATGCACAGACATTGGGATAGGGACAAACAGCAATAAATAAAAGACCATTGTCTTGTACCCAAAAAAAAAATCAAAGACCAATGTCTGTTATTAAAAAAAAAAAAAGACCATTGTCTTTGAATTTTGTCACTACGCTGCACTAGGGGGCAGAAAAGAGACAAAAGAAGACAAAATAATGTGAAGCACAGACCCAAATAGTTGCCATTCTGGGATCCATAAGATTAGTGGGACACGATAACATAGAGCCGTTCCCTCTTTAAAACGCTGCTTTCTAATTCTTCTTTTTCCTCAATCAAGTAAACCAGAATTTTAGCTCAATCTGCATCTCCTGCCCATTCCATTTTAAGCTTTAGGACTCTAGTTTGTCCTAATCCAACTAAATAAGGCATTAGCCTCATGAAATGGCGAGATTCAGGTCAAACCACCACAAAATCATCCAAATTGTATCATTGATTATCCAATTTCCTCTTCTTGTCCAACATTATAGCCTAGAGGAGGCATACACCAATAGTTTCAACCCATAATTTAAGCTTTAAGATTATAATTTTTCCTCATCCATCTAAATAAGGCATTAGCATCAGGAAATGGTGATTAAGGTCAAACCATCACAAAATCAACCAAATTGTATCATTGATTATCCAATTTCCTCTTCCCGTCCAACATTATAGCCTAGAGGAGGCATACACCAATAGTTTCATCCCATTATAGCTATGGCAAATCACAAACCCTAACGCCGCTTCAGCAATCATTCACAATACAATTATCATTTCTGCTCAAACCATATGCACCCCACAACATTTTATGAATCACAAAACTACAAATGCTGCAGAGACACCATTAAAATGCTAGGAAAGAGTTTTCTAAATGCGCTATCCACCTTGATTTATTTTAGAATATATTATGATTTTAATTTACTAAATAATTTAAAAATAAATATACTTTTCCTTGTTTAATTTTTAAATAAATTCACTTTTGAGACGAGTCTTGTCCAAATTGTTAATGGAAAAATCGAAATATATATATATATATAACAGTAATGAACCTCAGTAAAAGATAAAATCAAAAAGAGCCATTACACTATAATATAACAAACCAGATTAGAACATAGCAGCAACATAGCAGAGGGTGAAATTCTACAAAACTAAGGGGGGGGGGGGTTTCTTCCTTCCAAGTTCTAAGTTATAACCCAAGATTTAAACTTCACAACCATATTTAGAATGAATAATAAAAATACCAAAATATTTCTTTTTTTCTTTTTAGATTTTCCACAGAACCTCCGCACCCTTTTTATCTCCCTCTCACTCTTCCATGACAGTACACACAAATTCAATATAGTGGGGCCCTCTGGGGTGTCCCTTTCCTCCGGTTCATCAGCCCCACAGAGATTTCCGACACCGGCGAGCACGCCGGCCGGCACGGTGGCCGGACGGAGGAGCAGCCGGTCCTCTTCTTCCTCACAATCTCAGTGGTGGCAGTGCAAGCCAGGGCGGTCCTGCAATCCACCCCACCAAAGCCTCCCGAACCGGATGAGGTGCGGGCCGAACCGGCCGGTTCGAGGACCGAGTCAGGAGTCATCAAACCGTCGTCGAGCCCAGGATCCGGCAACGGCAAGTAGTTGCACTCGAATAGATATCCAGAGAGAGAACCCGTCGTTCTGATGAGGTGATTGATCTGTGAAAGCACACCACGAGATGCATTCAGAGAATAAGAAGATGATGATGATGCAGTGAAAGAATATGAGAGAGACCCATTTGAGAAAAGTGAAGAAATTTGACATGGAGTGTGAAAACTTGAGAAAGCTTTGAAATAAAGACACCCAGATGGGGGGGTAAAAAAAAAGGTGGGAATAATAGAATAATGTTGATGAGAATTTGATGTGGGTTATGCTATGAGAGTGAGATTTTGAGTGAGAAAAAAGGACCTTGCAGGAGAGAGAGCAGAAGTGGTATGGGTCTTGCAGACTTCTGTCACAGGTGCTGCAGAAATTGCCGGAGCCTCTGAAGTTCCTTGTCTGTGGCCTTTGGTTTAAAAATACCACTTTTGCACTATTGGTTGTGTAGGACTGTATAGAGAGAGAGAGAGAGAGGAAAAAAAAAACAAGAGAAATAGAGTGAGCTCAAAATTGAGACTAACAGAGAAAAATAGCATATATATGCTAATAGCCTCATATATTCTTCTGTTTCTATCATTTAACCTTGTGCAATTCCTTCTCACTCAAAATAGAGGTAAAGGCAAAGATTAAACACTCGAAAGAACCTACCTAAATTCTAACTTTGCAAATTGTTCAAAGCTTAATTCATCTGTCTAGTTAAAAGAAGCCATTAACAAGAAAGCTAAATTTTAGTTGAAGGTACATTAGAAAAAAATTAGGCAGGTTTCCTATCTATCTTTTTTGTTAAAATTTTGATATCCTTATTCAATTATGTTGAACATGTATATTCTAAGCTCAGAAAATTCACTTACTTGAACAGAAGTGCAGTCAATTAACTTTGAAGCATCATCCAACCTTATAACATCGTGATACACATATCTTCTAATCTGAAAAAAGGACGTGAAATGCTAAATTCAGACCAAGAATTGAGAAAAGTGATGTAAGGTTTCTTTATATTTGTTTTCATATCTGTGTGAAAAATTGAGAAAGTAGAACCTGCAAGAGTCTATGAGAGCGGTGAGGGGGCAAACAGTGAGGGCAGAGACTGATGCAACAATCCAAACAATACACGTTTTTTTCATTCTTCTTTGCCTCTTCATGAATTATGCAAGCGTTGTAGAACTTATCTGTGAGGAGCACTTGAAGCCAACGGGGAACTTGTGAAGAAGAAATGAACTGTGAACATGAATTGGCAGAAAAGGTTAATGAATTTAATTAACTTCAACAACCAGACATTAAAAATAATAATAATAACAAAGTTACAAGCTAAGAGAGCTTAAGACCAAAAATAAAAAAGATACCCACCATGATTTTCTTTTGTAATTTGAATTTTGATATGTTTGTGTGTCAGGAGAATGAATTGAATTAAGTTCTACATAGACATAAAATTGGAAGACAACGAACAAAGTTGGAAGCTGCAAAAGCTCAAGAAAAAAAAAATACATATATATACCCACCATGATTTTCTTTTGTAATTTGAATTTTGATGTGTTAGTGTGTCAGTTTCTTTGTGTGGACGGACGAGAAAGAATTGTGGTCAGTGTTTATGCTTACGGAGGAGAACACTGACGAACTGGAGCCATGATCACAGTGAGTAAAAACTGGATTTTGAAAAAGGGAAGAGAGAGAGAGAGAAAGAGAGAGACAGTGTGTGTAAGTAAGTAAAAGGGAACGGCGCCTGGCAGCTGAAGATACAAATATTACTGTTACCAATGAAAAAACAGGCCAGAAGGAAAGAGGGGATGTGGTGCGTTGGGGAGGGTAGCCTCAATTAAAGAGGAGTGTATCGTACACTACATATACATGAGTCTATGAAAATATTGAGATTTTTAATATGGTGTGATTTTTTATTATAAAAGAAATACTAAATGTGAATAGAAAAATAAAAGTATAGATAATTAAGATTTAGCTTGAAAGAAAATATGGATTTATTTTGGTGCATTATAAATGAAAATTATATATATTATTTAATTATGTATTATTATATTATTAAAAATATTTAAATTTTATAATAAATATCTTAAAAATTATATATATACTACTATATGATTAATTAATAGTATAAAAAAATTTATATGAATAATGTATCAAAATTAATCTTAAAAATATTTGAATGAGAACAGTTAGGAAATTATTATAGGTAAGGAAATTGTTACACTATCATTTTAGTTAGTCAGTTTTTAATATTATTTTTTATGAGTTATCAAATATTAAAGTTCAAACATTTATTTTCAAAATAAATAATTAATAATTCTTTTAATACATAAATGAGTAGTTACGATATGTTATTTTAATATTGTTAGTTAAAAAATTATGAGATGTAGCTTACTTGATAAATTAATCTTCATGTGATCAAAATTTATTAAGACACTTCATCAGCCACTCACATATAAATGTATTTTTATTTGTGTTTGATAAACTAAATAAATATTTAACATAAAATATGTATATATATATATATATATATATATATAGGTTAACTAATACAAAATTAATAAAAATTTAAAATAATTAAATAGTTTTAACAATTTTATTTCTTAGTATAATTATTTTATTTTAAGCAACTATTTGTCATTTATTGTTTTATATTGAAAAATGTAAAAAATAAATCACAAAATAAAAGGGATACGTATAAAATAATGAAGGATAATGGAATCAAAATCGCGACTTTCCTTTTTGCATTGTTGTTTACTAAGAGCCCATGTCCCGAAAACCCTAAAAACCCTAACCAAATGGTTCTTTATGAATGGCTGCCTTGCTGGCGCTATCTCTCTCTCACTGTGCTAAGTGCTAAATGACAAGACAAGAAACAGTGACTTTTCTCAGTTCTCGGTAGAAAAGGGTTGAAAAGGTATCAACTGGGAATAGGGCTTAAAATCACCATATTCATAATGACAATTGTACCCACTACCATTTGCTTTCGTAAAATTAAATTGGTACCCATACACTTCATACTTCAAGAAAAGGGGAATTTTCACTGTATCCCGATAGGTTTTTCTGTTTAGTGTTTAAATAAAAATATCTTTTAACGTTATTATTTATATATATATAAATTTTGACATTAAAATCAAGATTATATGTTTAAAAAATTTAAATTCATTTTATTTGAATTAATATATATTGATACATTGATGAATTGTTAAATATTTATTAAATATTAAATTTATAATAAATAATTAAAAATATTTAATATTTAATAAAATGTTTAATAATTTATCATAAATACACATCTAAAAAATGAATATTATAGAAATTTCAAAAAAATTAAAGAATAGTCTTATTTATTTTTTATTTAATTTATTGAAGAATATTTAAAAATCACATAATTAATGAAAAATAGAAGTAGACAATTAATACTATTAGCTCGCTAAAAGAAAAAGAAAAAGACAATTGAGGTTATTAGTAATCATATCTTCTTTTTTTTTATAAAAATTTAAGATGAAACGAGATTTTTTTATTTTAAAGTTATGATAAATTATTAATCTCAATAAAAATTTATAATAAAATTATAAATTACCTAATAATAAAAGATCTCAAAATCTAAATATAAAATTTACTATTATCATAAGTAAAAATATCAACCGGATAGGTCAACCTTTGTTGAATAAATCTTTCCTTAACAGTTGTTTAACCCATGTGTTACTCTGACTCTTGTATTTTCATGTTTGCTGTTAGCACTTCGTAAATTTTATTTATAAAGGTTACTAAATTGAAAGTATAATTTTTTATTATTTTTTAATAAACTTTTTTTTATAAACATAATTTCTTTTATGTAACATAAGATACTCTCTTTCTATCGCTGTATCTATTCATTAAGGTTTTTGCACATAATTTAATAAAGTTATTAAATACTTTTAATTTTATAAAAATATAATTATATTTGATTAAATTATTATTTCTTCTTAATTAATGTTCTCTTTTATTTTACTTAGTCTAAATACAAATGAAATAAGTAAAGATAAAATGGAAAAAAATTAATACCTTTTCTAATTTTTAAAACAAGAAATAAAATGAAACAAAATAATTAACTCTCTAAAATCACAGTTATTTTGAAATAAAGGAAGTATTATATGTAAGATTATGAATTTGACTTCTGTGAATACATGTTTCTATTAATTTTTTCATTATCATTGTATAGCATAAGAGGTATTCTTCGAATTTACATATGGGATTTTATATAAATTCATGTATATATATTAACTTTTTCATTTATATATTAAGGCACGTATGTGCACCAAAAAAAAGGTGCGGTTATACTAATACAAATGTATCAGATTCCATCAACACTCTGCAGTTAAGCTTATTTGGGCTAGAGTAGTAATAGAATTGGGCACGTGGTAAGGGTTTGGAAAATTTGTATGAGATTTTCGGTTCAAACCTTATTGCCACTATTATAAAAAAAATATATAAATGTACCAAAAAAGGATTAATTAAATGTGGCATAATTTGAAAGATTCAATACATTAGTGTGTATATATATATAAGTTTTTTTCTCTTACACCTATTTTTAACTATTGATCCTAAATATATCTAATGGTTTAAAACATTTTACTAAAGTACCTCGTGTGGCTTATTTTTTCATTTTCTCTTATTTTTTTCATTTTCTCCACTTTCTTTCTCATTGATGACACAACCTCTCTGGCCTTGTTCCCACTAAATAGCAGCACTTTCTCTCTCCCATGGAGGTTGCTGGCAAGGCAGGGATAACATCTTTAAAAAGAAGGTTAAACAACTATGGAAACCTTATTTCATTACCGGCAATGGAAAATCCTTTTTTTCTTCCTAACCCCATTTTTCTTCTAACATGAGTGAATGTGGAACCTTTGAACGCTGATGCCTTTCAGTTCAATTAGCAATTCTCTGCTCTACGTGCTAATACTATGAATTATTAGACATAAATTGCTCCCTTTAATACATTGATGAATAACTATCAATATCATTTCCTTCTGTCATAGCAAGTAGGAGTGAGAGTGCTTAATTCTTTTCTCCAACCTTATAACAAATCTTTGAATTAGATATAAAGTCGTCTAGGATAGGATTGGCTCTATGGCAATCTTTCCAACTCACAATAGCCCACCGCCAGTATTATCCATTTCCATTCAGCATTAATTGTAATTGAAGGATTGGGCTAATAATATTATTGGCTCTATGCCATTTATACAGTAATGTTTAACAATGGCTTTATGCCTTTGCCATGTCCATACGGGGTTTGGAATTATTTTAGAGTAAATTACTCTTTCATTTGCTGCATTATTTGGAGTTTGGAATTGTTATCGTGAACAAAATTATATTTGGAGTTCTGGTCTATTCTATGCGTTTTTCACTGCCGGTAATGAAATAAGGTTTCACCGTTGTTCAACCTCCTTTTTAAAGATGTTATCCCTGCCTTGCTAGCAACCTCCGTGGGAGAGAGAAAGTGCTGCTATTTAGTGGGGAAAAGACCAGAGAGGTTGTGTCATAAGGGAGATAGAAAGTGGAGAAAATGGAAAAATAAGAGAAAATGAAAAAATAAGTCACGTGAGGCACTTTAATGAAATATTTTAGACCATTAGATATACTTAGGATCAATGGTTAAAAGTGAGTATAAGATGAAAAGACTTTATATATATATATATATATATATATAAACATATCTTGTGAGAGGTGAGAGGAGTGAATCTTGACCATTAGATCTTACATGAATGGTCAAGTTTAGAACATAAATACATGTGACTTTTTTAAGTGGTCACATGACTTTTAAGTAACTTTTAATTTTGGTCATCCATGTATAGTTGTATAGTCAAGATTTACTTCTCTCACTCTCTCATAATAAAAACTCTTCTTACTAAATATGCATGTGTGTATGTATGTGTGTGTGTGTTACTCAAGTTAGACAGGGAAGCTTAATCTCTCAGGTCAGGTCACGCTTAAGAGGAGTCCTTTCCAAGATGATGGCTCTAGCAAAATTCAAATACACATGTGTTTCTGAGAGTCATAAGCCACTTACCACTTGACCCAACCACCTTGAGTGAAGTGATAATTGGTTGTACCCCACTTATTGTTCTCTAAAATTTTGTATCTGAAATCATTTTAATAATGAAGTTTTATCTTTCTTTAAAAATAAATTAATTGATAACAACTCAAGGATAGAGATGACAAAAATTCCCGTACCAGTTAGCATTCACGAGGATTACCCGTGGGGCAAGAGATGGATACTCATTTAATAAATGGGGACAGAGGTGAGGATCATACTACTTGTCCCACGGGTACCCACAAATCTGATAAAATATAATGAAAATGATGTAAGTAAATGTTCAAAAGGTCCCAACTCTCACACGGATGAGGTGATGCCATCAGGAATGCTGAGTCATGATCAATCCCAACCATATTCCCTTCCAGAAGCTCCTATTCCCTCCAGCTCCAACAAACCGAACAGATTGCAAGTTGTGCAGGCCAAAAATAATCCAATAGAACAGCGCCTAAAATAGCTTTTAGTATACCTTTTTCTTTTCATATAAATAGAGCAGTGGCTCATCATTGTAATTCGAATGGTTCATTAATACAAACTCTCATATATTCCATTCTTCAGCTTTCTTCTCCTGTTATGTTTATTTCTTCTTTTCTCTAAATCTTAAGATGGTATCAGAGAGCTTTTAGCTCTCTGCTTCACGCGACTCTGATGGCCCGAGGTGGGGGTTCCAGTAACAACAACAATAATGGTCGTGATGAAGCAACTAATCCATCACAGGATACTTCTAGTCCTTACTATGTTCACCCAGGAGATGGATCTTCATCTGTGGTGGTCACTCCTGTGTTGAGCGGCTCAAACTACCATGCTTGGGCTCGTTCTATGAGACGTGCTTTAGGTGCTAAGAACAAGTTTGAATTTATTGATGGGAGTATACCCATTCCTGATAGTTTTGACCCAAGCTATAAGGCTTGGAGCCGTTACAACATGATCATTCACTCTTGGATACTGAACTCAATAGCAGAATCCATTGGTCAAAGCATTGTGTTTCTTGAAAATGCCATTGATGTGTGGAATGATCTGAAGGAAATATTCTCACAAGGAGACCTCATCAGGATTTCTGAGCTTCAACAGGAAATTTATGGACTCAGACAAGGTGCCCTTTCGGTTACTGAATTCTATTCTGAGTTGAAGATTCTGTGGGAAGAATTGGAAACCTATATGCCTATCCCTTGTTGTGCCTGTCCAGTAAAATGCATCTGTGCTGCAATGAGAAATGCTAGATATTTTCACACTCTTAACTATGCTATAAGGTTCCTAACTAGTCTAAATGAAAATTTCTCAGTTGTAAAATCACAAATTTTGTTAATGGATCCTCTACCTAGCATGAATCAAATTTTTTTCTATAATAATACAACATGAAAGACAAGGAAATTTTAGTGGGAGTGATGACTCAAAAGTACTCATAAATGCTGTTGATTATAAGAAATCACAAGGAAGAGGAAAAGGATTTGGACAAGGTTCTGGATCTAGGAGAGTATATACATATTGTGGTAGGATAGGACACACAATTAATACCTGCTATAGGAAGCATGGTTTCCCTCCCCATATGCAGAAAAACAATGCCTCAATGGCGAATCATGTCTCAAATGAAAATGCTGAGATGAGAGAGGATCATTCAACCAGTGGAGATGTGTACATTACCCCTCCTGTCTTCACTCATGAGAAATATGAGAAGCTGATTAGTTTAATTCAGGGTTCTGGCATCAACCAACAGTCTACTACCATGGCCAATCAGGTTATTTCATCCACTCAATTTGGTCATTCACCAATTGAGAAACCAAAATCAGGTAGTATCTTCATCTCTTCTTCCTTTAATAGCTTTACCCTTGGTTCTTGGATCGTAGACTCTGGAGCTAGTGACCACATTTGTGCATCATTAAAATGTTTTGAAACCTTTCATTACATAAAACCAATTAGCATAAAACTTCCTAATGGTCAATTTTCAATAACTAAGCATGCTGGTACTATTAGTTTCTCACCTGGTCTTTTTATCACTGATGTGTTATATGTTCCCAATTTTTCCTTAAATCTGATTTTAGTGTCAAAATTGTGCAACAATCTGAAATGCACTGTTTCTTTTACTGATTCAATGTGTTTTATTCAGAACCAGAATTCACAGAGGACGATTGGTTCTGCTGAGAAGTTTGAAGGGTTGTATCACCTAGTCATTGATGACAAACATGTCCATTGTTCTAGTGCTCAAGCAGCTGAAGTGCAGATCTTGCCAGAAGATGCCTTATGGCATTTTAGATTAGGACACCTATCCACCTCTAGGATGACTGGTTTGAATTCTGATTTTCCCTTTGTTACTGTTGATCCAAAGGCTATTTGTGATGTTTGTCATTTTGCCAAACACAAAAGACTACATTATAATTTGAGTATGAATAAAGCTGTTGCACCCTATGAATTCTCCATTTAGACATTTGGGGGCCTTTGGCCATTCCATCTGTGCATGGACACTTATTTCCTTACTACAGTAGACGACTTCAATAGGTTCACTTGGATAACCTTACTAAAATCAAAAAGGGAAGTGAGACAGCATGTTCAAAATTTTATGAAACTGATTGAAAATCAATATAATGCAAAAGTTAAGACTGTGAGGAGTGACAATGGACCTAAGTTTATAATGCCTCAATACTATGCCTTAAAGGGAATTGTGCATCAAACAAGTTGTGTTGAATCTCCCCAACAAAATAGGAAAGTTGAGAGAAAACACCAACATATTCTTAATGTAGGAAGGGCCCTTTTGTTTCAATCAAAATTACCTAAGCAATTTCGGTCTTATGCCATACTTCATGCAACTTACATTATTAACAGGGTTCCTAGTCCACTTCTTCAAAATAAGTCACCATTCCTTCTTTTACATGGCCAAACCCCTAACTTACATGAATTAAAGGTGTTTGGCTCTCTATGTTATGCCTCCACTCTTCAATCTCACAGAACCAAACTCACACCTAGAGCTAGAAAATGTGTGTTCCTTGGCTACAAAAATGGTACAAAGGGAATTGTTCTCATGGATCTCAATAATAGAGAAATCTTCATTTCTAGGAATGTCACTCATCATGAACACATCCTACCTTATAAGGCCTGCACACCTCTTTCCACCTGGAATTATCATTCTACACCTTCCCACCTTTCTCACAATAGCATACCAATCACAATTCCTCAGTCTACTGAACCCACAGACACTCAAACAGAACCTGCAGCTTCTGAACCCACAGACACTCAAACAAAACCTGTAGCCTCTGAACACATTCCTGCAATCCACTCTGATGCACCAAATGTGACAGAAACAACTATTGTTTCACCAAGAAGGTCAGCTAGGCAAAAACAGAGACCACAACATCTTGATGACTATGTGTGCAACCTTTCAACTGACAAAGCAGAAGCAATTGCCTCAGGTATCTTTTATCTCATTTCCTCTTTTCATTCTTTTTCCAAACTGTCACTTACACAGCATGTTTTTTCATTATCTATATCACACACACTTTTGAGCCACACACATATTAGGAGGCTAGTAAGTATGACTACTAGAGAAATGCCATGAGACTTGAATTAGATGCTCTTGAGAGGAATGGTATATGGATCCTGGTTGACTTACCTACTAGTGTGAAACCAATTGGAAATAAATGGGTCTACAAAGTAAAGCATCGAGCTGATGGCACTATAGAGAGGTATAAGGCAAGATTGGTTGCCAAGGGATACAACCAAGTAGAAGGCCTGGACTTTTTTGATACTTTTTCACCAGTAGCCAAGCTTACCACAGTAAGAACCTTGTTGGCCCTTGCATCAATTCATAATTGGCATTTGCATCAATTGGATGTCAATAATGCATTTTTGCATGGTGACCTACATGAAGATGTATATATGGCTATTCCTCAAGGCATTTAATGTTCCAAACCCAATCAGGTCTGCAAACTGCTTAAGTCTTTGTATGGACTAAAGCAGGCTAGCTGAAAGTGGTATAATAAGTTGACAGCTTTGTTACTTGATCAAGGATACCACCAGTAGAATGCAGATCATTCCCTATTTACATATAGCAATGGAAACATCTTCACAACACTCTTGGTTTATGTAGATGGTGTTATTCTAGCTGGAAACTCCATGGATGAATTCACTCGGATCAAGGGCATTCTAGATTCACAATTTAAAATTAAGGATCTAGGCACTTTGAAGTATTTCCTTGACTTAGAAGTAGCTCACTCCAAAATGGGAATTTCTATTTGCCAAAGAAAGTATTGCTTAGATCTCCTTCATGAGTCTGGATTACTCGGGTCAAAGCCAGCAAAGACACCTTTTGACCATTCTATTAAATTGCATCAGGATGATGGGAAATTTTATGAAGATGTTGCTTCCTATAGAAGGTTAATTGGAAAGCTCCTGTACTTGAACACTACAAGGCCTGATATCACATTTGAAACTCAACAACTTAGCCAGTTCCTAAGCAAACCTACTATGACACATTACCATGCTGCCTGCAGGATTGTTAGATACCTCAAAAACAACCCTGGCCGAGGCTTATTGTTTCCTAGGAAATCAGAAATTCAACTCTTGGGATTTTCTGATGCGGATTGGGCTGGTTGTATTGATTCTAGAAGATCCATTTCAGGGTATTGTTTCTTCCTAGGTTCCTCTTTGATCTATTGGAGAGCTAAAAAGTAACAAACTGTGTCTAGATCTTTTTCTGAGGCCGAATATAGAGCATTGTCTACTGTCACATGTGAGTTGCAATGGCTACTATATCTCCTGCAAGACTTGCATATAAATTGTTCTAGAGCACCAGTGCTATACTGTGATAATCAAAGTGCTTTGCACATAGCTACCAACCCGGTTTTCCATGAAAGGACAAAGCACTTAGAGATAGATTGCCACTTTGTTAGAAACAAGGTTCAAGATGGTGTTATTCATTTATTGCCTATTTCATCCAAGGAGCAGTTGGCTGATTTCTTCACAAAAGCATTGCCTCCTCCATCCTTTCTTCCTTTCATCTCCAAGTTGGGCATGATTGACATATATCATGCTCCAGCGTGTGGGGGGATGATAAAATATAATGAAAATGATGTAAGTAAATGTTCAAAAGGTCCCAACTCTCACACAGATGAGGTGATGCCATCAGGAATGTTGAGTCACGATCAATCCCAACCATATTCCCTTCTAAAAGCTCCTGTTCCCTCCAGCTCCAACAAACCCAATAGATTGCAGGCTGTGCAGGCCAAAAATAATCCATAGAACAGTGCCTAAAATAGCTTTTAGTATACCTTTTTCTTTTCATATAAATAGAGCAGTGGCTCATCATTGTAATTCGAATGGTTCAGTAATACAAACTCTCATATATTCCATTCTTCAGCTTTCTTCTCCTGTTATGTTTATTTCTTCTTTTCTTTAAATCTTAAGAGAATCCGCCAAATATATTTTTTCATTTAATATTTTACATATATTATGCTTTTTTTTTCTCTTTTACTTTGAGACGGGATAAAAATTTATATTTTCTTATTATTTTATAATGAAATATTTTAATGAATATATATACCCATTGATATCTACCTCGTTCATAGAGATCATAAATGAGTACTCACGACGAGGTGGGTAGATGGAGATGGGGGTGGGGAAGCACGCCCCGCCCCGCCCCCATCCCGTCATGTTGTCATTCTTACTTATAGAATTGTATAAAGATTACTTAAAAAGCACTTACCCTAATAATCAACTTTAGTCTAAACTATGTGAAATTATATATTACATTTGTTTCAAAATATATGTCATTTAAGATTTTAGCACAAAGATTAAGAAATTAATTTAACGCATCAATTTTAGAGAAATATAATTTTATTTGACTGAATTACGCTCTCATTCTATTAATACTCTCTCATTCTACTTGGAGACATACTAAAAGATAAAGAAAAAGTTAAAAAATAACATAACTAATACTTTATTGTTTTTCTAAAGTAATAAATAAAATAAAATATATTTTCCAAATGACATATATTTTGAAACGGAAAGAGTAATATTGTACATAATATTTGATTATAAATTTTAAAATAAGTTAATAAATAAAAGGCAAGTATATTTGTGAGCTTATTTTTTAAGGAGGTGTAAACACTTGAGTAAAGGAAAGGAATAAGTGGCTTAATAGAAAATTATGTCTAAAATTATCATCACATTTCTTTTTTTTTTTTTTAGTGTAATCACATTTTGATTTTTAAGTGCCTCATCATATTTAGGGATATTTATCTTTCACCTATCAAGTGAGGGATACTCTGAAAAAAAAATTAAGCTATAAACTTGGTACCAACTAATCAACTTTTCATATGTTAAAAAAAGGATAAATATAAGTTTAGCATATTTGACATTATCGGCGTGAAGGACAACTTTTTTATACTTAAACTTGACATATGTAGCAATAATCAAATTTTGATTAATTATTAATACAAAATTAGTTTTGACTATTATTTAGTTATGTATTAGATATATCATTAAAATTTATATTTCAACAAATTATTATCATAGTCAAGTTATTTTAATGACAACAATATATAGGATTGGACTTTTTAAGTAACGATAAATCAAATTAAACCTACACAACAATAAAACAAAAAAACTTCATCAAAAAAGTAAAACAAATGAAATTAAAACAACGCGAAAAAAGGCTACCAGTTTATGAGAAGTGTGTGTGCTTATATATATATATATATATATATATATATATATATATATATAAAAGACATATCTAGTGAGAGGAGTTTTTATTGTAAGAAAGTAAGAGAAGTAAATTTTGACCATATAATTATACATAGATGGTCAAGATTAAAAGTTACTTAAAAGTCATGTGATCACTTAAAAAAGTCACATGTATTTATCTTCTAATCTTTACCATTCATGAAAAATTCAATAGTTAAGATTCACTCCTCTCTTCTCTCATAATAAACACTCCTCTCACCAAATACACTATATATATACGGCATAGGCTCAATAGTAGTAAAAATATGCATTCAAAATAGAAAGAAGAAAGATATCAGAAATCAAGATCAAAATACTTTATTGATAATTTCAAAATACTTACAGAGTACATGATACAAAATTACAAGTCTTGAGCAAAAGCTGAATTCCAATGATTTACAGAAGAAACAGAATACAAGAGTTTTGATACAAAGTGTTTACAAAAAATTTTTAAACTAAAACTTCGATCCTTTTCTCTGAAGTAGCTTCGGCTTATATAGAGGAAAGACTCTGAAGAATGGACCCATCAGGAAGCTTCATGCTTGGCTAGACGACAAGTAAGGAAACTTCACAGGAAGCTTCATGCTTAGCCAGATGACGAGTAAGGAACCTTCACAGGAATCTTCTTTCTTAGCGTGTCGGCCTTTACAAGTTGGAAAGGTCTACACCATAACAATCATCTTCATTATTATCACCGAGAAGGTCGTTGTTTTCACTTCCTTCACTGGGAGGAGACGAACCAGAGGTAGACATGGTTGTCTTGAGTTTACTTAGCAATTCCTGTTCTGAGGACGAAGAGGCCAGTTCTCGAAGAAGCTTGTTCTTAAGGTCTTCAAATTGTGATGGCTTCTTATGTTTTTTCCTAACCAAAGAAGGATTAGCAAGGAACCATTGATTAACTGCATCAATACTTACTAATTTCATGTTGAACTGAGGCCACCATTTAACACTAAATTCTCTGGCAACCCATTCTAGATGAGGAATCTGATACTTATGATAGAAATTATAATCCCAAACATTAATCCAAGCAATTCCAAAAGCAGCATAAAAATGTAAAAGTATGGAACCTTGAGGAAAATCAATTTTTTGAGTAAACAAATTATAAGAATCCTTAGCAAGCTGAGGAAGAATATCAACACAAAGACCAGTGATACACATCCAATCGGTAAACCATGGGGGAAAGTTTTTTAACCCTTTCTGGAACCAAAAGAACCAAGAGTGGGAATATGGCCTAAGGAGCATAAATCTGTACCAAGCTTGCTGATAATCCCAATAAGTATAAGTTTGAGGATCAAATTTTATTGAAAAAGATTTTGGAGTGTGAGGAGCTTGATTCCAATCTTTTGGACCTAGAACCTAAAGGATTTTTACTTTAGAAAAATCAATATACTCGGGATTGGTAGCACTATAATAATGATCTAAAGAGATTGATTCAGTATCAATGAGGATGAGTTCATGAAAAGTTCTGTTCTTTTTAAGTGACTCTTGAGGAACAAAATGAAAATCTGGGGGAAGCATGTTCTGAATGATTTCTCGAGGGGTCGAATGAGGAGAAAAGAATCCTAGTTCAAGGGTAATTATAGGTTCAAAAATATTTTTCTTAACATATTTGCATTCTTCTGTGGTAGGAGAATTGGTGAGTAGCGGTGAAGATTGTTTCGGTTTCTGAGGAGTTCTAGAAAGAGTACCAATAATGGTTTGTGAGTAAGATAAGTGTGTAAACCTATTGGGTGAGGGAGACGAAGGTCGTACAGACTGAATAGGATTAGGAACATTAATTAGGGTGGAAGACCCTTTTAAGGAGGTAGATGACCTTGTACTTATCTCAGTGTTCTTATTTACAGAAATCTGCATGTACTTATCCAGAGTAACTTTCTTAGCCTTTGATTTTGATGAAGAGCTAGCAGCCATTGTAGTCCTGCAAAAACTCTCTAGTTAGAAAATTGGGAAGATAATTATATTTTCCTTTAATATGTTGAATATCAAAATCAAAACAAGATAACTGTGTTTGCCATCTAGCAAAAATCTATTTTGAAACCAAGTTTTTAACATCCTTTTGAATAATTGAAGGTGCAGCTTTATAATCAATTTTTAACAAAAACCTTTTATTAAACAAATCATCTTAAAATTTTGTGATACTTAGCACTATAGATAAAATTTCTTTCTTAACAGTACTATATTTCTGTTGAGCCAGTTGCCAAACTCCAGAGTGATATCTGACGACTTGTTCTTTGGATGACTCAGGTAATAACTGCTTTAACACTCCCCCGTACCCCAAATTAGAGGCATCTGTTTCTACTATGAGAGAGGCTTGAGGATCCAGAAGTCCTAAATAAGGAATATTTTTTACTAAATTCTTAACTTGTTGAACAGCATTAGTCATCTGAGTATCCCAAGAAGGCGGGTCTTTTCTTAGCTGTTTGAATAAAGGAGCACAAATTACTCATATATTAGGAATAAAATCTGTTACATAATTAGCACATCCTAAAAATCTTTGAAGAGTATTCTTATCTTTGAGTTCGTTGGAGAACTTATCTGCAAATTCTATGGATTTTTTTATGAGAACAATAGTGCCTTGATTAATTTCGAATCCTAAAAATCTAGTCTTAGTCTGGAACAGTTTCATTTTCTTAGCAGAAATTACTAGACCATTTTCTTTAATAAGATTGAAGAAAGTTTCTAAATGATTAAAATGTTGATCAATAGAGTTACTGAATACTAATACATCGTCCAAATATACTATGGTGAACTTTGAGTAGGGATTCAAAATATTGTTCATTATATTTTGAATTTCTGAAGGGGCATTTTTTAATCCTTGAGGCATTACATTCCATTCGTAATGTCCAAAGGGTACTACAAAAATAGTTTTGTACCTATCTTCTTCAGCTACTTTAATTTGCTAGTATTCGGATTTCATATCAAATTTAGAAAATATATTAGTCTGATGAACTCTACTTACTAAATCCTTTTTATTGGGAATCGGATACCTTATCCATCTTAAAATCTTTTTTAAGGGTTTATAATTAATTACTAACCTAGGGGCACCTCTTTCTATTTCTGAAGCGTTCATAACATAAAATCCTGCACAACTCCAATGGGACTTACTTGATCTAATTAAATTCTTATCCAAATATTCTTGAATTTCTTTCTTACAATATTCTAAGTATTGTTGATTCATTTGGATAGGTTTTGCTTTAGTAGGGATATTAATTTCTTCAAATCCTTCTTCATATGGTAAAGTAACTATATACATTTTTCGTTCCTTAAAAGCATTAGGGAATTCACTACATACTTCATGTTCAAATTTCTGTTGAACATATTTTATCTTATCTTGAACTTGTGATTTATTTATCTGTTCTTGAAATCTTTTATATTGAACTTCTCTACTTAACATATTTATGTGCTTTGTTTTCTTTTCTATTAAGTTAATCTTAGAGATTAGTGAATCTTGAACCATATTTAATTCTTTAATTAAGGGTGGCTTTATAAATTCAAAACAGACTTTTTTTCCTAAAGCATTAGTAACTAATCCTTTTTCAGTTATTGAGAATGGGTATAGTAAGGATAAAGAGGGAGTACCTAGAATTATTTGCTCAGAAATATTTCTTACTAATAAGAATGAGGTTTTATAACAAATTTTATTTTTACAGATCTTAGCATTATTTAACTTATATTCAATTTGCATTCTATTTCCTGAAGCACTGCTTAACGACTCTGTTGTTTTATCATAATACTTAGTTGGGATTAATCTTTCTTAAACACAATTCATATCAGCTCCTAAATCTATTAACACTATAAAATTAAATTGTTCATCTTTTATTACTAATTCTATCGGACAATGCCATTTATGAACAATTACCTGACTTAATAAATGAATATAATGATCTTTTTCGGGGTCTTGACTAGTACTTGTATCTTGATTTTGTACTATGATTTGTGCTTGTAAATTTAGCATTTTAAATTCTAAATCAGTATCTTTTTCTTTAAGTAATTTGACTTCATTCTTTAAATTTTTTATTTCTTGCTGTAAATCTTTTAGGGTAACTTCATTTCTTTGAGGTTTCTTAAATCTTTCTAATACTTCTTTTATATCTATCTTTTGTACTTCTTCTTTTTTCTTATCTTCATATTCTAGAAATTCTTTTATTTGTTGAACGAATTCTTGCTTAACAGATGATTCTTTCATGTTTTCTATTATACTTAATAATGATGATGTTTGGTCTCTAGTAATTACATTAATGGTTTTTAAACATGATGAACAATCACATAATTCTGGTCTTAAACCTATACATTCTTTTCATTTTCACTTTCTGACTCAGATGAAGAGGAATCTTTTAATTGATTAACCATTTCTTCTCCGGAACTGTATTCTTCTTTAGAAGATTCAGATTCATTAATTAATATATTTATTATAGATTTCTTTAATTCTTCATCAATTTTTAAGTTATTAATTTTTTGTTTTACTTTACAGTCTTTCTTATAATGCCCTACTCAGCCACATTTATAACATACTATCTCTCTTTTAGACTTAGACGATATATACTTATCTTTCTTTGATGATCTAGGTTTTGATGAGCTTGCTTCTTCTTTATAATATTTTTTATAGTAGCGTCTAGATTTTATTGATTTATGAGGAACATATTTTTAAACTTTCTTTTGTCTATTTGGAGCTTTGACTCCTTCTATTCCCCACTGGGAACAGAATGATCCTAGTTCTTTTCAAGTAGTTTTGGCTTCATTTTTAAGCTTATGCTGAAGTTTAAGATCTAAACATACTTGCAATCTAGTTTCTATAATATAATTAGACAATTGACCAAACGTAAGTTGATCATAAGGAATTGTACCATCATTTTGATTCTGAATCATTACTTTAACCTTTTCTACAAACAATTTAGGAAGATCAACTACAAATCTTTCTTTCCAGTAATCAGATGATGCATCACTTCTTAAATATAACTTAGACAGAAACATATCCCTATACCATCTATAATCAGACATGGAGGGACAATATAAATTAACAATTTGATTTGTAATTCTTTGCTGAAATTTTAAGGATTCTCCTATAAAATGCTTTGTTATTGTGTACAAAAGAGTTGTTACAACATCTTCAAATACTTGTCCATTAGAATCAATTTTTATTGAATTCATTATAAAATCTTTTTCTTCTTAACTTAGCACATTATCCCACCATCCTTTAAGCTGGCCTGTAAATCCCATAACAATTAAGGAGGCTGAAGTTCTATCAGTATTATTTTTCCCTTTAAAGGTTGTTGCAGCCATAGTCATTTGTTGAACAGTGTCTAAAATTTGTTGTTCACCTAATCCATCTATATTCCATTCATTAATTGATTCGCCAGTAAAGGCTACAGAATCTTGAAAAGGTCTTTCTTCATACTGAACATCAGGATACGTGGGTCTTGGGTAATAATTCCTAATTTTTGAGACAGACATATCTTTTCTTAAGTTATTAACTTGAAGATTTAAAAGTTCATTTTCTAATTCTTCAATTTTTTGTAAAGTATGTATCTTTGGTGTAGAACTTGTTCCTATGGTTAACTATTCTAATTTCTTCAATAGAGTTGTTAGATTTTGAGTCAAAGTATATATTTTTTAAACCTGATTTTGGGACATTAATTACCTTATAGATGGGTCTATTAGGATCTAAATTTTTATTAATATTTTGAACTGATGTATATTCTTTAGGGTTTTCACTTATTTGATTATCTATCTTTTCTAATGTTTTAGACATAGTATGGAGCATTTGATTAGAGTAATTAAGCTGTTGATGAACTTTATTAAAATCACTCTTATCTATAAGTAAATTATGTGCTCGTGAAGTTATTGCCTTAAAAGGTGTGGCTTCAACTTCTAATCCTTCTTTTGTGGTTACCTTAATGGTTTCTAAGGAAGAAAATTCTGAAATTATTATATTATCTTTTTCTGTTTTTCAAGAAGTTGATATTTTATTATTTACTAATATTTTTGGTATTCTTATAAAAGGATTTTGAATATTATTTTCTTTGCAATACTTTCCAAACCAGTCAAAGAAATATATATTGATTTGTTGTTCTATTAAATATGAGTAAAATTCTTCTCTAAATTTAGTAGTTTGTTCTTTACTAAAATTCTTAAAATATCAATCTCTTTTATCTTTATTATAAGGAGTTTCAAAATCATTACTTATTCATTTTTTATCTATTTCAAAGGGTTTTTCTTTGGTTAATACATTAATGACTTGGGATCTGGTGGGTGAATATTCTAGTGATTCTGATCTATGAGTTTACTGGTAAATTGGTTGAGGAACATTAGGTTCAAAGTTTACACCAGTTAGGTTTATATTAATTGCCGATCCATCTACTGAATGTCTTGAGGAAGTAGGAGCAGTTGAAAGAATGTTAATTATCGGATTTGTAGAAGTGTTTAGTCTAGATGAATTAGACCTAAGCAGCATAAAAATGTAAAAGGACAGCACATTTATTTTTTACAAAATGACAAAAAAATAGTTTTAATAAAAAGAAATTATTTTAGAAACAAAAAAATTTAAAAGAAATTACATTTAGTTAAGTTTTTATTTTTTTGCGATTTTTTTAAATTCAGTTCAATTACAACTGAACGAAAATTTCTCATTATAGGTGAGGATTGTTATTATTATTATTATTTTTAAAGAACTAACAGTTTTTATAAAAAGAATAGGATAACTTTTAACACTATATTTGAATTTTTTTATTAATGAAACGGAACAAAAAAGGTGGGAATTGATCAAAAAGTGAAAAGAATGAATGAAACATAATTATCTTTTTTTTTTTGTTTGAAAGATTAATAAGATAACAAAATAGAAATAATTCTACTTTAATTTTGGAAGAACAAGAGTTGGGTCAATTATTTTTAAAACTAAAATAAGTAGATTAATAAGTAAGTAACTATGTATTAAATTAAAAACTAAATAATTAAATAGATTAAAAAGATAACAGGTACGCACTCAACTCAAGCAATTAACATTATTTCAGTTTTTATATCAAATTTGATTCAATTTCTATACAAATGACTCACAAATATATGAGTATTACCTATAAAATAATGCAAAAATGACTTAGAAACTAAAAATAATATGAAGGACTAATTTAATTGAAAATCTTTTGGAAACAAATATAAAGGACGTGGAATAAGTTCCTAAACCACGCACCAATTATTTTAAAAAAAAAATAATTTTCATTGTCTTTTGTGTTGTATGTTTTTACCTTTTTTTTTGTAGATATATGTTTTCAGCTTTCTTATTTTTGTATTTAATTAATAAAATCATATGTGTTAATTAGTATTACCTGAATTTTAACATAAGAATTAAAAATTGCTAGAAATAATAATCAACAGAATTAGTAATAAAGTCAAATTATCTCTCTTCATTAAACCTGAATTTTAGTATTTTCTTTCTTCGTTAAAATTAAACTCTACCATTCTCTTTTCTTCATTAATTGAGTTAATTTGAACCATAGTTATATAATTCAGACCAAAGGTCAACCCAGTCAAAATGATCGGATCACTAGGTCAACGAGTCAAACAGCAGGTTAAGTGGTTGAATCAGAAAACTCAGACAAATTTTTTTTTAAAGTATTGTATGAAGAAATCACTTCATATAAAAATATTATATTAAAAAAATATTAGTTATGGTAATAATATAAATTATAAAGACTGAAGATATAATAAGAACATGTGGTCCAGTGGTAAAATATATTTCATCACAACAAAAAATTTGTAGGTATTTTGTGTTTAAATCTTGCAAGTTACATTTTTAAAATACCAATTAAATAAATAAATAAGAATCTAATTAGACCGATACTAGTCTGGATAGTTCACTTGAGTCACTCGAGTTTGACTAGTTCAACTAGGGGCAGAGCTAAGCCTAGAGGTTAGGAGGAACACTAATATTAAAAATATCAAGGAAAATACTATTTCCACGAATGTAATTCGTGAAAACGCCACATGAAAGATTCAAGTTATGCCACATGAATACTATTTTTGCATCTTTTTTTATTTTTTTTCTTGATAAAAAGGAAGAGTAAATGAGCATTGGCTACCTTTCTATTAGGCCACATTTTTTTGTAGAAGGATTCATGGTTTCCATTCGTTGTATATAGCAGTACTCAAATATCAAATACACAACTAAAGACATATAAAAAGAATAACAATTGGAGATTTTTAAATATTAATTTCACAAAAAAGATCATGGAAGAAAAGTTTAGTATTAAAAAAAAAAAGCTACCTAAAGTAGAGGAAAACAATAGAGACAAACAAAAAGAACAAATATAATAAATCAAAAAAACTACAATACTTTTTTAAAGTGAAAATAGTTTGTACTTTAAGATTTTCAAAGTATAAGTAAAAAATTGATAAATACCTATAATCAATAATAGTCTTTGGTCAATTGGAAAAAGAGAATAAAAAAAAAGGAAACTTTTGCTTAATGTTTAGTCATTGCTAAGTTGTTGTTGTCGCCACTCCTTACAGATCCACTCATAACTCGCCAACGTCTAAACCCTAAAGGCAAAGGACTAAAGATAATTTGAATTGCTGAATTGGGATTGTGATTTTACGAGATTTGTAATTTGTCGATTAGAATATATTAGTTTATTGGGTTTAATGGAAAAACTCTAAAGAATTTAGGGAAATAATGTTATTGATTAAAGGCACTTAAGCCTTAAACTTTATCCTAATAATAGTTAATATTTTTCTTTTTAAAATTTCATGCTCCCCCTCAAGACCATGTGGCTTTGCCTAGGGATGACAATTTTATTCATCTCTGTGGGTACCCGCGGGTAATACTCATGACGGAGCAGATATGAGAGAAAATATTTCTCTCGTGAGTATGAGTACTCATTTATTTGTTATCTCCGTTTAATAAACGGGGCGGGGACGGGGTGGTTCCCCCCGTACCCACGGATACCCATAAATAAAATTACAAAAATATTCTTATATAAAATTACTAAAAAACCTTATTATATAAATTAAAATGTGGTAGAGTTATATTAAAATTCGACATTGTATTTGGATGTTGATTGAATTTTAAGTATTTTTAAGATGTTTGATGTAGTTATATTGAACATTGTATTTAGATGTAGGTTGAATTTTAAGTGTTTTAGGTGTTTAGCATTATATTTAGATTAAGTTGTGTTAGACAAATTATGAAAAATTATGGTATTATACTTTGTTTTCATTTTTTCATTTTTTTATTTTGTTATTTTTTTTAACAATTTATTGAGTACCCATGAATATCCGTAAATACACGTTTACCCGCAAAAAAATGAGAAACGAGTACCCGTGTGGATATAAGGCAGAGGAGGGGGGTGGGGGATACTACTCATCCCCGCCCTACCCCGTTGTCATCCCTAGCTCTGCCATTAAGTTCAACGTGAAAATCCGTTATGAGTATGAACTGGATTGGTTTAGAGTCTGGGTCACTGATTTTTCAATTAGATCGGTTAAGTCGGTTCGGTTCGTACAATTATGATTTTAATCATTAGATTAAGATAAAATTAAAGGTTAGATATTGGTATATGAGTCACTAGTGTCAATTGATTCTTCATACCTTCATGTGGAGGTTAGTAACGTCCATATTTTGTTTTGGATAAAAAGACAAATTTTTTTTTTTTGTAAAATGACCTAATCTTAAGAATATTTTAGTAAATTAAGATTATCAAATTTAATGAGTAAATAGAACACTATCATACATTTTAATGAAAAAAGAAAACATTATTACTACTTTTAATGACGGGAGAGTGTCTGTCACTTCTTATTAACTATAAAAAAGTAAAAAGACAACATAAAAAATTAATTATTTTATTAAACTTAATAATAATCTTGATTACGTGATTTCATAAAATTTGATCTCTAAATCTATGTACTAAATGACTGATTTATGAACCCAAAAAAGAAATTGTCTATAAATTTAAATAAATTATGTTTCCTAATTTTTGACGTGATATATTTCCTGAATGGCTAAAACTTTTTTGCGTGATATTTTTTTTTGTACATTTTAAACTTTTTCGGTACATATTTACGTGATATTTTCTTAATACATTACTATATTTATATATTATTTAAATAAATCATAAATTGTTTATATTTTAAAAAACTAACTTATATATTTACATGAAAAAAAATTAACTTATGAATTTTTTATGTATGCTATATTTTATAAATAAAATAATAAGATATTTTATTTTTAACTTTTTCCCTTTTTTAATATAATAAGATGAGTTACATTCTCTCTCATTTTTAAAAGCTACGGTAGTGTTTTCTTTCTTCATCAAAATATTTGGTGGTGTTCTCCTTTATTTTTTATTAAATTTGATAATTTCAAATTATTAAAATACCCTTAAAATTAGGTTATTTTACAAAGAAAGGTTTTGGTCTTTTCCTCAAAAATAGAATATGAAAATTACTAACTTTCATATAAAGATGTGGATGTTAATAATCCATATATATATATATATATATATATATATATATATATATATATATATATATATATATAATATATATAGTGAGAGAATGAGAGAAGTAAATGACTTATATATAAAATAAGATGAGTTTTTTTGTAAAAAGATGAGAGAAGTAAATAACTATACAATTATATATGAATGATTAAAATTAAAAATTATTTAAAGGTCATGTGATTACTTAAAAAAAGTCACATATATTTATATTTTAATTTTAACCATTCATATAAGATTTAATGGTCAAAATTTTTTTTTCACTTTTTACAATAAATAATTTTCTTACTAGATATGTGTGTATGTGTATATATATAGTATAAGAAGAAGAAAACAAAAAGGGCTAAGCTCTAAAAAAAGGCAACTTCCACCATATCAACCAGCAAAATATTGCTCATTTGTGGTGGTGGAGAATCCCATAGCATGAAATCAACATCCTTTGCTCTCAAGCTTGCCACGATTCCAAATCAAGGAAATAAAGGAGGAAGTCACACAAAACTTCGTGAGGATGATAATAGAAGGAAGAAACCCAAAATCTTGGAGAGTGAATTTAAGTTATGTCCAATTAATTCGATCAGAATTCATTTCAGGATCAATCTTGATGGCTAAAACTCCTTGCTTTTGGTTAAGTGGAGATAATGGAAGACCTCTTGTACCACAATAGCATTATCTAGAACTCTTCTTGTGAGAGGAAACTGCTTTGCAAAGGATTCACAAGATTACTAAGTAAGAGACGTTTACCAAGACCTTTGAAATCAACTTAGATGTTTTTAACTTGAATCGTCATTTTTGAAGGATTTTACTTAACTATAATCTTAGAAGTTACTTTCATAGTGAAGATATTTTAGTCAAAAATCATAAAATAAATATGTTTTTATCTTTTTCCTCATTTTTGTCGTATGTTTGTTACATAGAAACTCTCACACTACGAGCTTGACAGCTCAAAATAATTAACGTGCTAGATCAAACCAAATCAAGAAGAGAAATGATTTATCCTCCTACTCAATCCTCCTACTAATTCTTTTAATTGTTAAATGAAGAAAGTATTGAATATTTTTTATGTTTTCAATATATTTGATGCATTTATTTTTTTATTTAATATTTTTTTTAGTATTAGGAGGATTATTAGGAAGATTAGGTAGGAGGATATAGAATTACTCAATCAAGAAATAATGAATTAGAATTATTTTGAGATTTACTTTTTAACAATACTGATATCTTAATTAGGTATTGAGTTTAAATTTGATTCACCGTTTGTTTAATTTTTTTTTATCATCCAATTACATGTAAAGACGTCATTAAAAAAATTAAATTTTTTTAAATAATATTTATGAAAGTCAAATTTCTTTAATAATTTGGATACAATGATAGAAGTTTTACACTAACAATTGATTAAAGTTAACATTTATTAATTGTTGGTTATGGTTGGAGTCTTGGTGTTTATTACTTGCAATGCTTTAGTAGCAATATTAATGATGGAATATCCTTTGACCTTCATAACAAACTCTACATCACATCTCTATTGTCGATTTGAGCATGATCAAAGACAAATTCATTTTGAAAGGGACAGGCTTTTGAATGAATGGGAAGAACAACAATTTCCTAATTTGTTTATTTTTGTTAAATAAGGATCCTTCTTTTGTAAATTTTATTTTCTTAACTATTATTCTATTAAATTAATTACTAAAGAAAAGACATTTTATATGTCAACACCATTATTTTACATTATTGTTTTTTATTAGTCTATATAAACACACATTCTAGAATATATATATATATATATATATATATATATATATATATATATATATATATATATATATATGTGTGTGTGTGTGTGTGTGTGTGTGTGTGTGTGTGTATGTTTTGAATTGGATTATAGGTTCACAGATCCAGAATAATTCGGCTTACTAGAATAGAATCCAAACATTATTGCACGCTTAAATCTGCCTATTTACTAGGTTTAACTCTCTCAAGAGATATGAATGCTAATCATATCCCACATATATAGGGGATTAGTCACAAGGAATAACAGTTTCCTTGATTTCAGTCAATAGCATTCAATTCATATTGAATGATGTAACACCCTAGATAATCATGATAGACTTGTAAATGGTTACGGAGGTAGCCTAGTACTAGTTTGTCATGTCCGTAAATTTTTTTGGCTTTCTGAGCATGTTTAGTCACATTACTATAACACTATGTGTGAAATATAACTGTTATTTGCTCTAGAAGTGGCTTAAACTGCTTAGTTAATGGAAATAAGTGTGGAGAACTTGTTTCTAGGTCACAAATGTGTGGCAATAGATGTGGTTAAAGTTTGAGGTTAATCAGAGTTAGTTTGACATTTTTAAACATACTAGTTGTGTGTTTTAGTGCAGGATTGATCCCTAGCAGATATGAAAAATTGTGAAAATAGTTAAACGTGATTTTTAATGAATCTTAGGATTTATTTTAAACTTGTTGGAAGTTAGGAATCTTGGTTTGGTGAAATCCAAGCATTCTTAACAAATGAGGGTTTATCTGTGTAGTCATTTAAATGACTAAATGGTTGCACGACTAGTCTAGTTTATGCCTTGGCCTTTTTAAGTCACCAAAATGAGACTTTCTCTCATTTCTCACATCTCTCTCACGGCTGCAACAAGGAGGCACCAAGGGAGAACCAACAAAGAAGTTTTAGGAGATCCATCTTCAAGCAAAGAGGAAGAAGAGTTTAATGGTGGAGAAGAGCAGCTTACAAAATTCATTTCTGGCAATTGAGGTAGGGGGAAACTTAGTTTGAATAGCTTGTATTCATTTCTTTCATTTTTGGTTCTTGAGGGACTTGACGAAGAAATGGAGGCTTGAGAGTGATTTTGTGATTCTTGAGTTGAGTCTTGATGTGGATAGATTGGTTGAGTTAGAAATTGATTTGTGGATGTGTTAGGATGATTTTTTCATCACTTGGAAGCCTTAATTCCTATTTAGGCCAGTTTTGAGGGTTTAGGTTAATGTTAGATTTTGATTCACAAAGTGGTTAAATTAAATGAAATTGAAGTGGAATAGGAGTTATTATGTGTAGATGAACCTTGTTTGAGGTTAGAAATCACTTCGAAGTGAGTTTGAGTGATTGGAAGATCATTTGTTCACAATGGAACAATGATCATTTCTACAAAATTCTGCAGAAACTGATTCTGTGTGTGAGCGCTTAGGCGCTAAAGGGCTAGGCGCTCAAGCGCCCAGTGCCTAGGCAGAGTTTTGTTGCGCATTGCACACTTGAGCACACAGGCTTGGAGCACTTGAGCGCCCTTCGCTGGACAGAATAGAACAGAACCTTCATTTGAGGAAAATGAAGGGGCTCACTTGTGTGATGCTTCCTTTTATGCTTCTTAATGAGTAGTGAGACTATTTTAGGAGTATTTGATGAAGTGTGTATGAAATGAGTTTGAGATGCATATAAATCAATTGTAATACTAATTATTACAGGTAATTAGTGATTGTTTTGCATGAGATGTTTGTGAAACATACTGAGGTATATAATATCCTTTTTATGTTGTTTGAATCATATTGAGGTGAGTAATATCCTCTCTATGTTGTGTGTAATAAAATGATTAATATCCTTATTATGTTGTTGAGTAAGGAGGTGAGTAATATCCTCTTTAAATTGATTGAATAGTGAGGTAAGTAATTCCTCTTTGTGTTGAAGTAAGTAATTCCTCATCAAGATTGTTGAACAGTGAGGTAAGTAATATTCTCTGTTTGTTTTGATGGATAATGTTGGTGAGTCATATCCTCATTATGCCTAATAAATCATGACATATCATAACATATCCTAGAGTAGTTGAGGTGAGTAATGTCCTCAATACGTCTGAGGGCTCATGATATCTTGAAACTGCATTCATTCTTAGGACTTGCATAGACATACATATTAGACATAATTTAGCATAACATGACAATTGTATAGGCGGTTGTCACCATGACATAATAACATGACATTACAATTGTATGGGCAATTATGTACTTCTGTGATTGAAGTGTTAACTTTATGGTTGAATAATTTGTCTGATTGTATAAAGTGCTGGTATTGGAATACTTCTACTGAGATATGTTTTTCTCACCCTAATTGTATTGCCATGTAAATCCAGGTACAAGTTCTTCGAAAAGGAAGAAGAAAATGTGTGAGGACTAGCATAGTATAGATGCTATTTTGGACTGAGCTTATATATATTTTACATTTGCTTAGTTGTTTTGAGTTATGTATAATAGTATGCCCTTTTAAGGTTGTGATGTATATATATATATAACTTTTGTTATCGTGGCTCTCCATATTTATTCATTGTGTATGAATGATATGAGTTTTGTTTGTTGTTATATGTTAGAAGTAGCATGGTTAATATTGATTATTCTTTTATATGACGATATATCTGGATAGTAAATATTGGGATGTTACAAATGATCTAATTCTCAATGCCCTAAGATGCTTATACTTATACCCTGCAAGGTCCAAAAGGTATGAACCTAACGTCTAATAATATACACTACCTTCCTTGGGCATAGATTGACTTGAGCATCGGAGTGCCTTTTGCAGGTACCCAACCCTCACACCATCACTGCTGTTGTCGTGCCACAGAGGCTTCCACCTTCAACTACCTACTAAGATAACCCTTTGAATCTAGTTCAGAACATTGATACTGTCTATGGGAAGAAATAAACTTCTATTCACACCATCACCATCATCATGGTTAACACGAGGAGAAGATAAGCCTCAACCAACCAGAATCGCGCTTTTTCTACGCACAATCCATTATAGTTTTTCTCACTCATAGTTTTTCTCATGTGCGGCTAGGATTTTTTTTATATGTGCCTTAATAGCCTCTTAGCAGTACTATTTATAATAGTTGCTGCCTAATGCGAGTGAGAGCAGCAGCAAGATAAGCTGTGCAATCCTAGACTCATTTGTTATGAGTCTGACCCATGATTGAATCCCAGTCCAACTTGGATCCTTATTGCTCCAACTAAGTCTGTTCTAAGTGTGTGACCCTGTAGGTTCTCATGACATTGGCAG
The DNA here is from genome assembly GCA_029884595.1 of Ormosia semicastrata. Classification (NCBI taxonomy): domain Eukaryota; kingdom Viridiplantae; phylum Streptophyta; class Magnoliopsida; order Fabales; family Fabaceae; genus Ormosia; species Ormosia semicastrata. The sequence continues at coordinate 19,620,600 of JAQQTO010000044.1, forward strand.
TAATATTAAAATCTCATTTTAATATTACAAGCAGTGAGCTGTATCTAGCAACACATCGCTGCTACCCAAGTAATGAGAATGTTAGTGATTTGACATAACTTTTCTGTGATCAATGTTACCGTGTAGTTTAGTCCATTTGTTCAAATATCTAGATTGAACACAAGACATGGAACGTGTCACCATTGTATAGTTCAATCTTCCATTTCCTAATACTCGAGTAGACGTAATAATAACAAATGAGATCAATATCTCATATTGACTTATTTGAGCATGACCATGCATTTTGTAGTCTCACTCAATCAGGGGACCCAAAGATATCACTCCTGTTATGTAGGAGGGACAAATCCCATCTAGGTTACTCATAGCCCTCCGCATGATTCGCAGTATGTCCAACAACCAACTTTATAATCACCTTGTTATAGATGACGTTTGATAGCATTAAAACATACAACTCCTCATATATGAATCGTAGTGATTTCAGGTCAAAGGACAACATACACCACTATCACTATGAGAATCACTTATGACATTCACGTAATGATCCACACAGCATTCTCATGGCGGGTCAGTCCAATACATCATTACTCTAATATGTACCTATGTGAAGACTTGATATCTCATATCCATGACTTGTGAGATGTGACCATCAGTCTACACACATACTAGTCTTAATATATTATTGTCATCCTGATTAACAACAATGATTGACTAGGTACATTTAACAATAGTGTTCTGTTTCTATCCAATAGGATCTCACGATCAAGTCATCCACTTGATGTCCTATGACATAAAACTTATTATTCTAAGGATTTTATCATGTATATCATAAATAACACAATAAATGAAATGCCTCATATTATTAAATAAATAGCATAATACAATATAAGCTAGTACAATCACAATAAATTGGCCTCTAGGACATACACCAACACCAAGATGTCCTTAAATCACTGATCCGAGATAGTTACCTAGGCCGTTATGTGTGCTAATCTCAGAACAGCCACAGGGGAGGGCAGAAATACAAAAATCGGAGTTACAATCCATAGAGAAGCCCATCCTCGCCCTACCAAAGAAGATGCTCTCCAGCCAGGAACGATCATCTTGGTGCAGGCGCATCTCGGAACACCCAAAACCAAGATAGGGCACAACCCCAGGATGATAATCATAAAGGCAATCGTCACCACACTAAAGAAACCTAGATAATAAACACCATCTTGGGGGGCTTCGTGAGCAGCTGTGATTCCGAAAACGCTAGGAAGAAGGCTCTTCGGGTTGTGCTGAGAGTAGCATTCCCTATAGAAACTAAGTTTGGCAGAAGGTCAAGAAAGACCCCACCAATCTCGTTCTTTAATGAGGATTATGGAAATACTATCCAAGATCACGATGATCCCATGGTCATTACTGAGATAATCACAAATGCCGAGGTTCATAGAATATTTGTGGATCAAGGAAGCTTGACTGACATTATGTTCATAGACTTGTTCAACAAGCTAGGATTATCAAAAAAAGAACTAATCCCGTACACTAACGAGTTGATCAGATTCACTGGCAATAAGATCACCCTGGTTAGGTACATTGAGACCTACTTAACTTTGGAGAAAGATTCTTTCTTCAAAACTATTAAGGTCAGGTTTTTGGTGGTTGACTGTCCTTCGCCTATAATGTTATATTGGGTCGTGCTTCACTCAATGCCTTTAGGGTCATGATCTCCACACCCCACTTGACTATGAAATTTCTAGACCAACAGAATAGAGTTATGACAGTTAAAGGAGACCAAGCTGCGATGAGGGAGTGCTACAATGAGGGCCTAAGAATAGCCAAAAAAACCTCAGGCTACAGACCGACACAACGATTCGACTCCAGTCACTACAGGCATCGTCATCATCCTCTTAACTGAGTTGGACGTACAGAAAATGATCCACGGTACATGTCCCTAACTTGACTAAGAGCTCCAGCCTCTTCAACTTGGTGCCAAGCCAGACCAGGTAACTAAGATTGAAGGGCAACTCAATCAAGAGGAAAGATCCCAGCTGACCGAGTTCCTACAGAAAAACAAGGATCTGTTTACCTGGACTTCCACAGATATGCTAGGTTTAGACTCAAACTTTATCTATCACTGACTTTTTATTATGAAGAATGCAAAATCGGTGGCCTAATGTAAAAGAAAGGTCGGTCCTGAAAGGCAATGAGTTATCTAGAAATAAGTGAAGGAGCTCCTAGACATTGGATTCATTAGGGAGGTCTCCAACACAACGTGACTTTCCAATGTGGTCCTAGTCATGAAAACTAATAGGAAGTGGCGTATTTGTGTTAATTACATCGATTTGAACAAGACTTATTCAAAAGACCCCTACCCACTTCCCAACATTGACAAGTTGGTGGATAACTCATCTGGCTTCAGGCTACTTTCCTTCATGGATGCCTACTCTGGATACAACCAAAATCCCTATGAACCCAGAAGATGAAGACAAAACTACCTTCAAAATCGAGATGGGGAGTTATTGTTATCATGTCATGCCATTCAGATTAAAAAATGTAAGGGCAACTTACCAATGGATGATGAACAAAGTCTTCGAGGGAAAAAGATTAGTAAGATGCTATAAGTATACATTAACGATATGATAATCAAGATGGTGGACACTGGTAACCACATCAAAGACTTGGAGGTAGTATTTGTCAAGATTCAGAAGCACAACATGCGACTGAATTTAAAGAAGTATGCTTTTGGAGTACAAGCCGACAAGTTTTTAGGGTTTCTATTGACAAATTGGGGTATTAAGGCCAACTTAGAGAAATGACAAGCCATGCTCGACATACATAGCCCTTAGTTCATGAAAGAAGTGTAGCAGCTGATAGGGCAAATTACAGCCCTCACACATTTCTTGGCCAAGGCTGTCCAAAAGTCTCTTCCCTTCTTCAAAACTTTAAAAAAAAAAAAAGAACTTTGAGTGGACCTCGAGGCTATGTTCCAAGAGTTGAAGAGGATGTTGTTTGCGTCATCAATCTTGACAAGACCCGACCCCGGTGAGACACTTTATACTTACCTCACTGTCAGCAACGAGGTAATCAGCTCAGTTCTAATGAGAGAAACAAATGATGGTCAAAGACCAGTTTACTTCATCAGCAAAGTCCTATAAGGCCCCGAGATCCGTTATCAAAAGATTAAGAAATTGACTCTAGCACTGTTAATCACATTAAGAAGGCTGAGACAATACTTCTAATGTCACCCAGTAATAGTGAGGACAAACCAGCCAATTAAACAAATACTCCACAAACTGGATCTTGCGAGAAGAATGATCACTTGGTTAATGGTGCTCTCCAAGTTCGAAATTACTTATGAGCCAAGACCAGCTATAAAGGCTCAGGTATTATTCAACTTCTTGGTTGAGCTCACACCGGACGCCAGCCATCCTAGGGCACAGTCCTAGACCATCCATGTTGATGGATCCTCAAATCCCAAAGGGAGAGGTGCCAGGGTCATGTTGGAAAATGAAGTCGTTCTTGTATTGGAACATTCTTTGAGGTTTAACTTCCCTATGTCAAACAACCAAGTTGAGTATGAAACATGCATTACAGACATTAACATGGCAAAGGAAACGAGAGCCATATACATAGTCTTATGTAGTGATTCTCAGTTGGCAATATCCCATATCCGAGGGGAATATCAAGCTAAGGAACTCCTACTATAGAAATAATTAGTCGAAGTTAAAAGGTTAATGAAAAATTTTGACAGCATTAAAGTAGAGCACATCCCAAGGGAGCAGAACTCCAAAGTTGACATCTTGTCAAAACTTGCTAATACTAAAAGCCCAGGTAATAACAGGTCCCTAATTCAAGACACCCTACTCACTCCTAGTATCACAGACAATGAAGTCTTCCTACTGGAAGATGATGAAACCTAGATGACACCTATACTTACCTACCTCCATAGTGGCTCACTACCCGAGGATAAAAAAGAAGCCCAAAAGATAGTACGAATATTAGCTTGGTACACCATTTTTGATAACCAGCTATACCACTGTGGATTTTCTTCTTCCCTCCTTAAGTGCCTTGGTCCTAAGGAGGCAGAATATGTTTTGGCAGAGATTCATAAGAGAAGCTCTGACCATTATCTTGGTGAAAAATCCTTGGCAAGGAAAGTGCTGAGGGCTGGATATTATTGGCCTACCATGGAAGCTGACAGTAAAGAGCACGTACAGAGATGTGGCCAATGCCAGCACCATTTAGACGTTTATGCAACACCCCTTGAAGAGTTATCCACGATGTCTATCCCATGGTCGTTCTACCAGTGGGGGATGGATTTCATAGGTCTCTTTCCTTAAGCACTAGGACAAGTTAAGTACTTAGTGATGGCTGTTGGTTATTTCACTAAGTAGATTGAGGCAGAACCGTTGGCCATAATCACCTTCGTGCGAATCCAAAGATTCACTTACTAGAATATCATTAGCATATTTAGAATCCCAAAGTCAATTGTCACAGACAACGGAACTCAGCTTAGGGATTAGAAGTTCAAGGATCTCCCACCTGGGCTCAAGATTAAACAACACTTCACCTCGATGGAGCATCCAAAAACCAACGGGTAAGTTGAGGCTGCCAATCGGGTTATACTTAGAAGGATAAAAAAATAGACTTGAAGATGCCAAGGGAAAATTGGTGGAACAACTCAATCATGTCCTATGGGCATATTGGACCATGCCACATTCCTCCACTAGAGAAACCCCCTTTAAGTTGACCTACGGATGCGAGGCTATGATCTTGGTGGAAATAGGAGATCCGAATTGGAGAAAACAAAACTTTTCTGAGGAAACTAATACAAACCTCATCTGCCATGAACTTGACTTACTAGAGGAGCAGTGTCACATTGCCCATGTATGGGAAATCCACCCTCAAACAGAGTATCATCGTGTGGTATAACTCCAAGGTGATTCCACGATGGTTTAACCCCGATGATCTCGTGCTATGCAGAGGGGTTATCGGAGGGAAAAATGCAAAAGATAGGAAACTAGCTCCTAATTGGGAAGGATCGTACATAATTATGTCCAAAACCAATATGGGAGCCTATACCCTGGAAACCCTCCCTAGCAAGGCCATAAAAAATTTCTGGAATGCGGACAAGTTAAGAAAATATTATAGTTAAGTACTTTTAAATTATCATGTAAGAAGCAATTTCTATGTAAGAAAGTTTCCATTATCAATAAATTAAATATTTCTTCAACTATTTCTTCAACATTTGCCCTATTTATTTGTGATTACTACAAACTACAATGTTATAACACCTCAAAAAAGATATGAAGAATACAAAATCCGAACAGGATCAACTATTCTGGTATCCATACATGATGGTCAGACAGGAAAATCCACTTGACCATTAGTCATGGAGCGCATTCAAGGACTTTTAGCTATACCCTTATGGCCTGACCTTAACCCATAAATCGACCAAGTTTACAAAGGTTAAGCGTAGCTAACCATAGCACGGGATAGTGGACTCCACACCAAGAGGCTTCCATGTTATCTTTACAACTTCAACTTAACCCGTAAAACCTAAAAGGTTTAGTGTGGTTACAATAATAAGCCTAACCCATAAGCTTAACAAAAGCTTTAGCATGATTACGTGCTTTAGACTGTTGCCTGGGATAGTAAACATCACTCTGAGCCTTCTGTGTCACTTTACACCTAAAATTTGACTAAATGTCGACAATTCCTAAATGAACCCAACCATCGAGACCTAACATTGGACTCATCTTGGTTAAGCAAAGTGAGTGTTCATTAATAGCCATCGAGATCAAGTGTTGGACCCATCTCGGTAAACTACACGAGAAAATAACTAAGTGTAAAACAAACACCGAGATCGAATGTTGGACTCATCTCGGCATTACAAAAGTAAATACGCGAAGTATAAAGAGCCACCGAGATCAAGCATTGAAATCATCTGAGCGGTTGAAAGGAAAACAATAGAAATAATCAATAGAAAAATAATAAGTATTTAATTCAAAGGAAAGGTGCCCGTGGTCGATACTTATCCATATACATCATAAAAGCCCCATGCATGGGGCAATGAAATAAAATAAGACAAATACAAGATCAATCTCTACCTTCCGGAGTCACCATCACCTCAGTCTGCGCCACCTCAGTCTCCACGACCCTAGCTTCTTCTTGTCCGACCTCAATGTTGCTTCTACATCTTCCCCACCATCAACCCCCTAGTTCACTTGTTCATTAGGAGTAGTCTTGGAAATGGCAGCATCAATGATTTGGCCTTCTCGGATGACCTTCAATGCACCGAACCCTTCTTTATTAAGACTAGGGTTGAGAAGGAGAAGTTAGGTAAGACCATTTTTGAATGAATCCTCCACAGATTTCAACCAGTCATCTTCCATTTGTATGATTTCTTTATTCAGCTTAGTCTCGGTCTATCGAAAAAGCTCATTTTCAGCATAGACACCGGCCAAGATGGATTCATAAGAGGCTAAGTTCTCTCCTATCATATTCTCCCGAGCTACTATTTCACCAAGATGGACTTAGAGCGTCTCGGACTCAATGAATTTAGCTTGGAGCATAGTCATCTCAACAACTTGAGCTTGGAGAGAAACAACCTCAGCAGCACCTACAATAAGTTGGGTGACCTCTGCTCGGAGCTTGCCAACCTTGGCCTCCCACAACTTGAGTTGTTTAGCCACTTAAGTTAACTGCCTGTCCTTCTGGGCAACAGCTAGCCCAAGACTTTGCCTTTCACCCCGAAGGGTGTTAAGCTCCCTCTCCTAGCTAGAAGCATCTCGAACAGACTTCCAGGCCTCCTCCATAAACTAGAGGAAAAAGGTATTGCGCAGAATCCAGAGTTGGGCTTCATGGAGGAGCTCCGTCATGTCATGCTCGATCAGTACATCAGTGTTAGTGGGACTCAGTAGGGTGTTATCAATGATAGTTATAGGATCAGCCCCACGAGTCCATATTAATCCAAATGAAAAATGGACAGAGCATATCTGGCATAGTAGACCCTGGACTTGAAAGTATCTCTGATACCTTGGCATCCTCCCAGATAACTTCAATGGCAGGCCTCTTTCCCCTTTGATCCCTCCTCTGTTCGACCTTCCTCTTCTGGGTTTGCAATGGCCAAATGAGAGAATTAGTTTCTTCATCTTAAACCTCAGTGGAAGTTGGGGGAACCTCAATTAATGGCAGGGGGACTGCGATGGTGGAAGGTAGAGGGATTGCAACAGTCACCCTAGGGGCAGAGGCCGGGCCCGGGATCCGGATGCCCCAGTCCTCCTGGCCGTCAACCTTGAGGCTAGATGCTGAAGTTCATCCTGTGGTGCCATGCTCTCTACAAAAAGAAAAAGTGTCAACACTTAGAAAAATATTAAATGAAAGAAAAGGAAATATGAGCAAGACGAGATACCTAGTAAAGTCTTTACAGAGTTAGCGAGCTCATCCAAGACATATTTACAGTAGATGACCCCTTTCTTATCAGCCCACTCTATAAGGAAATGTAGGACCTCAGCCTCAAAATTGAAGAGCTCAGAAATCAAAGTCTCTATTTCTTCACTCATTCGCTCCCTGCCTAGGTCCAGTACAGATAGAGGCGTGATTGGCCTTCCAGGGTAACAAAAAAAGCAATTGACTTCGGAGCACTCTCTATCCTAAAGAAGTCCTTCTTAAAGTTTTTTAAGGATTCTTGGTATAGTTTGAATACTTTGCACCCATTCTGTACTCACAGAGTAACCCACCCTTTGGGCTGGTTGTTCCCAGTGGGTGAGAATTGGGTGAAGAGGAAGAAGAAAGAGTTAACCGAGTAAGGCCACTCAAAGACTCGACATACAAGTTCTAATGCTCGAACAAACCCCTACTCGTTTGGATAGAGTTAAGTAGGTGCCACGTGTATACGGTTTAATACGCCAACCTTGAAGTCAGTAAAAGGTAGCTGTACTCCAATCCACGTAAAGAGCGCTTCGTACATGTACATGAAATGTCTGCCTTCTGTACGGATGGAGCACACCTTTTCCTCCTCAAGTGGTTGCCGAATTGCATATTCCCTATTTCTAAACCCGTCCACAATTAGTTGTAAGTACTGTTGTTCCTCGTGGGCATCCTTGGTGGTCTTTACCCTAGAAGGGGTGCCTAGAACTTCTCAGTCCACCCACTGGAACAAGCTTATATCTCAGGAGAAAATAAGATCCCTTGCTTCAGCAAGTGCTGCTATCCAGGTTCACGCCATCACATTACCTACAGAGGATGCACCCGTATTAGATTATGAAGAATCACTTAAGTCTCCTAATGCTACCATAAACTTGGAGAGTAGATAGGCAGGTCCTTGCCTTGCCAGCTCTTTGGCTTGATTCGCTCTCCAAGATGCCTATAGGATTTGCATCCTAGTCAAGGAACTTGAACCTTCATCAGAATCCCCACTGTGAGCTTGAAGCCTCCGTCGTGGCTGAGGTAGTGGAGATGATGGAGAACTTAAAACCTCCACTAACAGGCCATTGTTCTGCACCGTCTCCTCACTCCCTAATATTTTTCCCCTAGTAAATGTTCACAGAAAGAAAAAAGGTGCAAATGAAGAGTACCTTAGGGATTGGATGGAGAAAGGAACTTCAAACAGTGAGAGGCTAGGACAAAGCTTGAAACCACCAACAACCACCGTGAGAGCTTGCCAAAAATCACCTAGTTCATCGGAAGAAAAAGTCTAGAATGCGAGAGGAGGTAAAAAGTGGGAAGGGGTAAATCTCTCACCTTTTTATAAGCATGAAAAAATCTCCCCAACCACTGTCATTAATAAGGGTAAAAATGCCTTTTCATTTAGGAAAATTGAAAGCGGTTAATCATGACGCCTCTATTTTGAAAATTGAAAATGGCTAATCATGACGTTACGAGTCCTAAACGGTGACCTCCACTGTTTTTCAACCATGTGGCACACTGTTTTTGAACAAAAGAAACTGAAAGGACAATGAATAGAATGTTCAAAACTGAAATGACGTGTGACGTTTAAGAAAGACGCTTAAGTCAAATCATGAACTTTCATCAAGACCATGGTAAAACCATAACTTGAAGCTCGATTCTAAACTGAATTACATTCATAACACGGACCCCACAAACTACACATGGGGACAACCTATTACATATCCCTAATAATGGTATGATGACTTAAGAAGAGTGATCCAACTCAGATCCCAACCTTACTGATTAACCCTGGGGACATGCTATGATACATCACTAACCTTGGCCCTTTAGAAAAAAACATCATGAGATCCGACGTTAATACTATGACTCGGGTCCCTTTGAACACTGCACACCGTGTGTGCTCCAATTAAACTCATATCTTGATACTTAGTTGTCTCACCTAAGTACCAAGTTGAGGGTAACTGTTCAGAATCGGGTTATGGGTCCACGAATCAAGAGCAACTCGCCCTGCCAGAATGGAATCCAGACATTACTGTGTGCTTGAATATGCCTATTTGCTAGACGTAATTCCCTCAAGAGATATGAATGTTAATCATATTCCACATAAATACGAGATTAATAACAAGGAATAACGGTACAGTCTCCTTGATTTCAGTCAACAACACCTAATTCAAATTGAATGCTCCAATTCTCAATGCCTTAAGACGCTCCTACTTATACCCTACAAGGTCTAAAAGGTATGAACCTAACATCCAATACTATACACTGCTTTCCTTGCACATGAATTGACTTGAGCATCGGAGTGTCATTTACAGGTACTTACTCCCTCGCACAACCGCTGCTTCCGCTGTACTACAATGGTTTCCACCTTCAACTACCTACTCAAATATTCCTCTAAATTTAGTTCAGAATAATATATATATATATATAAACTAACTCAAATACAAAACATATATATTTTAACTATTCAACATTTTTTGGTTAAAAAAAAAAGTCAACAATTTTTATCTGATGGTTTGGTATTATTCTATATATTTTGACGCAAGCCACACGTATATTGATAAAGAATTTTTTAGTGGTTTGTCTTCAAAAGAAAAAATGGTAATACTAACATTCAAATTGGAGATAACCAAGTGCCAAAAAAAAAAAATGGTGATAACCAAACTTCACCAACCGGCCAATTCCTTAGTTGATTAATATATTTAACGTGACGATTTTTAATTTGAAGAAACTCAATCTGATTTTATACTCCATCTATTTATCTTAATAATAATATATTAAACTTGCTCTAAAATCTTGACTCTTTCTAAAAGAACATCTTAATAATTGAATATTGATTACTATATGCATCTTAAAAGTTGAGACCCATGAACAGTATTTATCTCATATGTAGCCGGCAGTTAATCAATAACAGAAAGTTTGAATTGAACTTTGGTAATCTTGAATGGTAGATAAATTATATGATTAGGATCTATAAAATTAACTAATGTGATTCTGATTTGTACTTCATATATATATATATATATATATATATATATATATATATATATATATATATATGCAGTTGAACATATACATTTCAAAGAGATTATTATATTTCAATTTATATATCTTTGTTGAAATAGAATGAAAATGAAATAGGGTGGTTACTCTTGTTCCGGTATTTGATTCCTTATAAATAAGACGCTAATACATGTTCAATTGAATTTTGTTTGAAATAATAACTATAATTAAACTACAATTATAAATAAAATATTTTATCTCTAAAAAATTATAACTTAAAATAGAATAATCATTTTATGTTATTTTTATGTGCTAAAGTTAGAAATACTCATTTCTCCAAAATGAAGGGAGAGGAAGGAAATCGTCAATGTCCTGTGCTTTGTCTGATAATTTATTTTCTCTTCTTTACTAACATATCCGGGGAGGGAGTAATTTTCATTTTTATCCCCACAAATAATGTAATATTTCTATTGGGACATCCATTAAAGCTAATAATGTATGCTTTAAAATTGAGATATTTTCTCACGTTTTACAAAATAAAATCTTCATGCAAATTATTTTCCCGTACAATGTTGTATTTTTTTAAAATGCAAATCTATTGAATTTAAATTAATACTTTCTATATACCGAAAAAATTTCTAACTTTTACTTGATTTTTTTGAAATCATTAATACAATGAAAAATATAAAACTTAACGACATATTATTGGGGAGTGGGTTGCTAGGTTTTCTGGTTTCATTAGTGACTCGGACATTCTCCTACCTGAGCTATTGACAATCAAGAATGGGCTCCTTCAGGCTTGGAACCTTGGCTACATGAAAGTGTGGTACAAGAATGATTTTATAGAAGCTCTTCGCCTTGTTTCCTCTCCAACCACTCCCTCACGAAGTAAAGGCTCTCATGCAATGTCAGTGGGATTGCTCCATCTCCCATGCTTTACGTGAAGCTAATGTTTTGGCCGATTTCCTTGCAAAATTGGTACACGGGGAACGGAAGGGCTAGTAACTTGGACTTCTCCACCGGCTGGTCTAGTATCGATGCCCTTGGTTGATAGTCTTGGAATAGTTTTCTTGCATAGTTTGTTTGTTTTATTTCCACTGTACCAAAAAAATATTAGCACTAATAGGAAAACACAAACACATGTATTATATATATATATATATGGTTTTGCCAAAAATAGGTAGATTTATTACTTAAAATGAAGAGGAAAACAAAATTCCAAAACAAGACAAGACAATAATGGCTTGTGCCCAAACCCTTCCAACAAGTCTGCAAAACTAGGTTTAGTGCGCCTTGGGCGCGCACCCCCACAATCTCTAAATACTATTCATACAAGATCTTTTACCCTTCCCATCTTCCTTATAAATCAAACTCTGCTTCTGTACCACACATTCCTCAAAGGGGAGTCTAATCATAATTATTATTATTAGAGAATCCAATTTTAGCTCCATTTTCTCCTAGTTAGAATGGCCATCGACTAAGAAGATAGTGTCTCTGGCCATCAACTAGTATCTTGAGCTATTGTGCCAAAACTACACCTTTCAATTCCCTCATCAACAAAGACCTTGCATAACTTGGCACCAATTCCTCACATCTGAAGCCTTTTGGGTGGTTTCAAATTGTAGTGAGCATTGTTGTGGTGGGTAGCATGGAACCATTTCCTATTAGAGAAGAGTATCCCACAAAGACTAATTTTTGTGGCCACAAGTTCAACCCAAAGTTCCTCCTTTTCAAAGAACACATCCTCATCATCGTCGTCATCATTTGTTGGTTGAGATGCCTCAGATGAGGTCGCCATGGCCATCGTTGTTGAAGAAGTGCACGTCGTCATAAGATTGCCAACAGATCCAGCCATGAAGAACAAGACGTGAGTGGACAGCAGAGCAAGCTTAGTGGATGACCAATTTTGGCAACATAATGCAACGTGAATCCAGCCCAAGGCTAATAATGGAGCAATTAGGGGCAACAAACTGATTAAAGACAGGGTGAGGACAGCAACAACCAAGAATATGTCGTTATTAGGTGAACGACACTGATCAGAAAAGAACAACTTAGGCTACGACTCAACTGTCGTGACAGATCAAACCACCCACGGAGAGGATCGCCAAAGCCACGTATCGGTGGTGGCTTGTTGTTGATGATGAACAAGGATAGAGGCTAGTGTTGAGCATGACCTAGAGAGGCTCTTGACGTAGATCTATACGCTACCTAGCATGGAAGGGTAGATAGTAGCAATTTATACCTTGCATACTATATATATATATATATATATATATATATATATATATATAGAGAGAGAGAGAGAGAGAGAGAGAGAGAGAGAGAGAGATAAATATATGACAATAACAAGTTAGCAACTAATATCATCACATACAATACACATAATGAGGAGAAATAATAAATTTAACACAAGTAGTATACCAAGCTCATATCAAATAGAATAAATTTAAGTATTTAGTTCACTTTAATTCTTTTACCCAATCTTCATGGCACAAGACTACAAAACCAAAGTTGTAATCGTACAAACGAGTTTTGGAAGCGTTGGAGAGAGGGGTTGGATACCTACAAGACATTCTAATACTCAAGTCAGTGAAGGTGCAAGGTAAGTGTAATGAGCGGGAAAAGATCATTTTCCTCATGATTATTGTAGTTATTTATAAAGGAGAGTATCTTGGGAGCTAAGTATTGAGAAGGGACATTTTGGTCATCACAGGTGCCATAGGGGAAGCTTCTTAGTAGCTTCCTAAGCTTGCCTATTGGCTTGTGATTAGTTCTATTTGAGGTAATTCCTTTTGTCGAGGGAGAAGGGTCGTATCTCCTCTAACTATTGGGCTTGGCCTTATTGAGCCTAGAATCCAGTACAGATCACTACCCCTAGGTCGGTGCTTTGATGGATATCAGGGTGCCGACCTCCGAAGTCACTAAGGTTCTAGGATGATGTCATTGTGATACCTGATTATTAAGGACCATGTTTGAATGGTGTTAGAGTATGGAGGGCGATGCTATGAGGTTTTCCTTGAGTATAGACCATTTGTGAGCCTCAAAGTTAATACCCATTGTCAAGGGCCTTAGATTTCTGTGGTTGTGTTCCATGGTGGAGTGACTCGTGGTCTTATGAAGGCATGATCTTTGGCTTGTTGAAAATATTTCACTTGCTGCACATACATCTTTTTGCCTGCACACCAACAACCTTTTTGCCACTTGGTGCACGACGATTCGCCCGTGTGCAGCAAGTGGCTTGGGGTTACGCACCCATCATTGTTTGAATTTAATGTTCTTGGATAATTTTGCCCCTATTAGTTGGTGGTAATTATTGCATCCTTCCCTTATAAATAGGGGAAGAGGGGAACTGAGTTCCATTTTTGCTTCTCTTCGCAACTTGAAAATTCTCAAAGTTCCAATAACTCCCTCAGAGCTTTTCCCTTTCTTTTCTGGCGAGATAGCAGCATTTCTACGTCTGCAATCGCGATGGCGCATTGCTTTCATTGGATTACTCCTTAGTGTTTAGCCTCTCCTCCTCTGTCGCCTCCTCTTCCTCCTCCTCAAGGTACTCCCATTCATCCTTCCTCCCTTCCATTTTTGTTTGTATGGATAGGATTAGGATGCTGGGGAACAAAGGAGAAGAAATGTCTTCTCTTGAGGTTTTGGAGCAGTCGTCATCTCCACCGTGCTTTTCAAGGTGAAGAAGGGCGCCAAGGAGTTCTTTTGCCCTCAAAAAGAGGAGGTCTCCTCAGACTACTGACTTCTGTCCCCATGGAAAAGGGGCTACAGGGGGTTCCGGGACAAGGAACATTTTCCATGGATTTCTCCCTTACTCCGAGATTGTGGCTAACTTGGATGAATTGCTTGGTCCTATGAGCAGTGATTCTGATGGCTCTTCACCTTTTATAGTTACTGTCGTAGCTCTGTCTTCTGTACTCATGAGTAGAAAGAAACTCTCAAATAAGGATATCAAGAAACAATTTCCACCTTCCCCATGTGAAGGAGTATACATAGGTTCACTACGAGTCCTTGGGCATTTCTTTGCTCATTGCTACCTAAAAGTGTGCTAGAAAGCTCAGCCAATATATGGACATGACGGATGTCAGGACTCTAGAGGATGATTAACTCATGCAGCCCGGCAATGAAGACAATCGCATTTACAACATGCCCAAGCCTGGTCCTCCGTACATGTACTTGTACGAGACCATCTTCACGAGGCTCGTGATCTGAATCTCATTCCTAGAGTTTTATGTTGACGTCCTGAATCAAATCCACGCGGCTCCTTCTCAACTTCACCAGAATAGCTCGGTGTACATCCAATCCTTCGAGATCGTGTGTAGGCATTTTGAAGTAAAATCGTCTACCGATTTATTCTTCTACATGTTTGACACACTAAGGTTGATCGGAGAAAGACAAACTGGCATGGATCACCATTCGTAACCACATGGGGCTATAATGTTTCAAGTTATATAATGAGTCCTATAAGGACTTCAAGGAGATGTTTTTCAAGCTTCGAGGTTGAGGGGCCCGAACTCTGTTCTTAATTGGTGCGGATAGGATGCCTTGCTTTCATTTGCACTAGAACAAAGATTTCCAGTACACGACCAATGTTCAGATGAAGTGAGACTAGATGTTGGAGGTTGAGCAAACCGCTTACAAATTCTACGTCGTGGTGACCAAAAGATTTAGGAAGTTTGAATGTTCCAAGATAATAAACCGGACTCTAAAGGAGGTTAAGGCTTTTCTGAGTAAGTTTGGTGTCTGATGTGCTGTTATTTGAACTCTTTATCTTGTATTTTTTCCTTTATGTAACTACCCTCTTTCTGGGGACTAATGGGGACTGATGTTCTTAACTCTGTTCTTTGACTACTTTGCAGACAGTATGATAGATACCGGTGACATAAAGTCTTTAAGGAAGGCCTTGAAAAAGAACAAGATGGAGGCTTTGACTACTAGTAGAGGTAGAGTTATCAAAGTGTGCCAACCTGTCTCACTTGGATTAGCTCATCACAAGTTGCTCACAAAGTGAGTCAGGCTGGGTTGGCTCACTTTATGGCTCGACAAAAATTTGCCAGCCCAACTCAACCCGGGTAGGTTGGTGGGTTAAACGAGTTGTCCACCTAAATTTTTTAAAAAAATAGCAAAAAGAAAAAAATAGAGTAAGATTCCAAAAAGAATCATAAAAAAATAACAAAAAGCAAAAAATATATAGAAAAATATAGAAAAATAAACAAAATAAAAAAATAATAAATAAGTTTCACCACCCACATAACAATGATGATTAACAATTATACTATTGCTATTCAATTGAAGTGTTCAAAATCATATGATTTTTCAATATTTCTATTTTGAAATTACCAATGACTTCTTTCGTGTTGAGAAGGTGTTGCAAAACCTTCTTGGCCTCAAGCATTTGCCCTTTAATAACAAGCCATCTTGGAGATTTAGGCAAGAAGAAAAGTGTGAGTGTAAAATAAATGATAAAGGGAATTGAAAGAACACCCAACATGAGTCTTTAGCTTGGGGCCTTCACGAGGGACATCCCAAACATCATACAGTAAGAGAAAAACATTCCAGCAGAACTAATGGGGATTGATGTTCATAACTCTGTTCTTTGACTACTTTGTAGACAGTATGACACATACCGATGACATAAAGTATTTAAGGAAGGCCTTGAAAAAGAACAAGATGGAGGCTTTGGATACTATTGGGGGTAGAGTTGTTAAAGTGAGCCAACCTGGCTCACCTGGATTGGCTCATCACAGGTTGCTCACAAAGTGAGTCAGGCTGGGTTGGCTCACTTTATTGGCTCGCCAAAATTTAGCCAACCCAACTTAACCCAGGTAGGTTAGTGGGTTAAACGAGTTGTCCACCTAATTTTTTTAAAAAATAGCAAAAAGAAAAAAATAGAGTAAGATTCCAAAAAGAATCATAAAAAATAACAAAAAGCAAAACATATATAGAAAAATATAGAAAAAATAAACTAAAAATCAAAAAATAATAAATAAGTTTCACCACCCAATAGTATTGAAATTATACTATTGCTATTCAATTAAAGTTTTCAAAGTCATCTGATTTTTCAATATTTCTATTTTGAAATTACTAGTGACTTCTTTCATGTTGAGAAGGCATTGCAAAACCTTCTTAGCCTCAAGCATCTGCTCTTTAATAACAAGCCATCTTGGAGATTTAGGCAAGAAGAAAAGTTTGAGTGTAAAATAAATGAGAGAGAGAATTGAAAGAACACCCAACATGAGTCTCCAGCTTAGGGCCTTCGCGAGGGACATCCCAAACACTATACTGTAAAAGAAAAACATTCTAGCAGAACCAATGGAGTAACCCATGTCGTTGGTTCACTTTCACCTTGCATTTTTTTTAATTTTCCAACCCTTGAGTCAAACCAGCTCGATCCCGTTTAACCCGTGGGTTAAATGAGCCAGGTCAAGTCAGCCCGGGGTCTTTACCAACCTACCATTTTGCATGGGTTAAATGGGTTGGCTCACAGGTTATAACTCATTTTGATGGCTTTAGCTGGGGGCGGTTCTTTTATTATGGACTCTGAGGCCACCAAAACCAACTTCGGGGTTCGGAGGTTTAGAAGTGGACCAGCTGGTGGGTCCAAGGGGTCCTCTGGTTTTGGTGCTTCAGCCCCTGCGAATAAGGGGAAAAGTGCAAAGAGCGCTAGTAGGCTGGGGAAAGACAGTTGAAGAGAGCGTAGACTTAAGAGGCCGAAGCGACTGCTCCTCCTGCTGCTAACATTCTTGAGGATGTCAACAAGTCCTTTGGCCAGGTGAGGGACCAGAAGGTGATTAATCTGACAAAGGCTTCCACATCCTCCTCTTTCTTAGTATGGAGCAAGGCATTTGATGTCTGGGGTCACTTTAATGTCTTCTTCTTGTAGGACGAGGACATTGCGATGGTCAGCTAGATATCACACTTTGATCTCTTCCTTCACCTTCAGAAAACTCAATTTTAATCTGCCTCCATCCTCCACTGTCTGAAGAAGTCCTTGGACACCAAGAAAATATCTGTGTTGGAGTTGGATAATAGGTTCCTTCAGGAGAAGTTGGCCAAGCTCGAGGTGAACAAGAAGGAGGCAGAGGAGAAAACTATTGAGATGGGTAACCGTGTTCACACTGCCACCAACTAGGCCATAGAGGCCGCCAACCATGCTGAGAGTTAAAAAACCAAGGCTAGGGATTTTAACGCTAAGGCTAAGGAGTTCGTTACTCAGGTCAAAAAGTTGAAGGCCCAAGTAGAAAACTTAGTGGTTGAAAGGTCAAGTTTCGAAGCTCAGGTGGCAGAGGTTGAAAGGAAACAGGATGAATCCAGAGGATGGGAGGCCAAAAACAGAAGTTAGTAGAAGAACGAGATCGATATCTCTGGAATTTGTAGGCCTCTAAAGAGATTTATTCTTTATCTCCAAATCAAGGAATTCTCTGGGGTAGACCATATGAGCGTGGTGGAGAACGGGCAAATTGTGTCGGTGGTGGACTCTTCAGGCGATGAGGAGGAGGACCAGTCAGCTGCGGAGGATAGGCAGTTCAAGGAGGATATTGTTACAAATGTCAAACTACTAGAGCTACCTGCCCAACCATCTGGAGGTTTAAAGGATGAGACTGGTGTAGCGGTTGACGGGGAAGGCATGGCCCTAGATTGAAGTCTTTTTCCCTTTTCCTTATTTATTTTAGCTCTTGTGTGGGCTTTTATTTCTTCTATGAACAAGGTTTGCCCAGTTTGAAGGGCTTTTACATTTATTCTATTCTGTTTTGATGCTCTTTGCTCTGCTTTGCCTTTGCTTCCATTTTGATTTTCCTTTGTCGAGGTCCAACGCCTCGATGTATTATTATTCGTACTTGAACTTAGGTTGGGATCTGAGGTCCCACACTTATGATTTGTCATATGCTTTAGGGATCTAATGTCCCTCTAGCATTCCACCTAAGTTAGGACATGCGGTCCCATAATGAGTTGGGATCTGTGGTACCATACTTGTTATTTTTCATATGATTTAGGGATTTAATGTCCCTTTAGCATTCTACCTAAGTTGGGATCCGTGGTCTTAAACTTATTTTTTTAGATGCTTTAGGGATCCAATGTCCCTTTAGCATTCTGTTGTGCAAAGTGAAGTAGAAGCAAGATACGCCATGTCACTAAAGTTTCTAATTTTATTCATTGGGGCTTTTGTTCTTTGCAAAATCAAGATTCCTAACTGAAAGATCAACTAGAATTATTTTTTCATGTTCAAGGTGTTCTACGCTCTAGGTAGTTCTCGTCCTAACAAGTCAGCAATCTTGTATGTACCCTCTCAAAGACCTCGTAATCCGATATGGGCCTTCTCAATTCGCAGTTAACTTTCTATTTCACGCATTTCATCCTCTGATGCTAGATTTTCTGAGGACGAGATCCCCCACCTTAAAACATCATGGGGAGACTCGTTTGTTGTACCTTAGAGTAGTTTGGAGTTTGAAGGCGACCTCCTTAATGTGAGCCATGTTTCGGTATTCCTCCCTGAGATCCAACTCCTCCCTTATTGATCAACTGTTAAGGTTGCTAGAGAAGTGTTCTCTCCTCTAGCTTGGTTTTTCAATCTGAATGGGGATCATGACTTCACATCTATAAGTGAGCTTGAAATGGGTTTCATTAGTAGCTAAGTGGGGAGTCACCCGCTACGCTAATAGCACATGGCCCAGCTGCTCCATTCGTTCTCCCTTTGCATCTTCTAACCTCCTCTTTAGGCCTCAAAGGACCACTATGTTTGCTTCCTCAACCTGCCCATTGGCTTGGGGGTGCTCCATCGAGGTAAAATATTACTTTATCTAGAGGTTAGAGTACATTTCCTAAAACTTCTTGTCTGCGAATTGGCTCTCGTTGTCCATGACAATGGACTCAGGGATTTCGAACCTGCAAATAAGCTTCTTGAGGAAATTATTCACTCTTTCCACTATAATGATGGCCAAGGGCTCTACCTCAATCTACTTGGTGAAATAGTAAACGACTACTACTAAGTATTTTAACTGACCAAGGGCCTAGAGGAACGGTTGCAACAAATCCAAACCTTTTTTGCAAAAAGGCTATGGCACTGAGATTGTGGAAAGCTCTTTCGGTGGGGCATTCTGGATATCAGTATATTTCTGACACTTGTCATAATTCTATACATAGGTCATGGCATCCGCTATTATAATTGGCTAGAAATATCCAGCTCGCAGGGCTTTCGTTACTAAGGCTTTTCCCCCTAAGTGCTGGCCATAATATCCCTTATGAATTTCTGCAAGGACATATTAAGCTTCCTCTAGGATGAGGCACTTGAGCAGTGAAAGGGAAAAACATCTACGGTAAAGCTTGTCATAAAAAATTATATACCATGCTACCTTTTTGATTACCTTCTTGGCCTCTGCATGATTTCTAGGGAGTTTTCCATCCTTCAAGTAAGCTACAATAGGCCTTATCCATTTGTAATTTCCTGAAATTACCATCACCCCCCGTCATCCGAGATGCTCGGGGTGGGTAGTGTCTCTTGTATGACGAACCTATTATTCCTAGGGCTCTTCGTACTCATGAGTTTTGACAAAATGTCTACCCTAGAGTTTTACTCTCTAGGAATATGGTTGACCTTGACTTTGGAGAACGCCATCATAACCTTCTTTACTTTCATCAAGTATTTTAGTAGTTGGGGATCCTTAGCCTAGAAATCACCCACACTTAAGAGGTTACTAGTTTGGAGTCACTACAAAGTCTAACTTTAATTACACTGAGATCTTTAGCCATAAAGAGTCCCGCTATCATAGCCTCATATTTTGCTTGATTGTTCGAGGTTAGGAACTTGAATATGAGGGATTGCTCAAGCGTGACTCCATTAGCATTTTCGAGGATTATTCTAACACCACTTCTGTTTGGGTTGGACGCTCCATCCACATAAATGGCCAACTCCCCTTCATTCTCAGATGTTAGAGGATGTGTGAATTCCACTAGGAATATGGACAAGGCATGCGCCTTGATAGCTTGGCGGGGCTCGTATCCTATTTTGAACTCCAATAATTTAACAGACCAAGCGATCATCCTTTTTACGAGCTCAGGCTTACGAAGGACCTACCTAATTGGTTAGTCCATCCTCATGATGACGGGGTGGTTTTGGAAGTACTATTTCAATCTCCATGCTAAGACGAGGAGCACAAATATCAAATTCTCTATTTTCTGATAGTGAAGTTCGGGACCTTATAGAACTTTACTGATGAAGTACACAGGCTTTTGGCCTTCACTCGTTTCTCTAACAAGGACCATACTGACCGCTCCTGTTGCTATTAAGAGATAAAGGAAAAAAGTTTCACTGTTCTCCAGTCTAGTGAGGATGGACGAGGTGGCCAACATTGTCTTCAAACTTTGGAAAGCTTCCTCACACTCCAACATCTACTCGAGGCCTTTCCCCTTCTTTAAGAGTTTAAAGAAGGTAGAGCTTTCTAAGTGGACTTGGAGACAAATCTTGTCAACACCACGATCTGTCCTATTAATTGCTGGATCTTCTTTAGAGAGCTGGGGCTTTGCATGCTGATAACAACTTGACATTTATCAAGATTATCTTTTATCCCCTATTAGTCAGCATAAACCTTGAAATTTTTCAACTTTAAACCCAAATGCACATTTTTCTGGATTAAGCCTCATATTATGCTTCTTCAACTGTAAGAACGCTTCTATGAGGTCAGCTACATAGTCTCCTGTGTTTGGTATCTTCATGATAATATCATTAATGTAAACTTTCGTCACCTTGCCAATCTGGTCTTCAAAAACTTTGTTCATCATGTGTTGATAGGTGGCTCCAGCGTTCTTGAGCTCAAAGGGCATCACTTTATAGCAATAACTAGCTTTCTTAGTAATAAAGACTATCTTTTGTTCGTCTTTTGGATACATTGGAATTTGATTACCTTGAATAGACATCGATAAAAAATGAACTGATAACCAGAAGATCCATAAACCAATTTATCAATATTAGGTAATGGGTAAGGATAAGTTGGTCAGGCCTTATTAAGATCTGTGTAATCTACACATATACGCCACTTCCCAGAATATTTCTTAACAAAAACAACATTTGAGGACCAAGTGGTATAGGATACTTCCTTGATAAAGCCAACTTTCAGGAGTTCCTTCACCTGCTCCTCTATAGTCTTTTGGCATTCTGGACCCACCTTCCTCTTCCTCTGAGCCACAGGTTTAGCGTTGAGGGAGACCAATAACTGGTGGCAAATAAAGTTAGGGTCGAGGCCAGACATATCTGTCGATGTCTAAGGGAAAAATTCTTTGTCTTGTTGTAGGAATTCAGCCAACTTTCTCCATTCTCCTTTAACTAGGCCTACTCTGATCTTAGTAATCTGGTCTTCCCGGGGTTCGAGTTGAACATTCAACAACTGGTCCTCTGGTTATGGTCTTATTTTTTTCATATCACCTCGGATATCAAGCTCTACCGTTATCACTGGATGTTTGTTTTTCCACTAAGGTGGCATAGTCTGTTTGTCCGATCTCTACTTCTTGTTTTGGAAGGTCAAACTCGTATTTTAGTAGCTTCTTGTCGCAGTTTGGTTAGCCTTCACAGTCACCACCCTTCCATCTTTCGTAAAAATTTCATGGCTAGGTGGTGAGTAGAAACTATCACCCCAAGTGCATTTAAAGATGGCCTCCCAAGGATGATGTTATAGGTTGAGGAGTAGCCTACTACTAGAAAATTTAACTTTATTGTTTTGTGCAAGGGCTCTTCTCCTAGGGTCACAAACAACTCAATATAGCATTCTGACTTGACTTTGCTCCTTGGAAAACCTATAAGGTTGGTGTTAAAGGGTTTGAAGTTTGACGTGGGAATGCCCATATTCCTAAAGCATTCCATGAAAAGGATGTCTATTGAGCTTCCTTGGTCCACAAAAATGCTCTTTACCTTTGCATTGACCATCTTGACAGTGATCACCATAGGGTCATCTCCTCCGAGGATGACACCCTCACCATCCTCATTTGAGAAACTTACTACCAGAGTCTGAGATATACTACCTCACTTGGCAATCGAGCAGATCTCGCTTGCCCGCCTCTTGCAAAGCCTTCGAAGATGGTGTTTATGGTCCTCGTGACCACATTATCCTATCTTGGCTCTTTCTGGGAAGAGTCACTCCTCCGACATTGGAGCTACTCTCGTGGGGGGGGGATGGTCATCAAGGGTCAGTGTCTGATGCCACGGGCTCGGTGTTCTTCTTCAATCATCTCTTCTCTGATAATGATGTGGTCCGATCCCTTTGGACCCTTGGATGTAGTTCTATTGACGTCTGCATTGAATCATGGTTTTTGTGACATCTCAGAGGTCCACACAATCCTCTGTGTCGTGGTCGTAGGCGTAGTGGTAGTTACAATGCTTAGACTTATCAACCTACCCTCACGTCCTTCAGGGTCTCTGTTGTGGGAGGTCAGAGAGGTTTGTATGATATACCTCCTATAGGATTGTGCTTTGGGGAACCCTGAGGGGACTATACTCATTAAACTTTCCCCGAGGTGGCCTCCTGTGACTATTCTTGGGACCCTTGGAGTTGTGCACTTTGTCTTTCCTCCGTGGCCCGTCCACGTCCTTCTGCGCTTCACTATTGGCTTTAAGAACTTCCTCCATGTTGATGTACTTCTCCGAACGCTGCTTTTGCTCCTCGAGACTCTCCAAGCTTTTCTTGACCAATGATTTGGCGAACTCTCCGTGCTTGAGTCCGCACATACTCGCGTGCATGGCTACATCATAGTTGAAATCTTGGAGCTCGAGGTAGGCCTGGTTGAACTTGTGCATGTAATCATGAAGGGTTTCTTCTTTGCCCTGCCTTATACTGAATAGGCTTTGAGTGGTTTTGGGCTGAGTCTTACTCGTGGCAAAGTGAGTAAGGAAACTCTGCTCCAATTCCTCAAAGTTGTTGATTAAGTGAGCAAGGAGGTAGGTAAACCGTTTTTGAGCTGCCTTCTTCAAAGTGGATGGGAGGCACGTCATTGTACGAGGTTAGATCCCCCTTAGGTAGTATAGAGGCCATAAAGGCATCCAAGTGCTCTTAGGGGTCCATGGACCCATCATATGCCTCAATGGCTAGGAGTTTGAAGCCTTTTAGGAGCTGTACTCCCACAATGAAATCGAAGAATGGGTGGTTGAAACTATAATGCGCCCTCGCTAATGTGAAGGGCCAGAAGCAGCGGAAGGCTTTTGCCTTCTTTGTGGTTCTCGGTCAGCATGGACTTTCCTGCCAGTATGAAGCTGATTGACATTTTATGCTCCGTCAACCACGCCTACTTTAGCATCATTTTGCCACATGCTCTCGATTTTGGTTAAGTGACCAGAGTATTTTAGTTAGCTGTTGCTGCTATTCGTTGAGCATAGAGTATAGCTCCTGGTTGGTGGGTGGTGGGTTTGGTGCTCTCACCTCTTGCAATACTGGAGATGGAGTATGTTGTCCTTAGGTGTGTGGCTCCGCTTGTTGAACAACATATCAGAGAAGCTGAGATGAGGTAGGCTTATCACGAGCCTGGCTATTATCGAGGCTTGCGCCCCATCTCTTTGTTCTTGGTTTGTGATTATTCTTTTTCGCATGTTAGCCATAGTAAGAGGGTGGGAATATCAGTTTACCAGATTCCCACATATGACGCTAATGTTCTATCCTAGATATATGGGCTCCTTAGGCTAGAACTAGCTCACTACATCAACCTTCTTCAAGCCTAGAGGCATTGGAGAAAGGGTTGGGGTACCTATAAGATACTTTAACGCTCAAGTCAGTGAGGGTGTAAGGTAAATACATTGAGTGGGAAAGGATCCTTACTCTCATGACTAATGTAGCTATTTATAGAGGAGATTGTTTTGGAGACTGAGTATTGAGTAAGGACATTTTGATCATCACAGATGTCATAAGAGAAACTTCCTGACAACTTCTTAGACTTACCTGTTGGCTTGTGATTAGTTATCTTTGAAATAATTCCTTTTATTGAGAGAGAAAGTCACATCTTCTCTAGGTTGAACTTGACCTTATTAGACCTGGAATCCAGTAAGAATCAAAAAAATTATGATTGAATATTCGAAATTTGATCTTATTGGGTTGACATATATGATTCGGTATATAGGACAGTGTGTATCACATGTTTATGAGAGAATTCCATTACAGTAGATAACTTTTTTCTCCCACACAACTCTAATAAATTTGAGCCACGTTTTGTGGTTTCTTCAATTTACAAGGCTTTCATTCCATTTTTGTTTGCCTGTCTTTTTCTGGTTATCTGAATCCTACTGGGGTTACCTAACCAAATTCTCTTTCTTTCTTTGTTCCGCCCCCCCCCCCCCCCCCCCCCCCAAAAAAAAAAAGCTAGTTATAAAAAGATATTTGATTTTCAAAATTTTCCGTTGCAGATCTGATTGTTCTTTTATTAGTAGTTATTGGATATATGGTTTTTAGACATTATTTGACCTTCTGTTGAGAATGAATTCTCAGAACTTTACAAGAGTTAGCAATTCCTGATAAAAGATTTAGCACGAAAATTTTCCCAAGTTGTGAAATTTGGACGGGACACTGATTGAAAAAAAAATTATCCAAGTTCAACTAGTCAAATCATTCGTCTAACCATATAATTTTTTTATATATATAATTTTTTATATAGAATTTATATATTATTAATTTTAACTTTTTATACTTTAAATTGATATCATATAATAAAAATTATTCAGTTCAATTTAATTTAATTCAATTCAGTCACAAAATAATTATAATATTAAAGCAAAGACGATTTAGATGTTAGTTCTTGATTTTGGTGGTTGGATTCACCGAAATCGACCTTTCTGATCCAAACAACAATAAAATTTTCTTTAAAAAAATCTTAAAAAATCTGAAACTTACCTGTTAGAACAAATTAAAGCAATCGGTGCTCAATCATTTCTATGGGTTATGATTTCAATTTTTTTTAACTTTAAAGATTTTTTTGTATGCAATAGTAACAATGACGTTTGAATTTATAATCTATTTAAATATTTTAAATATATTATTTATTTCTTATATTTTTTTCTGAAAATTTGTATTCTCTACTTATTTATCATATGTAAGATTTATTATGTAAAACTTTGGTCTCCATCTGTGAAATATGAACTTGGGTCCTGCTTTGGTTTCTTCATCTCTATTCTTTATGGAAAACGTTTCTCGTCCAACTAAATACTCCAACTTTCCTCCACCATCTGTTTCTGTACGTATGTTTGTTGACTTTTTCGTATGTCAATATTTTCATTTCAAGCTTTTCATTTCCCGCTTTTTGGATTCACCAGAAACTGATACTGATTAACCACTTATTCCTAACGTATTAACCATTTAATTTCTTGTTTTTCATTTCCGCTTTTGGGATTCACCGTAAACTGATCATTGATTAACCACTTATTCTTAACGTATTAACCATTTAATTTCTCGCTTCTCATTTCCTACTTCTTGGATTCACCAAAAACTAATATTGATTAACCACTTATTCTTAACGTATTAACCATTTACTCATTATTGAGAACTCTTTCTTGGATTTACCAGAAACATATACTGATTAACCACTTATTCCTAACGTATTAACCACTTATTCATTATTAGGAACTCTTTCTCAGATTCACCAGAAACTGATAGATTAACCACTTATTTTGAATGTATTAACCAGAAACTTATACTGATTAACCACTTATTCATAACGTATTAACTACTTATTCTTAACGTGAACAATTTTATATTTTAAATTTTAAATGATAACACGTGACATATGATGAATAAAAATTGAAATCTTTTGGTTAGACAAATAGCGCGACCGATTCTTTATTGGTAAGATTCTTGATAAATTGATCTATCTACATTTGGTTTTAAAAAATGAGAGTTCCAATAGCAAGTTATCTTTTGGCACCGGACATAGCAGCTTTGCGTTGCTTGTGCATGTGGACCTCTAACCTGCATCGTTGACTAAAATAGTAGTAATCTATTAACATGTTCATGATTGTTGCCCCCATTTTGCAAACTTTAATATATATATATTTCTTTATTTGTTTATTTTTCCTCGATATAAATATATATGCATAAATTTCTTTTTACTTGGTAAAAGTTAATCATTTTTTTGGTAAAATGGTAAAAGTTAATCATTATAAACTCACTTTTAGTGTTTTATATTTGCAAATGGTTTCCGTCATTTTTATTTTGTACAGAATAACATTTCTTTTTTATTTAACACGTTTTTCTTTACACACTTTTTTTTATCATTATGGATTTTCTTAGTTATATCTTTTTTTTTTTGGTCGTTTCTATTTTAAACAATAGATTTTCTCATTATTTATGCACACTTCTGTGTGTGGGTTTTTTTTTAATAATTCAGAAAAGGAGAACATATAGGGATTACACCCGCACAGGACAGAAATAGGAAGTACTTTTATATTTTATCATTAGCTAAAAATAATTTTTTGGTGAGAAGCTAAAAACTCTTTTTTAGAATAACAATTCTTACATAAAAAATAATTACTACTACATTTAATCATAAAATTTTATATAAATTTGTGTTAAACTGTAAAAGTGTTAATACAAACATAAATAAATAAAAATATATATTTAAATACAAATATAATTTTAATTTTTTAATATAATAATAGTAGAAACATAAATAAAGAATAGTATGCTTAATTCTGTGTTAAAAAACCATAAATAAAGGAAATTAATGTGCTTGATGTTACTTCAAAGATATTAATATAAAAGTAACACATTTAAATATAATTAAAATCTTCTTATATAATAATTGATGTATAACAGAGTACAGACTATTTTTATTTATTTATATAATGTCCCTAATCTTACTTTAAAACTCACAAATAATAAAACTTAAAGGATTAATAACCAATCACTAAAGTGCATTGTTATGAACCAACAAAAATTGGGTGTATTAAGCGAGTTGCATTCTTAAGATAAGGACCAAAGTTTAAATACTGAAAAAAACAATTATTGAGAGGATTTTTTATTTGCAAAAATGTCTAAAAGTTAGTCTCTTAATAATGTCCATGGGAATACATGCTCAAAAGACTAAAAAGAATGTGCACCGTTATGGTATTTTGGCTTTATTTCCTCATTATCCATATTGTTTTATAGCATTAAGATTTATATGTTTGGATGTAGGTGTTTAGAGAAAAAGGTAGAGGATTAGTTTTTTATTTTTAAGTTTAGAGAATTATAAAATATATAAAATAATAATGAATGATTTGAATATTACATGATAATTTCTTATTTTATTTCTCTAATTTTAAAAATTTTGAATAAAAAATATTTACATAAAAAAATTATCCTTAGCTTCTATTTCTTTTCTAATTTATCCATTAAAACATACCCCTAAATTATTAGTTTTCACTTTTAATTATTTGTGAATTCATTAAGCATATTTATTAGCCAATAAATATATTGTTTTACACTGGGATTTTGGCTTTAATTGGACCAAGCCCACTAGCAGGGTCAACAGTGACCTTCCATAAAAGACAAAAGGAATGTCCCTTCTTTAGGAACACAGGAAAGAGTCAACTCTTGACTAGAAAGTTATTGGGAAGTTTCCTTCCCCCCAGTCGAAATGACCCATTTGCCCTCTATGCCTGACGGTACCTTCGTAGCTTCTCATCATATAAATAAGACATTGTAGTCTCATTGTAAGGATCTTCTCCTATTAGCTCACCTACTACAACCGTAGCTTATTTGAATGTTAGAGTATCTTTGCAAGTACACAACCCCCTTGTTCCAATGCTCAAGGGAGCCACTAGTAGGAGAATCTCATCTTAAGGAGTTCAACATCACTCAAAAGTTTAGGATGGAACATTAGCATTGTCTGTGGGAAGCAGGTAAACTGCTAATTCCACCTCCTCATCTATAGCTAACTCGTGCAAGTATAGCTAACTCGTGCAAGGGGAATATGAATCGGGACTAGTAGGGGGATGGTGCTAAAGCCTCCGTTACAACGGGTTGAGCTCTGGGAGGACAACCACCCATTGCTCGCCTGTGTTCGACGGTGGAGCGAGTGCAACCTGAGAACCAAGAGCCTCAGCTCCATTAGGAATCTCAACCCATGCTCAGCCCAGTGCAACCAATTCCAGGAGTTGGTGCTTCAACTAGTCAAACACCGACTAACCAGAAACTTTTTGACCTACTCACTAAGCAGCAACAGCAGATCTCTGATCTTATGCAGTTGGTGTCGCAAGAACGGGTAGTAGAGAACCATATGGTAGGAGTCCACATGGAGCACAACTCGCAGGTTAATACATAACTCACCTGGGATTACGAACCGCAAAGAGAGCACAGCCCTCTGCAACCTCAAGCCCCTCACACTTTCTGGGGGGGCCCTATCGATTCAACCACCTATTCTCTGGCTTTATTGTAGGAGTGTCCTTACCTACGGACTTCAAGCCCCTAGTAATAGAGGTATATGATATGTCTATGGACCTTAGAGAACATCTTGATGTGTTCATGTCATCCATGCTTCACATAGGGGCATCTGACCCCATCATATGTCGCTCATTTCCTTCTATTCTCAAGAAAGTTGCTCTCAAATGGTCTTCCTCTTTGCCGACAAGGTTAATCCACGACTTTGGAGAGTTGTCAACAAGTTTCTTAACAAACTTCACCACCAACAAGGTACAACCTAAAATTATCTCTAGTCTCTTTAGCCTTAAACAAAGGAAGGATGAACCCCTTAGGGACTTTATGACTTGCTTCAATAGAGAATCTCTCGAGGTTCAAGACCTCAATCCGAATGTGGCTATGCATGCAATCATACAAGGCCTTCGACCTGGGGATTTTCACTAAGTCCTTAGCTAAGAGAACTCCCTAAAGTCTAGATGAATTAAAGAATAGATCTCAGAAGTACATTAATATGGAGGAGGTTTTGAAAGTGAAAAATGACGCCTATGGGGAGGCTGAACCATCTTAGAAGAAGGACAAATCACCTGATGTCAGAGGCTCCAAGAACAATCCAAGTCGACGAGGCCTATCCTGGGGAAAGTTCAACGAGTATACTCTCCTCAAGGTCTCTCGAAGCAAAATCCTAGAGGAAGTGTACAATACGGAACTCACTGAGGTTACCCGACCATAGCAACTCTGACCCTGAGGGCGAATGGACAAATCAAAGTGTTGCAGTTACCACAAAGGTTATGGCTACAACAATGAAGATTACGTCGACCTCAGAGATGGCATTGAAACTTTGATACAAGAAAGCAAGTTACAGGAGTACATGCAACGTTCTAAAGACAACAATCCTTTGAGATACTAGAAAAGAGAGGCCAGGAAAATGAGCTATAGCCCAGCAAGTCGAACGCCTACTCCTAAGGATCAATCACCACCTTAGGATAGGGCTCGTTATCAAATGGACGACTCCCCTCGCAAAAAACCAAGGAGAGATGGTGAGATCATATTAACCATCAATACCATCTCAGGAGGTTTTGAAGGGTGAGGGCAGACAAAGTTTGCTAGGAGAAGACATCTGAGCAAGTCATGAATGTCTCATCTCGGACCACCTTCAAAAGGTGAAGTAGTTCCAGGGCCCCAACAATTAGTTTCACTGATGACGATCTCAATGGAGTAGTACTAGGCCACGATGACCCCATGGTCATCTCGGGAGTAATGGCCAATGCTAAAGTCAAGCGCATCTTCGTTGACCAAAGGACCTCTGCGGATATACTTTTTATGGAATTTTTCCACAATCTTGGACTGTCTCTGACCTGAAACCCTTCGACATTAATTAATAAGCTTTTCAAGGGGAAGGTTAGGCCCGAAAGATATGTGGAGTTATACCTGACCCTATGAGTAGTCTCGAAAGGAAATAGCCAAAGAGCACTAGAAAAATAAGTAAAAGATAAATTCTTAATTGTTGATCACCCTTTTGCATACAATGTGATTTTGGGCAGGCCGTCTCTCAATGCCTTTGGAGCTATAGTCTCCACCCACCACTTGGCCATGAAGTTTGTGATGGAAAAAGGCAAGGTGGTGACGGTGAAGGTAGATCAAGAAGCTACCGTAAGATGTTACAACCTTAGTTTAGGGATAACAGAGGAGGTTGATTACGGGAAGTGGGAAGTACATCCCCAAGGAAGAGAGCCGACATTCGTGATGATAATGGAGCTGGACATCCATTCAGAACTAAAAGAGAAAAGGCCATAATTAGATGGCTAGTTGATAGGCGTTCAACTCAGACCTCGTCTGGACCAGGTCACCAAAATCGGAGCATGTATGAATGAAGGAGAAAGCATAGAATTGGAGATGTTTTTACAAAACAACAAGGACCTTTTCACCTGTATAGCAACAAATATGCCTAGCCTAGACCCCAATTTCATTTGCCACTAATTATCGATCTCCTCAAATGTCAAATCAGTGTGCCAAAAGAAAAGAAAAGTATGGTCGAAGCGCCAGAAGGTAATCGAAGAACAAATCAATGAGCTCTTGCATTTCATTAGAAAAGTAGCATTCTCCAACGTGGTTTTGGTGAAGAAGTCCTCTGGAAAATGGTGTATGTGTGTGGACTACACAGACCTCAATAAAGCTTGCCTTCAAAGGACTCTTACCTATTACCTAACATTGACAAGTTGGTGGATGGCTCATTTGGCCATAAGTACTTGTCCTTCATGGATGCAATTCAGGGTATAACCAAATCCCTATACACCCCAAGGATGAGGAAAAAACATCCTTCATAACGAACAAAGCAAGCTACTGTTATAGAGTAATGTCTTTTGGGTTGAAGAATGCAAGAGTTACTTATTAGAGGATGATGAACAAGGTCTTTGAGGACTAGATTGGCAAGGTGTTAGAGGTCCATATTGATGATATGATAGTGAAGACCCTGACCTCCGGTGATTATGTCTTCGACCTTGCAGAAGTGTTCGCGTAGCTACAAAAGTACAACATGAGGTTGAACCCAAAAAAGTTTTGGAGTCCAAGCAGGGAAATTGTTGGGATTTATGCTAACCCATAGAGGGATTAAAGTAAACCCAGATAAATGACAAGCCGTCATAGCTATGAAAAGCCCTAACTCTATTAAAGAGATCCAACAATTGATAGGTCAGATCGCGGCCCTCAACAGATTTGTTTCCAGGTCTGCACAATGATTTTTACCTTCAAGCTCCTAAAGAAAGGAAAAGATTTCGTGTGGACCACAGAATATGAAGAAGCTTTCCAAAGCTTGAAGCAAGCACTTTCCACTACCCTTATCCTCAACAAGCTATAAGAAGAGGAGAAATTTTACCTTTACCTTTCAGTCGCGGAAGAGGTAGTGAGCTCGGTGCTAGTAAGGGAGACGAAGGATGAGTAAAAACCCGTCTATTTTATCGATAAAGTACTCCAGGGCCCAAACTCTGATACTAGAAAATAGAAAACCTAGCTTTTGCCCTCCTAATGTCGACTAGGCGTCTTTTCCAATACTTTCAATGTCATCTCGTGACAGTAAGAACGAATCAACCAATTAGGAAGGTGTTGCAGAGGCCTGAGCTCGCAGGGAGAATCATCGCATAGTCCGTGGAGCTCTCTAAGTTTGGCATAGGGTATAAACCTCGGTAAGCAATAAAGGCTCAAGCCCTATCCGACTTTGTAGCCGAATTTGGCTATTGCCCGATGCCAAAAGAAACAATTGAATGGACGATCTATATAGATGGAACATCAAATCCTAAGGGTAGCGAGGCTGAAATTATGTTAGAAAACACCAATAGGGTCACATGTTTGAAATCGTGGATACATCACGCAATGAAAAAATAGAATTCCCACTAAAGATCCATGTGAAAAAGTCATAATCTGAGTTTTTAAAATTATTTACCTCTTGAAGCGTGCTCAAAAGGAAGTGACGTGAATCACCAACACCGTAATAGCGACGATGTCTTTGCAGTATCCACACGAACAGACTCACGAATGTCTAACGTCTGCAAAAAAAGAGTCTCACGTCTCTCACACAGTGCTAGATGCGAAGAGAAGAGAAGAAACCGATCACTCTCTCACTCACTCCTTCTGTAGGTGCAGCTAGGGTTTGTAATTCATGCCTTAGCAGCCCCCTTTGCAGTACTATTTATAATAGTGATTACCTTAAGTGAGTGTAAGCAACAGTAAGGTAAGCTATATAACCCTATACTCATCTGTTATGAGTCTGGCCTACATTTGAATCTGAGTCTAACTTGGATATATTGCTCCAATTTAGTCTGCTCTATATGTGTGTCCCTATAAGTTCTTATAACGAAGGTAATAATATTAAAATTTCATTTTAATATTACAAGTAGTGAGTGGTATCTAGCAACACATCGCTGCTACCTAAGTAATGAGAATGTCAGTGATTTGACATAACCTTTTCGTGACTAATGTTTTCGTGTCGTTTAGTCCTTTTGTCAAGATATCTAGATTAAACACAAGACATGACATGCGTCACCTTTGTATAGTCCAATCATTCGTTTTCTGATATTCGAGTAGATTTTGTAACAACAAATGAAATCAATATCTCATATTGACTCATTTGAGCATGGTCATGTATTTCGCGGTCTCACTCAATCAGAGGGCCCGAAGATATCGTTTCTGTTATATAGGAGTGACAAATCCCATCTAAGTCACTCACATCCTTCTACATGATTCGTGATAGTCCAATAACTAACTTTATAATCACCTTGTTACAGATGACGTTTAATGACATTAAAACTGACAACTCCTCATGTAGGAATCGTAGTGATTTCAGGTCAAGGGACCACAGACATCATTGTCACTATGAGAATCGCTTATAACACTCACATAACGATCCATGTAACGTTCTCATGACGGGTCAGTCCAGTACATCATTACTCTAATATGTACCCATGTGAAGACTTGATATCTCATATCCATGACCCGTGAAATGTAGTCATCAGTCTATGCACATACTAGTCTCAATGCATTATTATTATCCTAATTAACAATAATACTTGATTAGGGATGTTTAAGAATAGTGTTCTAATTTTATCCAATAGGATTCCACGATCAAGTCAACCACTTGATGTCCTATGACATCAAACTTACTATTCTAAGGACTTTATTATGTTTATTAAAAAGAACACAATAAATGAAATACCTCATATATTAAAATTAGTATAATAAAATGTATGTAAATACAGACAAAATGTATCAGTCTCTAGGGCATACACCAACATCACAGTCGGCCAATCCTTCAAGTTCAAATTCCCAACATCAAACAACCAGGCCAAGTATGAGGTGATGATCTCTGGACTCCTTGTGCCAAGAGATCTGGGTGCAACTAGAGTAGTCTATGTAGCAACTCACAACTGGTGACCTCCCAAGTCTTAGGTGATTACCAAGCCAAAGACCCCTAACTACAGAAATATCTAGCCAAAGTCAGGAAGCTTATAGAAGGATTCTCTGAGGGAAAGATAGACCACATTCCCCGAGAGAAGTATTCTAGGGCAGATGTCTTATCCAAACTGGCCAGCAGCAAAAGCCCCAAAAATAACCAGTCTGCCATCTAGGAAACCCTATCCACTCTAAGTATAGTTGGGCCAGAGATAGTGATGTCAATGAACGAAGAACATAGTTGGACGAAACTGGTGGTGGAATACCTCCAAGATGGCGCGCTCCCCTAAGACCCCAAAGCAGCCAAAAAGATAGTCCAAACCTTGGTTTGGTACGTTTTGGTGGGAGAACGACTTTACTGCTATGGCTTCTCTAACCCATTGTTAAAATGCCTCATGCCAGATGAAGCATAGTATGTCCTTGCCGAGATACATGAAGGGTGCTATGGCCAACACTTAGGGGGGAGAGCCCTCGCGAGGAAAGCCATGAGAACAGGATACTTCTAACTGACTATGGGATCATATGCAATGAGTTATATGCAGAGTTGCATTAAATGCCAGAAGTTCTCCAACATTAAGACTATGCCCTCGGAAGAACTCTCCACTATATCAGTGCTTTGGCTTTTTTAAAAATGGGGCCTTGACCTCTTAAGGCCTTTTCCATAAGCCCTAGGCCAACTAAAGTACTTGGTAGTAGTAGTTGATTATTTTACCAAGTGGATTGAGGCTGAACCCTTGGCCACCGTCACAGTTAAGAGAGTGAAGAAATTCTTTAAGAAAAACATTATCTACCGCTTTGGAATCCCAGAGTTAATTATGAATGATAACGAGACGCGGTTCATTGATAAGAGATTTAGAGAAGCCTGCTCCGATCTCAAGATTAAATAATACTTCACCTCAATTGAACACCCTCAAGTAAATGAGCAGGCTGAGGCCGCCAATAAGGTTATTCTCTGAGGTCTGAAGAGAAGGCTTAAAGATGCAAAGGGAGAATAGGTCAACCAGCTGGGTTACGTACTATAGGCCTACAAAACAACCCCTCATGCAGCAACTAGGAAAACCCCATTCAAGCAGACTTAGGCTGCGAAGCCATGATCCCTATGGAAATTGGTGAATCAAACTGGAGACGTGAGAACTTCTCCCAAGAGCTCAACGATGAGCTTTTATATGAAGAGCTTGATCTCATTCAGGAATAACGAGACTTGGCTCACATCAAAGAAGTTACTTTCAAACTACGAACCACCCAGAGGTACAACAAGAAAATTTCTCCACGAAATTTCAGAGTGGGAGACCTTATCTTATGGAGAGCCGCCATCAGGGGACAGAACTCAAAATATGGCAAGCTCACTACTAATTAGGAAGGCCCCTATAAAATTACTAAAATACTTAAGAAAAATTCTTACAAGATCGTGGACCCCTATGGAAGGGAGTTACCAAAGTCTTAGCACACCACTAATATGCATAAATATAACAGTTAAAAGTTTCGGGTGTTCTTTTCTTTTTGAAAAAGTATATGCTTATTGTATAGAAAAAGAAGCAGTTGAATAAGAATGAGGCACATTCAGTTGAAATTGCTTCGTTAATCCCCCCCAACACACCATCACGAGCTTGCTAAAGGGACTCTGAATCCCTAAAGCAAACATGTGGGAGCTGAGTTAAATTGCTAAAGGGACGATAGACCTATAAAGAAAATGAATAATAGTCAAGTTAGTGGATCTTGGATCCCCAACTTAAGGTCTAGAGCCAAAGGATCAGATGATGTTTCCTAGTTCGTGTTTTGCTAAAGGGACGTTGGATCCCTAAAGCAAACATGTAAAAACTGAGTTCAAGGATCTCGGGCCTTAACTTAGGCTTCGATCTGCAAGGAGGGATCTCCGTACTTTCATTATCTCTTTTTGCCAAGAAGACGTTGGATCCTCCTAAATAAGGGAAAGTGCACGAAAATTATGAAACTCAGATCTCAGCTAAATGAAAAGGCAACAGTAAAAGAAAGAACACGAGTTCACAAAACATGAAAGCTTATTTCACATTCCAAACATCATCAATTTTATAAGGAGGACCTAAGAGCCACTCTTACACAAGGATGTTCGCACGAAGACGGCCAAGAAGGTAGCATGACATGATGATGATGATGATGACCAAGAACTGGACAGGATCACCTTAAGGGTTCCTCAAGATGCAAGCAACTTTCTCTTTCCTGTTGGTCAACATAAAGAGAAAGCTTCACTCCTCTGCGCACCCAAGGAACCCTAATGAGTTTGAAAACAATATGGGAGCAATAGAAGAAAGAGTGTCGCGACCTCTCCATGCCTCATAAGAACTATAACCGAAGCTACCGATCTTCCCAAAAAGAGCAGGATCTCGTTCTCCTGCTATGTACGCCTGGGAAAAAAAAGCTTCTACCGACCGAAGGCATAGCGACCAATGGATGCAGAGTAATTACTTGGTCCTCCCTGAACCATTACACCTAGGGAGAAAAGCCTCCGTCAACAAGACACTCAAACAAAGTTGAAACATTTTCAGAAACTTTGGAAAGAAAAGGGAGATATCCATCAAGAAAGATGAAGCCTTCATCACGTGTTTAAGAAGGGAAAAAGGACCATTTTTAAGGTAGAACAAAACCTCCAACATGATAGGAAAGAGGAAAAAATATGGATAGCTACCCCATTCTAGATGTTCCCTATTTATAGGAAGGAAATGACCTTCTAATTGGCCCCCAAAAAGCAACCTGAAGCGCATTGAAGGCCACCTTAAGAGCCTTGTCCTGTGATTGGACAAATGCGCAATGAGCAGTTAGGGAACAACTTGTGAAACCGTTGGGTCATAATGACAACATTTAGTTCCTCATAAATAAAGGGCATACATTCCTAAGTAAGCACAAATTGCTATTAAACCAAAATACAAGGGCTACTGAATGCTAAAAGGACGTTGGATCTCCAAAGTAATTCTAGAAAAAGCTAAGTTAGAGGATATCAGATCCCAAATTATGCTCCAAAGCTAAGTGAGAGGATATTAGATCCCTACTTAAGCTCATTGTTAAAGGGACGTTGGATCCTCAAACCAATTTTAGAAAAAGCTAAGTTAGAGGATCTCGGATCCTAACTTATGCTCCAAAGCTAAGTGAGAGGATCTTAGATCCCCACTTAAGCTCACTACTAAAGGGACGTTGGATCCCCAAAGCAATCATAGAAAAAGCAAAGTTAGAGGATCTCAGATCTCAACTTATGCTCCAAAGCTAAGTGAGAGGATCTCAGATCCTCACTTAAGCTCACTATTAAAGGGACATTGGATCCCCAAAGCAATCCTAGAAAAAGCTAAGTTAGAGGATCTCAGATACCAACTTATACTCCAAAGTTAACTGAGAGGATCTTGGATCCCCATTTAAGCTCACTGCTAAAGGGACGTTGGATCCCATAAGCAATACTAGAAAAAGCTAAGTTAAAGGATCTCATATCCCAACTTATGCTCCAAAGCTAAGTGAGAAGATCTCGAATCCCTACTTAAGCTCACTACTAAAGGGATGTAGGATCCTCAAAGCGACCCAAAAACAAATAAATAAAAAAATTAAGATTGCGAAAAAACGTCAAGTAGAATAACCAAGTTCAAATAACAAAATAAAAGTTAAAGACCACAAAGGGCCATTGGTCTTTACAAATCCTAAATAAAAAGGGCCCTAACAAGGGGCCACGTTCTTCAAAAGAAAAGAAGAATGGTCAAGGGGGCACAAGATCAGGCCTCATTAACGATAGTCTCAGCATTATCATTTGCTTGGACCTCAGTGACCTTAGCATTGACATTCACCCCCTCTAGGTGCATCAGGGTTCACAATCATACCATCAATCACCTCCATAAGGTAATCAATACCTTTGAAGTTGGTGATTGAAAGGTACAACACAGACACTTGGGCCAAGATGTTATTGAAGGCCTCATGAGTGGAGTTATCTTATTCTCTAATCAACTCATTCTTCTCCATTATCTAAGCTGACTTGGCCGTCTTAAAATTAGTAATCTTTTTCTCAACCTCCTCGATCTTCTTCTCCGCAGCCTCCAACTTAGGTCACATCTCATCAGCTTCCTTGGCCTCAACTTCAACCTGCTTTACCTTGGCTTGAATGACTTTGAGGTTGCTTCTATATCCCTCAGCCTTAGTACCCTCATCCAACACCTTCTAGTCTGCTAGCTTAAGCTCCTTTTGGTTGTCCTCGGGGTCCTTGACTAGCCTCCTCTTCTCAGTCTCTAAACCTTTAACTTGATTTGTCGAAGTTCAGAGGTTAGCTTCGAGGATAGTAACCTTCTTAGCATCTGCGACTGAGGTCACTAGATAGTGGATGACACTCGCTAGTTACAAGGACAACCTCTAAGCTCTCAGAAAAAGGTCAGTAGGGGAATAATCCTTCAAAGCGACCATGTCTGCCTCCATTCTGAAGTACTTGTCAACGTGGCCCCGGATGTCGAAGGACATATCCTAGACAGTGGGCTCGACATTGTCTCCTCCTCAAATGTAGGATGGCACTTCCACCACCTACGGTCTCGAGAACGGAGGGCACAACAGAGAAGGTGGTAGCCAAAGTAGCTTTCGTCTTAAAATGATCCTCACTCACCGTTGAAATTTGCTTCCTTTTATGGGCGGGGGCCGAAGGGCAGGAGGGGTCACTCGATGAGCTGGAGCAACCTCGGATCTAGGAGAACCCTGAATCCCTTATTGAACAGGCAGTTCTCAGGCCTTAGAATCCAATCTGGTGGCCTCCAAGTCAGTACCAGACTCCTTTAATAGCTACCTCAGCTTGGCCATTCCACTAGCAGGAGCCATACTCTCTGCAAAACAAATAGAAATCGACATCAAAGACATCGAGCATAATAAAAGAAAAGAGATGAAGAGCAAAACAAAGAGAAACACAACTAAGTCTTATGAGCACGGTGCACATTGAGAAGGGTTGTGACTTCGTTAGGATTTGAAGAAGTCAATTGTTTGCATTCATAGCTTTTGTGCTTGGACAATGCTCAGAGGATTTTGAACGTCTCCTACTCCTCTTCCGATATCTCCACCCACTTTACAACAACTTGCCTCTTATTGCAAAAGTGTTGTTCCAATATAACTGGATCTTAGGCTCAAAATTCCCATCCAAATAGAAAGGAAGAACTCTGAAATGCTTCACTTTGAAGAACATCTCTTTAAAGTATTTGTAAGACTTAATGAAAAGTTCAAAGCACTTGTGATATGTGTGGCTTTGGATAGTGATCCAAGAAGGCTTCCTGATATCCATCTTCGAAAGAATGGAAAACATGTAGAAAAAGACGTTTGTTGAAAGAGGAAGCTCATAATGGCCGCAAATGATCTCAAATGAGCGAATGAATGCCCACGCGTTTGGATGAAGCTGAGATGGAGCAGCCTGGAGAGTGTTAAGGACAACAATCTGAAAGGCGGAGAATGAAAATCGGAGCAAGAGCCTTGTAAACAAGGTCTCGTACATGTACATAAAATGGTCCCTCGATGTTTGTTGTAGACAAATCCTATGGTCTTCGTTGCAAGAAAACACCATGAAACTGTCCTCTGAAGTCCTGTACTGAGTCAGGTTCATATAGGTCCAGATATGGATGACTTTATCTCGCGAATCGAACCAAGAGTGTGTCCCCAAGGGATTATAGTGAGCCCATTGGTAGTCCTCTGCATTTGGGGGCAGGGAAACCTCTTCCACTGCTCTTTGGGAGTAAGTCTCGTCCTGACCATGATCTCGACGGCCCCGTGAAGCATAGAACCTATAAAGGCAAGAGACTCGTCAGAATCGCTACTACTTGACCCTAGGTGTTGGCACAAATTCCCTATCATTTCAAAATCCACAAATACCCAAGAACGATACTTCTGAGCCTGTCCTCCAACCACTCCATATCGCGAGCGTAGAACTCCGTGGTGGAAGGCTACCTCCGTACCTCAAAGGTAGAACACCCCTAAGGACCCTTCCCAGCCGTGCATGACGCGACGAGGGAAGGGCTGCACCAAAATCTCCAAATATGCCTCTCCATCTCCATCACTTCCCATTTCCCTCACCGTGGGCATAAATAGAAAACGGAAAGAAAAGATAGGAGAGTGGAGTACCTGGAAAATGGGAGAAAGAAAATAGATGCAAATGCAAAAGAACCTCTAAGTGCAACAACATCATCGGAAAGAGGCCAACAAATGCAGTAGGAAACACGAGTGAGAGGAAATGCTTAAGGAACTTTTGATTTTTGGAGCCTTTGTGGTTTCTGGAGTTTAAGAGTGAGAAGATGCAAATGAATGGAAATTGCTCCTAATCGATTCCTATTTATAAGGAAAACACTAGCGTAATAGCCACCTAAACTAGGGACATTTTGGCAAGGGTGCTTTAAATTTGAAATGATGATGAAGCGTGAAAACTAAATGCCTACTACACGCTCGCCACAACCCGTCCTTTCATTGGTTCGGGTGACGGGTTTAGAAGACCGACCTGATGACTCGACTACCCGAGAAACGACGTCGTTTTGCCTTAACATTTTCTTCATTTCTTTACTTCTCCTTACTCGAGCCCTCATTTTTGTTCCTTTCTCATTTTCTCACTTTTTCTTTCTCTCCCAAATTCAAACCCTAACCCCTAAGCGCACCTCTCTCTCTGCTCGTTGGCTCAATCTCAGGCTCTCAACCCCCTCTCTCACTAGAATCCTCCTCTCCTCTCGGCATAGCCACCACCGGCAATGACGAGTTCGTGACCATTACCGTTGTTGCTCTCATCGTGCTCACACAGCCACGACACGATGCTAAGGAAAGCCATTATTGTTTCTCACTCCTCTTTCCCTTCATGTGTGCCTCTTAATTTTTTTTTATTTCTTTCCTCATTCTTGCTCACCTGTTACCATTCTTATATTTCTTTCTTAAATGAAAGGATAGTTTGCTAATTTCTAGTTCTAAAATTTCTGATTTTGTTAAACAAGAGTTTAAAATTTCTGGTTCCTAGTTCTTATGTTTGGGAGAATGATGATTGTTGTTCTAGATTATGTCTTCTTTGTGGTAGGCTTTGAAGAAACTATGCTAAGTTTACTTCTAGGATCAATGTGGGTGTTGCTATGTCACATTCAGACTGGATAAGAAAGTCATTTGGGTCCAAAATATTCAACAATAAGGGTGGTTTTATGTACTTGTTAGCTCCTACACCAGAATTATGGACTCAAGTTTTAAGCCATAGGACTCAGATTCTATATATTGCAGATATTAGCTTTGTTGTCATGTACTTGGAGATTGTTCCTGGTTGCGTGGTTCTTGAATCTGGAACTGGAAGTGGATCTTTAACTACTTCACTTGCAAGGGCATTAGCTCCTATAGGACATATCTATACATTTGATTTCCACGAACAAAGGGCTGGATTAGCAAGGTAAAGACTATTGAGATTCTCACTTTAGATACTGTATCTGACATTATCTAGTATTTGATACATATGTATTTAGCTTTCACCAATATCTTATGTTTTATTTCATTAACTTCGCATTGCGATTTGTTGTTGATGAAATTAGAAGTTCTATATTTGGTGAATACATACTCCATTGTTCATATCAGAATATCAATGCTTCCATGCAAGTTTATTTACTAGTCCTATGCTATTTTGATGGGTTACCTTTTAATAATTATAATATGTTTGTGTTTGTCAATATCAAGGTAAATTGCAGTATTGCATTAGTGTTTTTTGTTTGACAAGGATTACATAGAAATTCAGCATCAGTCCTGTGTCATATTTTAACTTATTTCCTTCCTTCTAAGGATGATTTTGAGAGGACTAGTCTAGGCATTAAGCAACTTAGTCAGTGTGGGAGTGAGAGACAATCAGGGTAAGGGATTTTCATTTCTAGATGAATTTTTTGGCTTAGCTGATGTTAATTTTTTTGGATCTACCCCAGCCAACCTTGCCTAACTATTCCTTCAACTGCAAAAAATTAACTTGATACAAATGCTACTCGACTACCCGACCCGAACTAACTCGATTGTAATCGGGTTAGTTCTATTCGAGTTATCTAAATTTTTTTCTTAAAACCTGGCCTAAATCGACCTGACTTCAATTAATTGATTTGAACATTTTTTTTCTTAAA
Organism: Ormosia semicastrata; assembly: GCA_029884595.1. Lineage (NCBI taxonomy): Eukaryota > Viridiplantae > Streptophyta > Magnoliopsida > Fabales > Fabaceae > Ormosia > Ormosia semicastrata. The sequence continues at coordinate 19,662,388 of JAQQTO010000044.1, forward strand.
CTCGAACCAACCTGACCTGTATGAAGTCTTAATATCTTCGCGTGTTCAGCAAACAATGCCTGCAACTTTGAGTTTAGGGTGTCCAACGGCCAAGACTTACAAATTTGACTGTGCTAGCTAGTAGTTATTGTGACTCTCAATTTTTGACTTTGCAAAAGTTTTAATAGAAAATATGAAAACAGGCTAAAATTTAATGTATTTTTATTGATATAACATTGGTCCAAGCAATAATTAAATTTAGACACCTTAAATATATAATTATAGATTTATTTATTAATTTATGTGTATAAAAATATAATTTAAAGTAAAGAGAAAACTTAGGTAAAATTTTTTAGATACTTGTGGTGTTTGTCTCCAATAGAAATATGACATGTGTTTTATTTTTTAGTTACTTAATTGTTATTTTTAAAATTTTTATTAATGAGTTATAAAAAAATATATACATATTATGTTTTCATTAGAGACAAACATTATAAGTAGTTAAAGAAATTTACTTAAGTTTTTTTTTTAAAGTAATAGTCTTCTTCAGAATTAGTTAATATTACAAATTAATATTTTACTTATTAAATAAAAAATATAATAAGAAAGATCCAAAAAAAAATATAATATATTTTTATTTTTATATCTTAAAAAAACGAAGTATAATTTTTAAAATAAAAAGAAGAGCGGTATAATTTAAGCCTTACTCAAAATAGGAGAGTGTAATTTACTTTTAAAAAAATTAGATAAAAAAGGGCAGGTTTGGTATTTGGAGAGGACAAGATAATTACGAAGGAGATACTTTAAGTTGGCCGCAAAGATTCGATGGTCCAGACAAAGAGGCCTTAAGGCTCAAGAAAAGTAAGGCAATTGAATGTGACGATCGTACCACACTTGACATCAGCATCAGCGGCAGTAGCAGCTGTAGCAGAAGCAGCAGCAATAGACATATAGCACAGGCTATGCAAAGAAGCCACCCACCTCCACGGCCATCTCAGCAGCACTTCTGCACTGCACTGCTCCTCTGGGTCTCTCTGAGCACAGTGCAACATTGCAGCACTTCCTTTTCCATGCCACACCTCTTCGTCTTATCAACCATCCCGCTGGGCAGGTGAGTGAGGTGGCTCTTGATACAAATACAGATCATACGCAAATGTGGAAAGAAAAAGAAAGAAATAAACAGCCATAGTCATGGCTATAGACATAGCCATAGGCATAGCATTTCTTACCCCCTTCAAGACCCTACTACATTACCTAATCTGACAGAAAAATGATAGATGATCTTTATCAAAAAGAAAGAAAAAAAACAAAGGGGATCAGATAAGATTTTCATAATAAAAGTCTCGTATCACATTAAAAAAAAATTCCATTAATATGAATCTTTTGTTTTGTTTTGTTTTTAACATCTATCATTTCTTAATTTTTTTTGGGGAAAGTATAATATAGTAATATTGATATCGTATCTTCTCGTGCTCCCAAGATTTCCTCCTTTGTCATACCAATTGACGGAAGTGAGATCAATTCCTTCCTTATCACAACTAAAGTCTTTCCTGAAGTGACTTCATGTCTATCTCACGCATGGTCAAACTGGGATTTTCCCTGATTTTCAACCATAAATGTGCTGCCTAGCTTTTACGTGTTCATAGCGGAATTATACTGGTATTTATTTTTCTCAACTATTAATATTTAAAGAGAATATAAATTATTTATTACTTATTAATTATATTAAATTAAAAATTTAAGATAAAATTAACAACTAATAAATATTTAATATAACTTACTTTAAGTATAATACCTTTATAAATATCATAACAATTTCCATGAACAATAATTTTGAAATTCACTGCATTGAAATTGTCACACTTAACAAGCGTTTTTGGGTAAATTTTGAAATAAATATATAATTTATATTGATATGAGTATTATAAAAATTATTTTAATAGTGATTTATTTATAAAATTAATTTAAATAACATTATTGAGAAAAACCAAAAATATTATTAAAACCTGTGATATATATATATATATATATATATATATATATATATATATATATATATATATATAAAAGAAATCTCTTAATTCTGGATATTACAACAACTTTTAATAGTGTCATTTTAGATGGGTTTAAAAATAAATAAAAATATATTGGTCCGGTGAAATATAAAAATAAGGGATATATGTGACTGTGATATTTAAAAGAGTTTAATTTTAAGATATTGTTAATATAAAATTATTTTACAAGATAATCTAATTTTATATTGATGCCTTGTAATGAGTTTGAATATATTAATAAGAATAAAATTTGATTCTAATATTTTTTTACATTTTTTAATTTTAATCACGTTTTATTTATTATTTTTAATTTTAATTAATAAATATATAAAATATTAAATTTATTAAATGATAAAATAATACATATTTAGATATAAGTGTAAAACTTTTTTAAAGTGATGATATATCATAATTAAATTTTATTTAAAATAGAGTAATATTAATTTTTCGTTTTGTAATGTATACCCCAAAAAAGCTAATATAATTCACTCAAAAGTAAAAATTCAAATAAAAATAGAGTAATATTAATCTCAGACGAGTCTTACTTATAATATCAGTGATTTGAATATTAAAATCTCATTTTTAAGAAGAATTTTATTTAATTATTTTATCTGATCTAAAATTAAGTAAGTAATTGATTAAAAATAAAAGAAAAAGTTTATATAACTATATTTTTATCATCCATATCAAATAATAACTATTTTAGTAGTATAAGAATTAGAATAATAGTATATTAAATAAATAGTTACATCAACCTCTATTAAAATAAGTACAATAAACAAATACTATTTTTTATTTTTATATTTATGATTTAATGCCTGCTTTTGTTTTTGTTTTTCTTTACTCTTTTTAGAAAGTTAGCATATTATTAGCAGCGAGGGGGAGAGGAGAAGTCTGGCCTTTGATAAACATTTTAGATCCTTTAAATAACATGTATAGTAGTTAACATTTTGGAAGAAAAGGAAAGGGAGTTGTTGTGGGGAGGGAGGGAGGAGGGGGGACATCTTTATTATTAGTTGGGAAATAATTTTGATATTTTTATTATTAATAGTGGATATATTTTTTTTGTTTTTTAATATTATTTATTATATTTTTTTATTAAATTTGATACTTTAAAAGAAATATATAAACAATGTATACAATTTTTTTTTAGAATGTATGATGATTCCGTTGAGAAAGGTGAAGAACTTATGGGAGTGGGAAGGCAAGCTACTTTTGAGCTGTTTTAATGAGAGAAAATCACATGGTCAACTTCAAAATTCAATGCGGCCAACAATCTTTGACGTATTGGTCTTGTCCGCGACGTGCCCATAAAAAAAATATCAACTTTTCATAAAATAAAAAAAAAAATCAACTTGATCCGAGAAATTTTACATAAATTTAAAATATTTAAATTAAGTGTATTAAATTAATTATATTATTAATTAATAAATAATTATTATAATTATTTAATAATTAATTGTTATTATAATTTACCATAATGAAGTAATTGACTTATTATATCCAACGAAAGTATTTCATTTTTAAGTTTATGTAAGAACTATTTGTAACTTTGTATTATCCATTTAGATGTGAGTTTCATTATATATAAAGATGAATAAATTCTTCTATAAATTTAAAATATTTAATTTTAATATATTAAATTAATTATTGTAAATTATAATAATTAATAAATAATTAATTATCATAATTTATTAATAAATTTGATTCTTTTAAAGTGCATCATATACTTTAGAAAATAAAATATACATATTTTATTCATTAAAAAATCTAAATGTTGGAGATGAAACCAAGTCCCTAATCACATCAATTTTTTTTTTTAAAATTAATTATATCACTTTCCTCCACGACCTTGTGAACGAGTCTTCAGCTACTTCGACACCAATGGAGATGGCAAGATCTCCATCAACAAGTTGGACAACGTCCTCTGCTCCCTTGGATCGAGCATCCCATTGGAGGAGAGAAGCTCCAGAGCGTTATGGATGGCCTTGACTACGACCACGATGACTTCATCAACCTTTTTGAGTTTGCCACCTTCTACCACTCCAACACTACCGATGGTGGCACCTCCAAGAACTTAACCGAACCATATATATGCCAATCCACCCAGAAAAAACATTTAGTCATTCACTCAAACTCATTCAAATAACAAACAATCAAAAGAAGACTATGCTATGCCAATCCAAACACTTTTAGCCTTGCAAGATCAGGGTCTAACCAAATTACCCAAAAAATCATGGAAAGAAATCTTTGCCTCCGAAAAAGATGAAGACCTAGATCTTGAAGTCATAATCCAAAACATGAAAGGCAAAGCCATTAAAATCAATACCCCAAAAGAATTAGTAGTCCAATCTATCTCAGTCTCATCCTAAAAAATCCCAAACACATTATGTTCCCAAGGAAAATTTTTGGATTGTCAACTAAATGGAACCAGAATTTTGGAATTCTAATCCCAACAAAGTTCCCCCCAAAATTTTCCCAAAAGATTTCCATTTTAAACCCCTATCTCCAAACAAAACTCAACAATTTTATAAGTTTATACTTGTCGACTCTGATTTTGTCTCTATTAAATATTACAGGGACTCCAAAGATCAAAAGAACATAACTCATTCAACCATCTAGATTCTAAATGTCATGACACCAGCAGGCATTGGCAAAGATCTCAACTCTCTGAAAAATTTTTCTCAGAACTTTGATCCAATGGGTTACAATTACTGGGATTATATTTAGACTTGCAGCAACACGTTTTGGCTTCAAAACAAGTCCAACCATCATTCATGGGTTATTTATTTCAAACAAAACATTCAATACAAATTCCCTCAGTGGTTCAACCAGTGGTGGAGTTTCTTTGGACCTATCCCACAAATCCTTCCCGTTGAAGTAATTGAAGGATTTCAAACTTTTGAGCGGATGATTAATCTGACAAATGATCCATTTCCAATTGATCTACACTTCTTTTCAAAATTATCTTTGGCTTGGATTTTCTCTTGGTAATACAAATATAGGAAGCATGATCATCCTAATCAATTGCCAACTCTTCAGAGACAAGCTTATGTCAAATGGTGGACCGAATTTGATGCCTCCAGAGCCACCCCTGAAAGCATTAAACTCTAGTTCCAAAAGAACCCCAAACTACTAAAGGTTGTTGATCTTGAAACATGTTTATTTCTCAATCAGAAAGCCCAAATTACAGCTGCTCTTGCTGCATCAACCAGTAAAGAGAATTTTGTAAAAAATTTACAAAGCATCATCAAACTCGTCTAAGAAGAAGAAACTGAAACTCAGCTTTCTCCAGACTTTCAATCATCATCAGCAAAATACACTAGTTACCAGAATGAAGACAATTGTTTTGGTATCAATCTTCATGAAGACTATTGAACAAAGTAACAAAATTGTTGACAGGTTACTATAGCAAAAGCCGCTACTGTAGTAGAAACTGTAGACAATTATAGGGTTGCCAATCCATGTTGTAGGCATCCTTTGCTTTTATGAGTTTTCGAGTGAGAACCTAGAGAGAGAGAGAGTCTCCCTCTGTAAGCCTTCTCCCTCTTCAATCAATAAAGCTCAATCTTTTCTGAATCTATTTTCTCTTCTCCTCTCCCTCATTAGATCAAAAAGGCGGTCTACCACCTCTCTGGTTTCTTTTCTTTCTTTATGTTTTAATTAATTTATTTTCTACATGTTAATCTTCCCTTCTACCTTCTCCGGTCCTGTGCGGCTCTGTCGTCTATCTGGAATCCTCTTTTATGTTTCCTGTTTAAATTATTCTTACTTTTGCATTTGCATCTGCATAGCATTTAAAGTAGTCTGTCTGCTCTCCTACTTTCCTTTCATCCCGCTCTCTTACCTTTTCCCGTGATCTTTGACCCTGCGCTTTAGTATCAGAGTCCGATGGGGAAGTAGGAATGTATGGCTGGATCTAAGTTATTTATTATCTTATTGAACTAGATGTTAATGTTATAATATTGTTATTCTACTTTGATCTTTATCTGTATCATTTACTATCTTACTAAACTATATAATAATATATTAATATGCTATCATATCTAGATCTGGATAGTACGCATCTATATGTTACTTTTTTTTAATTGGAAGGTACATAATGCTTGATATTGGATCTAATTTGTGGGGTTGTAGCAGTAAGTCCTGGTGAGGCAGTAAGTCTAATTTGTCGATGTCACCACAAGTAGTGAACGATAAGGAAAGATTGTGACTAGGGTTAAGAACTAGTAAATAAAAGCAGTGACTAAAGATCAAGGTATGATTTAATGATATTAAAATTTAAAATATAGTTCAGAAGCTAGGACTTGATTCAGACATAAATCAAAGTGTGATACATAAAGGATAATCTTAAGATCTAGTTCAGGAGATAAAATATCATAACATGGACTCTCTCTCTCTCTCTCTATATATGTATATATATATCTTATCATCTTGACAAATTTTAAGGGCTACCTTTTGTATGAAGACAATAAGTTCTCTATAACTCAATTTCTCGTATAGAATTTCTCCATTAGGGGATTGACTTATGATCTTTTCTCGGACCTTATCTCTTAAGGACTTTGGAAGACCAGCTAGAAATTTTTCTTTCCAGAAAGGTTGTTGACCATCTTCTCTGGTGTAAACCCTAGTCAAGAAGGTATCTCTATACCACCTAAAATCAGATAATGTTTTACATTTTAAGTTTGAAAGAAGTTTAACAAATCTATCTTTCCATAAAGATGGATCTCCCGCCTGGTTTGAGCTTTTTCACTGGCAAGTTATGCTTGAATTTTATCATCTTGACATATTTTAAGGGCTACCTTTTGTATGAGGCAATGAGTTGTCCATAACTCAATTGCTCATATGGAATTTCTCCATTAGAGGATTGACTTTGATCTGGTCTCGGACCTTATCTCCTAAGGACTTTGGAAGACCAGCTAGAAATTTTTCTTTCTAGAAAGGTTGTTGATTGTCTTCTCTGGTGTAAACCCTAGTCAAGAAGGTATCTTTATACCACCTAAAATCAGCAAAAGGTTTTACATTTTAAGTTTGAAAGAAGTTCAGCAGATCTATCTTTCCATAAAGACGGATCTCCTACGAAGTGTTGGGCAATTGTAAAGATTAGGGTGTTTACAACATCAGGGATTCATTTCCCATCACTAAGGATTGGATTGCCATTTGTATCTGTTTTAATGGCTTCGGCTATTTCAAGTTTTTGGTTAGCAGTGATATAGTTATCCCACCATCCTTTTAGATGTCCATAAAATCTTGATACAAGAATCCTGACGATCACTTCTTCTGGACAACAAAAGAGGTTTGATATGTTGTGGACACCATGGTCATGTGTTGCAGTTTGTTGATTATAGAATATTCCATCATGCCATCTATGTTCCATTCATAGATGTTGTTTGCACTGAAACTCTTAAAGTTTGGATCACGTTCTTCAAGCAACAGATCTGGGGTTATCGCTCTTTGATAATAGAGTTTTGATGAATTTTTTCAATTGAGTGTTTGACTAATTACTGTATTAACCTTAATCACAGAACTAGTCTCAGTATCAAATTCTAGTTCAAATTATGAATCAAATTGTTTGATTGTACTTATAACCAAGGATTTTAATTTATCTTAGGGTTTACTCGATGTTTTAGATTCTTGAGTTTGTGGTGTATCTAGGACAATTAGGTTTAACTTTTCAATATTTTGATTAAGCTTATCAATGAATTCACTATTAGAAAATTTTGGATTGTTAAGAAGTTTTAGGCTTTCTTTAAGCTGTTTGGTGACTTTAAATGGTTTGAAGAGAGGTTTCTCTATTGGTTTGACAACTTTTGTTTCTTCAGTTTTAGTTCCAGAAGCTGATGGTTTATTAATTAACCTTTATCCTAAGACTTGAAGATATTTATTTGTATAATTGTTTTGTTCCATAAGACTTTTAATGTCTTTAGGGTTAACAGGTTCATCTTCTGTTCTTGTTTTAAAAAGACAAGCTATGACAAGATTATTGTCTTTATCTTTTAAATTTGAAAGATAATACTGATTGGTAAGAGGTAATTCAGATTTAATTAACTCACCATCTTTATGATGCCAGACAGTAAGAACATTTGCTGATTTATCTTCAATTAGACCAATACTCCAAGGATAATCGATTTCATTCTTAATTATGTAAGCATGAAACCAATTGAAAAATAGAATGTTTATTTTCACTTTGTTAAGAAATTCATAGAATTTTTCTTGAATTTTTTTCCTGTTTGATCCCTTATAATTTTTAAAAAAACCATTCCCTTTGCGGAGTCCATTCCACAGACTAGAAATTGTTTGTTTGGCTGGCTGTGGTAGGACTAGTAATCATTTTCCCCTTCCTCTGGAAGAGGATGGTGTCACAGACTTGGGCATGCGACTAATTTCCCTGTAAGTATTCAGGTGTTTGAGGTACCTTTGATATATTCTATGTCAAAATAAAAAACACTTAAGATTGCTTACCATCTAGCAAAAATTTGTTTGGATGCTAAATTTTTAACATCCTTTTGCAAAATGTCTTTTGCATATTTGCAATCGACTCTTACCAAAAACTTTTGATTTAATAAATCAAATTAAAATTTTGAAATGCAAAGAACAATTGCTAAAACTTTCTTTTTTACAATGGAATATTTTTGCTGTGCAGGATTCCAATGTTTTGAAGTATATGCAATGACATGTTCTTTGTCTGCAATATGCTGTTTGAGAATGCCACCATAACTAATGTAAAAGGCATCTGTTTCGACAATTTTGAATGACTAGGGATTTGGAAGATAAAGGCATGGAAGATTCTTTACCTATGATTTTACCTATCTGACAATATTTGTATGAACATCTGACCAAGGAGGAGGGCTCTTTTTCAGACGGTCATGAAGAGGTTTGATGAGATTACTTAGCTGAGGGAAGAAATCAATGACATAGTTTAAACAACCAAGAAATCTTTGTAATTGATTTTGATTAATAATTTGATTTGGAAACTTGCATGTGAATTCAATGACTCTATTGATTGGATTTATTGTTTCCTGATAAATGTTATGACCAAGAAACCTAATTTTAGTTTGAAATAAATTTATTTTTGATTTGGAGACCGCAAGACCATTTTTCTTAATGATTCCAATGAAAATATTAATATGTTTGAAATGTTGATCTATAGATTAAGAAAAGATTAACACATCATCAATATAGACGATGGTAAAGTTTGAATATGGATTAAAAATTTCATTCATGGTCCTTCAGAGTTCTGAAGGAGCATTCTTTAATCCAAAGGGTATCACGTTCCATTCATATTGCCCGAAGGGAACAGTGAACTCTGTTTTCTAACGATCACTTTCTTTGATTTGGATCTGCAAGAATCTAGATTTCATATCAAATTTTAAAAATATCTTAGCTGAATGCAGTCGTTTAAGATGGTCCTTTTTATTAGGAATCGGATACTAAATCCATTGGGGTGCTTGATTGAGAGGTTTATAGTTTATGACGAATCGAGGAGTTCCTCTTTCGATCTCTGCTTGTTTATTGACATAAAATGCAAAACAAGACCATGGATTCTTGCTTTTCCTAATGAGTTCTTTTGCCAAGAGATCATTGATTTATGACCGACAGTATTGAAGAAGTTCATGATTCATCTGGATTGGTCTAACTTTTGTGGGAATTTGCCTTTCATTGAAATCTTTTTCTTAAGGAAGATCCAGCATATGTTTTTTTCTTTCCCAGAAGGCATTGGGGAGATCAGAACAAATTGATCCTTGAATTTGTTCAAGAAGAGATTGAATCCTTTTCTAGATATGAGGTTGATTAAGTTATGAATCAATATTCTTAAAGGAAATTTCTTCTTTGAAATAATTTATTTGATTCTGTTTATATTGGATTAAATTACGATTTCTTAAAATTGGCTTCCTAAGAAATCTAAAAATGATTGATTTACCAAGATGTTAGGTGATATAAAATTCAAGCACAACTTGCCAGAGAAAAGGCTCAAACCAGGCGAGACTTGGGAACGTTCTGTGAACAATTTGGTCTTCCTTGTGCTAAAAGGAAGGCAAAACCAAAATCAAAATCAAAATCAAATCAAACCCAGAAGACAAAATATTACAAACACAGGGCAAATACTAAATCGAGAAACTTAAACATGAATTTAAGTCCAAACCTCTAATTGACAATATTAAAGTCCCAAAGAAACCTATAATTTGTTATACTTGTGGCAAACCAGGTCACATTAATAAATATTGTAAGTTAAAGAAAAGAATAAAATCTTTAAATCTCGAACCACCTATTGAAGAACAAATTAATAATTTTTTAATTGAATCATTTGAAGAAGATTCTGAAAGAGAATCCTCCGAAGATTTAAATCAAATCTAAAATGATGATTTATCATCTAGAGGAGAATCAGATTCTCCTGAAGTCAACGTCCTAACAAAAGTGCAAGATCTCTTATTTGAAGTCCTTAATTCAATTTAGGACCCTTAAGATAGGAAAATCTATTTAGAAAAAATAAAATCTTTAATGGAAGCAAGTTCTTCTAAAACTTTTAAAGAACTAATCATTAAACACTAATATGATCTTATAGAGACACTTAGGAAACTAGAAAAGAAGTCTTCTAAGAAAACCGTAACAATCCAAGACCTCCAGTATGAGATTAGTAATCTCAAAAGAGATGTTAAAGAACTTAAAGAACAACAACAACTGCATCAAATCATAATATCTTAGCTACAAGATATCAATATTAAATCTTTAGATTTAGAAAAGGGAAACTCCTTAGAAAAGCAAAGTCAAAAGACTGAAGAACATGAAAATGAAAAAATTATTGATATAATCAATCAATTCAGAATCCAAAAATTCTTTATTAATATCAATATAAAAATTGATGATTTTGTCGTTAATACTGTCACATTATTCAACACAGGGGCAGATTCAAACTGTATTATAGAAGGATCAATTTCAACAAAATATTTCAAGAAAACTTCAAAACAACTCAGCACAACTAGTAGTTCAAAATAAAAAAAATAGATTTAAACTCTTCAGCAATCATAGAATATATATATAAAAATTGAGAAACATAAGACGAAGACATAGGATGAACCCACCTGCTCTGCCTTTCTTTTTCATTTCCATTTCATTTTCATTTTGAACCCTAGCCGCTACATACTAAAATAACCCCTACCATTGCCGTTGCTCATTCCTACCGCTGCTCGTCGCTCGATGCTCGTCACTACTCATTGCTCGGTAAGTTACCTTCTCTGTTAGTTGTGTTAAAATATATTGCAATTTGCATACAACATCTTTTGTTTTTTTGCTTGAAGACTCCTTTATCGTAAAGTATAATATGGATCTGTCCTATAGGAGTATTGTAAAAAGGAGAACTTTAATCGCATTCTATTATCGATACTGGTTCTGGTTGTTCCGTCATTGGCATGTTTTCTCTTACCTTAATTGAGCTGCAAAAAATAATTCACACAACTAAATTAAAAGTAGAAAAGGATTAGATGACGTAGGAGTCTATATGTTCTATGTTAACTTCTGGTGACTAACATTCATCATGATGCAAAAGTTTCCATACATAAGGAAGCAAATTGTTAGTACAATTACTGTAGGCTTCATAAACATTGTTAAGTCTTACAACAATTTGAACATCCTGATAGTGAAGCTACATCTTTGTTCTTTGACTTTTATTTATTCACCCTATCATTGTTTAATCTTATTATAATTAAGCTAAGGATCTTGTAGTATTTACTTCAATGGATGTCTCCCTCAATCGACTTTAGATATAAGATTGCCAAGCTACTGGTGCAAAGGGGTTCTCAAGTAAGCGTAGTGGATTCACCTTCTATAGTACTAACTTTTCTCAAAAATAAATACCAATGCTAAAAACTTAAACAAATTTTATCTTGTAGATAGGAGCAAACTAAAGTACATAGCAGGAGAATAATCCTTTAGAAGATCACCTTTTTTGTAAGTAAACTCCCTTCATATACAACGCCCTTCTAATACAATGCATTAGAGCAACAAATCAGAGTACATGACATCTAATTTAACTAACTAATTTATATAAATATAATGGCTAAAGTAAGTGTATAAGCAAAAAAGAAAAAGATTAAAGAGAGTGCAACCTGATTCATTCTATGTTATAAGTCAAGAGCTTTTAAGCCTTGATCACAAAATATTAACATGGCAACTTAATCCAAAAAAGCTTTATAGTACATAACAAACAACAAGTCCAGAAGTATAAGAAAAAAGTTCATTCAACTTGAAACTAACATTCTAAAAGCTGTATTACGTGTAAGTTGTTGCTGTGAAGCAACTTAACACTAAAAAACTTTATAATACATTACAAACAATAAGTCCAGAAGCATATACCATAATCCACCATTAAGATCATACAAATTAACTAACTTATGCATTTATTTATATAAGGACTAAACATTCAGCTAAAGATTTCAAAATAAATGGAATGCCACACATCAAAGGCACTGACTGAGTGTATTATTAGTAGATTAGGACAACGTGCTAAACATATAATTCTGGAGTTTGTACTTTGTAGTGTGCTTATTGTGATAAGTTGGTTTGATTCCATTTCTAGAAATTTTCTCATAGGTTTATTATGTATTTTTTTTTTTTGCTATGGAAAGCTAATTATTTACTTGATTTTTGTGTAAAAAAAATGGTCAACCCGACCATCCGAACCAAACCAATCTATAGATGTTCGGTTTAGTTTGGTTCGAATTTGATTATCAAAAAATAAGAAAATTGAACTAAACTAAACTAATTAATTTTGATTGGTTCGTATTTATTTTTCCCAAAGAATTGAACCAAACTGACTCGATTACACCCCTAGTTGCGAGGCAGTAATGGGTGTTTAAAATCCGAATCAGTCTAATGACCCTATTGAGCTAAAGTCAATGTAAATGAGTTTAGATTTTGAATTAGATATAGTGTATTTTTGGGTCAAGTTAGGGTTATGTTTTAAGTTGTCTTAACTCGACTTGGTGTTACATAATATTTTAAAACTTAGAATTTTTTTTTTGACAATTAGTGATAAGTAATAATTTTTTTAAATTTAAATTAATACTTTTTACAAAATGTTATAATATATTTATGTCGATATGAACTATTTTGAAATATATATTGAAAAATATCACATACTTTTAGTTTCCTATTTCTAAAAATCTTATGACTTAGTTATATAAATGTCTATATTTGTATAATTTATTTTATTATTGAGTCAACACGGTCTTGACTTGGTCATTTGTTGGACACAATTAGGTCACATTAGGGTCCAAAAAATTAGTCTAATCAAAATATTAGATCAGGTTCGGGTCAAAATAAACCCGTCCCAATTTGTCCCATGATCACCTCTATACACAATTGTTCAAATCTGCAAAATCAGAAGGAGATTTATGAGCCTGTGCTTTGTGAACAAATTCAAATATAATAAACAACATGGAGCAATTTAATTAAGGTTTATAAAAATTAAAATATTTCTCATAACAATACCACTTTTAACGCACAACAGCTAACTCAATTTTATTATAAGTCCAAATTCTACAAATAATAAGCTCATAATAAAATAATTGTTTCAATCAAAGAATAATGAACTCATTTAGAATAAGGAAGGTATCGAGTTCGAGCCTTGTGAAGGAAAAAAGTCAATGCTAAGAGAGCTTTACACCTTTATAGTTCGACCTGACTCAACTTCAAATTAGTTGGGCTCAATACGACTTTCGGATACCAGAGAGTTTACACAAAAAAAGGAAAATTTGATGCTAATATCATCTTTAAGCTAATTATATATAATAAATTTAAAATAAATATGTATTTAAATTAAATTATTTTATATTTTTAAAATTATTTGTAATCAAAATCTTATTAATAATTTTTTTAACTAAAAAGGAAGTTTTTTCTTAAAAAAATCAATTAAAATCAAACATGCACTAAAGCTAACAACCATATATGTAGTATATACACATACAAGGAAGCATTTCAAATTAGGCTTGGCAATATAAATTCTACCCGTGGATACCCAACCCACCACAACTCGCAGGGGACTAGTTTAAAACTCGCCCCATAGCAAGGCTAGGTGGGAGTAGGTTTGGGGTTGATCTATCCTGCCCATACCCGCACCCTATATATAAATAAATATTATGATTAGTTTACTTATTAATAAAGTTAATTTTATTAATTATATTTTTATTAGTTTAATGTTTATTTTAAATATATTTTTTAATTTATGAAATGATGAATTAATTTTGAGATAGTGATTGATTATTTTATAAACTTAATTTGAAATATTCATAAGTGTAGTTTGAAACGGGTCGGATGTAGGTTTTGATATTTTTCTTGCAGGGCTAGTGTTGGTTTTAATACCTAAGAGTACGAGGCGAGGTCAGATTATGAAAAACCTGCCCCATTGCTAAGCCTATAATCTGAATACAATGTAAGCGTAACTAATGCTTTAAAAATTGGTTCAACTGGACTGGTTGAACCATTTGAATTGTGAACCGATCACCCCACCAGTTCTAATTTATCCAAAAAATTGGATAAGCGGTTGAATCGCAAAAAAAATAGTAAAAGACCAAGAAAATTGGTAAAAGCTAGTAAATCGTCCAATTGAACCAACCAATTTTTAATTTATTACTTCAAACTGATTTTTTTAAAAAAAGAAAAAGAAAAAAGAAAAATTATATGACTATAATATTAGCGACTTAACCACTAGTTGAACTGATTAAACCAAAAACCACTCACTTCATTAACTCAACAGTTGAACCAATTTTAAAACATTGAGCTAACACTGTGAGTTGCACAATATAGCCAACCTAAGCTAAAATTCAACATTTGATCGATGGGTGCAATTGCGTTCCCAAGTCCCATTGTGTTCTTGTTCTTACTTAAATAACGGTGTCTTGTCACGGTATATTAATATTTGAGTAAACCTTCAAATTGGTCTTTAAAAATTTTAGTAACTAACACATTAGTTTTTGAGAAATGAAAACCACTAACTTAGTTTCTAAGAATTTCAAATGCTAGTTAAATTAATCCTTCTTAGAGACTAAGTGTGTGTTTGGATTAGAGTTAGCAACCTTAAGTTTGAGTCAAGTTATTTTTGCAAACTTAAATTTAGTTGAAAGTGAATTTGCAGTAACGTAATTTATGTTTAAGAACTTTTATCTCAAAAATGAGTTTGACAAAATGAATGTTGTTAGATGAAAGATTAAAATCACTTTTGAAGTAAAATTGAAAGAAAAAATGCTCTTCAACGGACTTTTGCCCAATGAAAAAATAAGAAATTATTACTTTCACTCCAACTAAAGTTTAGGATTATTTTTCATTGAAGTTAACAGAATTTTCCCAGAAGCAAATTTTGCCAAACATGTTGACACATCTTTCAATGCTCCAAACATACTTTTAAAATTCTCCAACTACAAACTAAACACACTCTAAATTGTCATACACATTAGTCCTTATTAGATACTAATTTGATTGGTATTCAAGATTCTTTGGGATCAAGTTGAGAGTTTTCTTTTCTCAAGAACTAATGTAGTAGCCACTGAACTTTATAAGATGAAATTTAGGAGTTTACTCTTAACATTTTAATGCAACCAAAATGTATAAGGACATGTTTGGTTTGCCCTTTTAGAGTAGAAAGAAAGGGAAAAGTCTTTTCTTCTCTTTGTTTGGTATTAACTCAAGGAGAAATTTTAAAATCTAAAGTATTACTTCATAAAATTTTTTAAAGTTCATTTTTAATTTAATAATATTTTTTTATGTAACAATGTTATAGTTATAAGTGTTATGTGTTACAATTCGAATGAAATAGTATAATTCTCCGAAAGTACTCAAGAACCTCTTCAACTTGAGGATGTAAAGGAAGATATTCCTTTTCTTTTCATGGTCCCCACATTATTTTTCCCTTTCTTTTTGAAGGGATTGAGAGGAAAATGAAACTTACTTGTCTTAACTCACTTTATTCACTTTTTCAATTAATTAGATTAGAGATAATAAAATAATTTAATATTTATTTACATATATTTTTTTTCTTTTATATTCAATGATGTCAAATAAGATAAATAATGACATTCTTCCACTTCTCCTCCCTTTCCTTCTATTTTATTTTTTTTTTCTTTCCAGACACCAAATAAAGTCTAAATGACCCAAATTGGATTCTCTCTAGTTTTAATTAAAACTGCGTAAGGTGTAGTTAATTAATTGAAAGTTAGAATTCAACAATATTTAAAAAAAATATTAAAATTATTTTTAAAGGTTGAGAATTTTTTGTAGTTTCTTCGTCTTTAAGTAAACTTATTGCATAAGGCCTAATCCTCTTTGTTTATTGAGTCAGATCATGATCTTTAGCCATTCATTACAACTTAATTTAGTGATTTATATTTTTCTAATATTTAATTGAAAAGATATTAAAGAATTATATATTTAGGAAAGCAAGAACTACGAAAAAAAGAGAAAGTAACTCTATTGCAAAATTTGCCTATTATTATCCTTTACAGTTTGAACTACTAGTTATTATACCCACAGAAACGCACGTGACTTGTGAACGACAAATGTGAGATATAAAAATAAAGGTTTTTTTATTATACTATTTTATGATACAATTTGTTTTATATTTTTTGATCAAACACTTATAAAAGGGACAGGGACGATCATGAACTCATGTCATGAGTAAAACACGACTTTCTTTGGGAGTCCAACTCCTTTTGAGCTCAATTTTTTTTTCCTAATACAATTTACAGTTTAAAGGAAAAATTAAATAATATGAATATAAAAATAACTTGTTGTTTATCTTTTAAGATATAGTTTATATCAATCAATAACATTGATACGATAGACTAATGTTTTTCCTTTGTAGAGACAGCAAGTTAGCAACCCTATATGTTAAAAGCACCAAAAAGGAATATTATTACTCAATAATCATTGTTGAAGGCTTGAGCCTTCATTTTTTACAGTTTTTTTGGTGCAAATGAAAATAACAAAAACAAGAGTACAATCTAACAAACATGACCCCAACGAGATTGGCTAAGAGGAAACTCCACATCCCTTCAGAGGATAATGATGAATCTTTAGCACCTCTGCATCAAGGGCTCCTTTCTTTGCTAACAAATCAACGCTAAAATTTGCCTCACGAGTAACATTATTGATCTGAACTTCCCAATCCACTCGAAGCAAGGTCTGGATGTCTTCCAAGATCAAACCAAACTGATGGTATCCCCCATTCTAGCCCTTGACAAGATTTACTGCCTCTAATGAATTGGATTTGCAGTGGACTCTATGAAGTCACTTGTCCCAAGCTAATTGGAGACCATGGAAAATGGCTTGTAGCTCTGCCACTAGATTTGTTGAGACTCCAATGAATTTGGAAAATCTTACTGTTCAATAGTGGATATTGAGTTATACCTAGATAGACACATTTTGGTAGTTTCCTCCTTACGCAGTAACAACAAAGTGTGTTGGAACGGGGGGTTGGTACCTATAAAAAGACTCTAACGCTCAAGTCAGGCTATACATAAGAAGGGTTTATGCTGTAAGCAATAAGTTACTTGTAGAAGGTGAATAAGCTTGATATTTATAGAGTGTAATTAGGGTTTTGTCTCCCTTAATTGTAGCAAGAAATTCCTATAAGATCGGAACACTGATATTGTAGTTATGAGCAGTTTGGGTAGTTATGGGCGCTATAATTTCGTAAGATTGTGATTGACAGTTAGGAATATTTTGGGATTGATCCACTATGCAAATCTCGTGATCATGATGCACTTGCCCAATGCTACGGTCTGACATACGTGGTATTGAGGTCTTGACAATGTGTCACCAATGCTTGGCTAGAGTGTCCATGGCAGACTCCGGTGGGACGCAATCCGAATTGATCCACTAGACGTGGTCTGGATCACGATCCAGAACAGTTGTCCCCAACTTGGCGCTTAGATGTGACAGCTAAGTGTCAAGATACATGAGTTTTGATAGGAACACAAGGCACGTGATGTACAAAGGGATCCTAGACAGAGTTAATGTTAGATCTCACGATGTTTTCTCCAAAGTGTCGAGGTCCATGATACATCATAGTATGCCTCTAGGGTTAATGAGTAAGGCTGGGATCCGAGTTGGATTGCTCTGCTTATTTCATCAAATTTGTTACCCGAGGTATGTCATTGGTTGCTCCCATGTGTAGTTCACATGGTCCTTGTTGTCCTTTCTTGCAGCCTTTATTTTGCGATTTGTAGCAGTCTGAACTTGCTTTGTGAACCATATCAAAAACCCTTTTAAAAAGGATAACAGTTTCAAGCTGCTTCCCAACTGCCTATTACTCTCGTGGCCAATCACAGTGAATGAGCATTAAAACGTGGCTTTGAATGTTCATTCAGTTTGCCTTCTCAAGAGCCAATCAAAATGCTTCATTTTCTTTATAAATGGGGAATATTTGCATTGAGGCTGACATTCTTTTTGTTCTCTGATCGTTTTTGAGAGTGATCTTTTTCTAGAGGATGACTTCTCTTTCATTAATTGTGAACATGTGGAGGATTGTGCCTCATTCCGAAACCATTTTTATGTTCTTCCCAAAATTCTTAAAGGTGTTTTCTTTTCCCCAACATGTTCTTCAGATGGAGGCCTTTCTTACTATGCGTAATGGTTCTGTGAGGACCAAGTAACTACCCTATATGGGTTGGTCAACATACATTTGGGTAGCAAAAGCCTTTCTTTCCAAGCCTACACAGGGGTGTGCAATCTTTCTGCGCATACTGGGAGGATTCATCGTTTCTACTGTAGTTCTTGTGATGCATGGAAATGCTCCGTACTTCGTCCTCATTCTTTCCTGACTATTCTGGAGGCACTAGCCAAGTACCTTGGTTTTACTCTGAAGTGTAGTTAGATATGCAGGAGGGTGGAACAATCTCTTTGAGCAACTTGGAGTGAAGCATTCTCCTCATGTTGGCCAATAAGGAAGAGATGAGTGCTGGTTTCTGGAAGAACCTTGGAGGTGGCCTTGGTCAGCGGTCATCATCATCATCACTATCTTTGTTTGGCTTCTTTCCTGGCTCTCTCCAATAGGAATTCTTGACTTAGAGTAGTTTATGAACTATTTTTTGTAAGGCTGACGATGTATAAAATGAGAATAATAAAATTCATTTTTTGAATCTTATATCTTCTATTTTTCATTGTTTGCTTTTTTGGCCGAGATGAGTCCAATGCTCATCATTTAACGTCGTCATGTTCATGTTGCCCCCAGCTTGATGCTTGACTAATATAGTGAAGTATCAAGGTAAGTCTCAATGCCCCGAGGTGATGGAGTCTGCACTTTACGGAGGGCGGCGTCTTCTCTCCCCCTTGTCAATGTAGGCTATTCTTGATTCTGATAACGTCTTACCAACCTCTGTGGGTGTTTCCAGGGATTACATGGCAAAGAGAAGAGTAACGATGCCAAGGAGGCCAATTGTTAAGGGACCCTTGGTACTTTCCCCTAGGAGGACTGTATATCCCTGGGTTGGAGATGACGTCTAGAATAATAAGTTTGAATTCTAGACTAGGAAAGACATTAAGGATCTCAAGGTGTATCTGAGACTGACAGAAGGTGGCATAGGGGACCTTGAGTATCAAGTTCTGGCTTTGGGGGAGAACAAAAGAGTGTGTTCATCCCCGACAATGTGGCCAAAAACTTGATATGTGTAAAATACACTAAGAGCAAGTGCACTTTATCGCAAAGTAATATAGGACTTGTGTCCTGGTTGTCAATCTCATGAAGAATAAGTGGTAATTACTAGATTCACTAAACTCTTGGTTATTTAGAATATCGAAAGTGTCAGAGAAATTCAAAATAAAATCAGAAAACATGTTAAGAAGAATAATGGACAGTTAAATAATGTAGAGATAATCAAATAGGGAGAAACTAGGGCGCAAGGTTCACTTGAATTTAATTAATCAGATTTTCACTCATTTATGATGTAAGGTAATTTTTTTGCTAATATTCTCTTAATTGCTATTGAATCCCATTGGTTATTGATGAAACAATATTCTATTCTTAAATTAAATCACCTATTTGGTCATTTAGTTGAATTAATTAAGAATACATTAAGTCCCAATTCAAGAGATGAACTAACACAATCATTAATTCCATTGATAGAATAGATTGATGTCTGGCCATTCACTAATCTAATCCTAAGTTTATCATACAAGTCCACTCATTGAGTGCGGATGGTCACCGTTCAAATAATAAATTAATATATGCCAAAAGAGATTAAGTTCTGATAAGAATACATGCAATATAATAAATCCTAAAAGAAATTATCCTAATCAAATCTGAGATCAAACCCAATTAATTAAGAAAACAAGATCCTCTATAGCCCTTGTTATGAGATTAGCTACTCATGTTCAATGCAAAAAATCCCAAATCACAATACAAATCCATGGAAAGAAAACTCAAAGAAATGGGAAAACTAGAGGGAAAGAGAAATCAAAACCCCTTTTGCAGTGATTATGATTTTCAAGCCTTCAAGTCCTCCAAGTGTCTCTCTTCTGATCTACTTCTCAAAGTTTGCCGTCACAAAAGTGTTTCTCAGGATTAGGGATTTTCTATGTTCTGCTTGAATTATGGCGTAACTCTTCGATTAATGAAAAATAATGTGTACTTTTACGTGACCAGCACCTAGGTGTTGTCTTCTAGGTGCTCAAGTGCTGAGTCACTAAATCAAAAACGCATTGTGTAACATGTTACGTGCTCCAGCGCTAGGCGCTGAGACACTAGAGAGATTGGAGGCTTTCTGTTTGAGTGCTAGCTCTTGGGCGCTTAGGCGCTGAACCACTAGAGAGAAATTGTGCTTTTTATCCTTGTAAAAATTGTCCAGTCTTCTTCCATGCAAATTTTCCTATCAAAAACCATTAAAACTCATAATAAGAACACAATTAAAAATAATAAAAATATAATAAAACTTGATAACAAAGTTCAGTAAAAAATATCTAAAGAAGATGAAAAACCGAGAAAATGAACCATAAAAATATGAAAATTTCAAGGTTCATCAACTCCCCCAAACTTAAGATTTTGCTTGTCCTCAAATAAAGAATATGAATCAAAATTAAGATTAAACTCAACATCCAAAAATAAGAATCAAGTTTGGCAATCAAATCTAATCAAGTAAGATCATTTAACACTTAAAACAATTAAAGGCTTGGGTCTAGCTTGCATCTTTTCTTCTTACTAACCAATTGAGGTCACTCATCTTTCTATCGCTCAAGTGTTTAAGGGAAAAGAGATCACTCCAGTTTCTCTTGAAAAATGTAATACCATAAGCTTGGTTATCAATCTCATCTTCACTTCCAAGTTCACAAATATAACAAGAATCAAAATGGCTTCCTTTGGTTGTAACGGGGCCAAGGGTATAAAGAAAGGTAAGAAAAAGATAAAAAGGGTAAAGAATATTCATGGATAATTCAATACAAATCAGAATCAGGTCGAAAAGATGATAAATGGAGCATAATACATAAGAGTATAACAAATTTTCACTTTCAACTCAATATTTTCATTATTCTTCACCAACAATCTTTTTTTTTTTCCTTTTTTCAATTTTTTTTCTTTTTTTCCTCCTTTCTTTCAACCTTTGAAGACAAAAGCAACCTTTCAAGACTTTTCAAATAACACATAAGTTGATCCATTATTCAAAAATCAACGCATCCAACTTGATTATTCAATTAGGTATCCAAAGAAATCAATTTCAGACTCAAATGGGGCAACTAAAGGATTATTTTATCAATGCAACTTTGGAAGTCAAGAAAGAATTAAGCCTAATTGCCTTAATTATATTCAAGTGTGTATGTGAATCATTAAACTCTCAACAAGATATCAAAACAAGTTCTAGCACACATCAATCAAGAGAAATCTCACTCTAGAAGAAAAATATGATTTTATTTATGAAAAATCCAATTATTAAAGCTCAACACTTATTTTTTAGCTAAGTTGATAGAGAGAATAAATGCAAGTAGACTTTGTTAATTTTCAACTAAGATGCTAAATTCCACTTAACTTAATTGAACAAGATTGCTTCACACAATATCAACTCATGAGTAGTGGATTCCTCTCTTAAACATATCTCTATCAGCATAGTATTTATTCAAGAAATTAATACTTAATTCTTACTTTATTACTAGTAATACTCAACTGTTCATTGATTTTCCAAAAAATTTAAAAGTATCCCCCACACTTAAGATGAACATTGTCCTCAATGTAAATAAAAATAACAGAATTGAGGATAACGAAACTTCTTTGAAAATTAAACACAAAGTCAGAGGGAAGCGTGCAACCATAAGCTCAAACGTCTAGTCTGATTGAGCGGCGACATTTTGTCAAAAAATGCACAAGAAAAACAAAAAGTATTAATTTTTTTAATATGAAAAACAAAGCAAAAGGAAATAAATGAAAAACCAAATGCTAAGGATAGAAACATAGGTTGCCTCCTGTGAAACGCTTGTTTAACGCCATGAGCTCGACGTTGCTTGGTTTATTCAGGTAAATCAAGGTGGCTTAAAGTGCCAAAAATAAGATGACCCCTTCTCTTTTTCAAAGCAGTGCCTCGCGCTCTGACCATTTATCAAGAATGTCTATAGGCCATCTTTCTTCACCTCTAGCACACCATATGATAAGATGCGAATAATCTCATATGGTTCACACCCTTTTGACCAAAACTTACTAAGAAGAAGACGAAGATGTGAGTTATCGACAAGAATTTTATCCCTAATCTTAAACTCATGCTGCTTGATACACTTGTCGTGCACATCTTCAGGAGCAGCCTCCTGTATATATGACGACGCAGAACTTTCCACAACATCAGTAGTAGCTATGCAATTACATGACTCAAAGGAACTAGAAGTTTTGACAGAATTAAAAATATTGAAAAATACTTCCTTGTCATTAAATTGCAAGGTCAACTTCCCTTGACAGACATCAATCATGGTATTTTCAGTAGCAAGGAATGGGCACCGAAGTATGATTGGGATCCTTGAGTCCTCCTCCATGTCCAACATAATAAAGTCTGCTAGGAAAATAAATTTTTTGACCTTCACCAGAATGTCTTCCAATACACCATGAGGTTAAGTGATGGATCTATTAGCCAACTATAGTAAAATGTTAGTAGGTTTTGGCTTTTGCATCCCTAATTTCTTAAAAATAGAAAAATGTATCAAATTAATACTAGCTCCTAAATCATAATACTTTCTGAAAATAAGAGTTACCAATAGAGCAAAGGATAGTAAAGCTGCTTGGATCTTTTAATTTTGGTGGTAACTTCTTCAAGAGAATGGTGGAGCACTCCTCATTTAAACATATAGTCTCAAATTCCTCAAGCTTGCATTTGTTTGTAAGTATTTCCTTTAAGAACTTTGCATACTTGAGCATTTGAGAGATGACTTCAATGAACGGAATGTTAATTTGTAATATTTTGAACATCTCCAAGAATTTGGGAAATTGCTTGTCTTGTTGAGTGTCCCTGAGCCTCTGAGGGAATGGAATAGAGGGCTTCGGTGACTTACTTACCTGTACTGCGAAGGGTACTTCACTTGCCTTCTTCTTTTCCACAGTAACTGACTCATCAAGAGTATCCCCGTGCTCTTACATTTCCTTCTCCTTACCATTTCTTAGAGTAATTGCATTGACCTGTTCCTTCGGATTAAGCTCAGTAGTGCCAGACAATGTCTCGGTGTCTTTTCTGTCATCAAGGTAGCCAACTGGCTAATTTGAGTCTCTATGATCTTCATCTGAGCCTCTAAACTCTAGATGTATTTCATTATAGAACTTTCAAAGCTTGGCTTCTCTTCAGATGCTTGGAAACCTGGAGGTGATTGTGGAGCTCTCTGCTGACTCTGCTGATTGCCCTGTTGATTTACCTATTTGAAATTGGGATGGTCCCTCCAATTAGGATTGTACGTATTATAATATGGATTGTACTACTGCCGGTTGAAATTACTAACAAAATTTACTCCTTCGGGCTCAGGGGCAAAGGGACTACCAACTTGACAGTTTGAACTTTTATGCCCCTCTCCACCACATGCTTCACAAATGACTGGTGGGGCTGTAATATTTTCTACCATCAAAGTCTCCATATTCTTTGTCAATGCTTCCAATTGACTCTAAATGGCAGTAGAGGAGTCAACAACATGCACACTGACTTGTTTCTTTAGCATCTGACGCTTATTTTGCCATTGATAACTATTCAGCGCTATTTCTTTAATCAATGCATGGATTTCAGTCAGTGTTTTCCTCCATATTGTACCTCCTGTAGCGGCATCAATGAGTGAACAATTGGCAAGTGATAAATCATTGTAAAAAGTCTGTACCTATAACCATAAGGGTAATCCGTGATGTGGACATCTTCGTATCAACTCTTGAAAACATTCCAAAGCTTCATAGAGAGTATCCATATCAAACTGCATAAAAAAAAGAAATGTCATTCCTTAACTTAGTAGATTTAGAGGGAGAAAAATACTTATCCAGAAACTGTTATATCAACTGATCCTATGTGGTGATGGAACCCCTTGGCAGTGACATTAACCATTGACTCGCCTTATCCCTAAGAGAGAAAGGAAAGAGTTGCAATTGGATTGCATATTCTGTCACCCCATTATACTTGATAGTATCATACATCTGTAAGAACCTGGCCAAATGTTGATTTGGATCATCTGAAGGTGATCCACTAAACTGAACAGAAGTTTGCATCATGGAGATCAATGCTGGTTTGATTTCAAAGTTCTCTGCCACAACTGGTCTTGTAGTACTCCCTCCATACTCTTCAACCGTGGGCATGGAATATTCAAGCATTGTTCGCTCCACTGGGGTGGCTCATTTTTCACGATTCCCCTTAACTGTTATCTCTCTCTCCATCCTTCTTGTAGCATCTTCAGTCACAGTTTCAATATGAGATTACTTCTTTAACCTGTGAGTTATTTTCTCAATTTTTGGATTAAATGTCAAATTAGAAAATTGAAAACGAGTAAGTATAAACAAAAAAATATGAGCAAAGAGATGAAGTGATAAATTAATTAAAAATAAAAATAAAAATAAAATAAAAGTGTATCTAAATTAACTAGAGTTTTTCGCCTCTAATATTCCCAAACTTATTCCCTACAATAGGGCCAAAAATTCGATATGCGTAAAATACACTAAGAGCAAGTATATTACTAAGAGCAAGTATATTATTTCACAAAGTAATATAGGACTTGAGTCCCATTTGTCAATCCCACGAGAAATAAATGGTAATTACTAGATTCTCTAAACTCTTAGTTATTTAGACAATCGAAAGTGTAAGAGAAATTCAAAATAAAATCAGAAAACAAGTTAATAATGGACAGTTAAACAATGTAGAGATAATCAAATAGGGAGAAACCAGGGCTCAAGGTTGATTTGAATTCAATTAATCAGATTTTCACTCATTTATGATGTAGGTTAAGTCTTTTGCCAATATTCTTTTAACTGTTATTGAATCGCAATGGTCATGGATGAAACAATATTCTATTCCTAAATTAAATAATCCATTTGGTCATTTAGTTGAATTAATTAGGAATGCATTAAACCTTAATTCAAGAGATGAACTAACATAATCATTAATTCCATTAATAGAATAAATTGATGTTTGATTATTCATCAATCTAATCCTAAGTTTATCATATAGGTCCACTCATTGAGTGCGGATGATCACCGGTCAAACAATGAATTAATATATGCCAAAAGAGATCAAGTTCTAATAAGAATACATGCAATATAATGAACCCTAAAAGAAATTACCTTAATCAAATTCGAGATCAAACCCAATTAATCAGGAAACCAAGATCTCCCATAGCCCTAGCTATGGGATTAGGTACTCTTGTTCCATACAAATAATCTCAAATTACAGTACAAATCCATGGAAAGAAAATCCAAAGAAAGAGGAAAACTAGAGGGAAAGAGAAACCAAAATCCTTTTTATAGTGATTATGATCTTCAAGCCTTCAAGTCTTCCAAGGATTCGTGGTAATTCTCTCTTTGTGATCTGCCTTTCAAAGTCTGCCATCTTAAAAGTGTCTCTCAGGATTAGAGATTTTTTGCATTCTGCTCGAATTATGCCGTAACTTTTATATTAATGAAAAAAAACGCACGCTGTTACGTGACCAGCGCCTAGGCGTTGGCTTCTGGGCACTCAAGCACTGAGTCACTAAACCAAAAATATGCTGTGTAATGCGTTGCACACTCAGGCGTTGCCTTCCCAACGCTTAGGCACTAGGACACTAGAGTGACTGGAGGCTTTCTTTCATGCCAGTGCTCAAGCGCTGGCTCTTGGGCACTTAGGCGCTGAACCACCAGAGAGAATTTGTTCTTTTTCTCCTTGTAAAAATTGTCTAGTTTTCTTCTATGCATATTTTCCTATCAAAAACCATTAAAACCCGTAATAAGAACACAATTAAAAATAATAAAAACTTAATAAAACTTGAAAACAAAGTTCAATAAAAAAAATATTTAAAGAGAATGAAAAACTAAGAAAATGAATCGTAATATAAGATTTTGAAGGTTCATCACCCAAGATGATGTTATTCGTTGAGGGGCAGTCTATGGCCAGAAACATGAGCTTAAAAGTCTTGAAAAGTTTAGTGCTCTCCAGTCTTAGGTGAGTCTCAAAATACCTTGCTGGAGTGATCTTTTCTAAAGTGAACCAGGTAAGCTTTCCGTCATAGGGAGTCAGCTCAGAGCATGGAACTTCCAGGTTTTGGTTCAGGTCCATAAACATAATATCCGCTGAACTCCCTTAGTCTATGAAGATGCGACAGACCTCAGTATTTGAAATTATTCCTGAGATAACTAGCGGGTCATCATGATCTGGGATAATTCTGTAGTAGTCCTCGTCTGAAAAGATGATAGGGGGCGTCTTTTGATCTCCGGCCCGTGACTTGGGTGCTAAGTGGGATGTGCTCAAAACTGCCATCCAGAGCGCTTTCTTCCTGGTACCGTTAGACGACCCTCTGCCTGCGAACCCACCAGCAATAGTGTTGATGGTTCGATTGGGCTGGGCATGACAGTCATCATTGTCATCATATGGAGTGTCTTGGTTCCGATCTTACTGATTGTTAGTCTCACAGTAAGGTGGACTCTGAGATCTTCTCCTAAGACTCCAAGTTCTTTTTCTTTAGCGTGGAGAGGGGCTCTACTGAGGGTTGTGTCTTCTTTCTCTTCGTCCTCTACGACATTCGTCAATTTGGACATGGCTGATATACTGATTCGGCCTTCTTGCCCTAATTAGGAATTCGATAGCGTTGCAGAGTTGGAAACAATCTTCAATTTCATAGCTGTAGCTCTTGTTCCATGAACAATGTTTGGACGATCCTTATGCATATGTTTCTTTAGAGGGGGTGTGTAACACCCCTCGATTTAATAACTACGGCACAATTGTCATTATACCACGAATACTAAATTTTGGCATGCTACAACTTTTTACAATAATACTTATCTAAATTAAACGATTGTACATATACAGAAAATATGAGCCACGAATGAAATAATACACAAGCCATCATTAGCACATATAATTCAACGAGCCAAAATCAAAATACAGTTCATAGGACTAGATAATTAATTTAAAGCATATATAGTGCGGCGTATTTCACATACCGCTCAAAATAAAATACATCAAGTTGGACTTTAAAATGCAGGTATACTCAAATTACACCTTAATATAAGTAATGCAGAAGGAAACATAAACTACCCATAAAGATATCTACGTCAAGGAGTTGGGTACTCCATCGGATCCACCTCGGGATCCTCCCCCGGGTCACCTGAAGACACAAAAATAGGATAGAGTGCAGTCCCGCGAGCAGGTGCCCTAGCAACTGATACCATCGAATCCTCTTGGTCTCTAGGGGTGTGAAGCGGATCACCCCATAGCTCTCGAATGGGTAGAGCAAACTCCACATGCACTGATGTAGTAAGAGTCAGGATAGGGTCTCCATCACGAGTCTTCCTCACAATCAAGATCAAGTCTCCAACATACCGTATAGGCTCTCCAGCCCAGTCAACTCACCACGCATTGGCGCCACTAGTGAACACAATCATAATGAACCCAATAAAACCCCTTCTTGAAGACATCACCAAATATAAGAGATCGAACTAAGTAAAATCTGGAAGGAATCAATCACGTCCCCTCAACAGTCTTTAACCAAGAGTTACATAGGACAAGAATAATATATACAAGAGGTGAGATATCCAACTCCATTACCAATTATAGAAGTAAGAAACATAAACGGCGTAGGACGCCCACCTAGCATTACAAGAAATATAAACAATATCAAGAAGCAGAAATTAAACAACTTAACAATCCTAGGCAGTTATAACATCAATAGGATAGCAGTTCCAGTAATCATATACATTAAACGCCAAGTAATATATTGACTCACTATGCACATATACATGATATCAAAATCCTATTCCATGGAGTAAGACACAAACATCGGAGATGAACGTCCCAGAAGATCTGTCCCCCCTAATTAGACAGTCTACGTCGGGCCACGAAAAGCAATAGTGGTTTGTTAGGCTGCCAGTGCATTGCAACAGTGCTCACGGCCAGGGATATACAATGTGATAGCATAATGACTAGTAAATCACCGCGCCCTGACGTCCTCATAAGGCGTATTCAAGGCCCCACTATCTTGTAAGTTCTTTTTCACTCCTAGGCATAAAACGCCATAACTGTATGATGCTCAAACGCATATTCAATGAAATCAAATCATATCTGACTTAATAGTCTATCTGATGTTTCCAGGGTCCAGTTCATCGGCCCAATAGCACAATGATGCCAATGCATGTTCTCTCAGAGTATCTCAATTATACAAATTCAAGAATTATGCCTTTTAAAATTATAAGCCAAAATAGTCATCAACAGATTTGGGTCCCACTCACGGGCCCGATAACGAAGTCGTCATTCATAATTAATTTAGGACATACCATTGTCTCATAAGGTTTTATCATTATTCTTCTCTTTGTCCTTAATAAGATTCATTTAATTAAATGTCTTATGATTCTCAAAGTCTCACTTACACTCTTAATTCTCGTTTATCTAATTCAATTAGTCATTCTCTTTATTCATAATAAAACTTATTTAATCAAGTGTCTTATGATTCTCAAAGTCTCACTTTAATTTAGCATTTCTTATGAAATTCTTCTCTAGAGGAATTCTCTCATTTTGTTAAGTTCCTTACTTTAAATTTGGTCATATTTACTTAGAAAATTATTCTAAGGCTTCCCAAGTTTCACACATCCTTATTCTTTTCTTAGGTTCAAAGGTTCCTTTTAGGTTATCAAATTGATTTCCTTTCATTACATCATTAACTATTTAATCACTTAATTAATTAATTGTTATAGTTGCATAAAGTTACATGAATTGACCCATAAATAATCCTAGAGGCTGTGAGCCTTTCTGAGATTTGGATTCTCAAATTTTCATTCAATTAATTACATTTATCCTTTTAATTAATTATATCTTCAACTTGTTGCAAATTTTCACCAAGAACACCCAATTTTTGGGTTCATGGCCGTAAGCCAGGAGTGGGCAAGAGCCATTTTTCTTCCATTCAAGTTTCTAATCCATTCAAGCACATCAATATACATATTCAATCAACCAAACAACTCAAATAAATTAAAAACAACACATAGTCATAAAAGTCATACAACAAAGAGAGTAACCCTAACTAGGGTTCCTCATAACCAATACAAAATTAAGTTCCCTACTACCAAGAGAGGTTGAAGAGGATCATCTCCCTCTTACCTAGAGAAGAAAACAAGCAATGGAACTTTTTTGAAGCTCCAAGTGAAATTCAGATTCACACTACCACAAACCCTAAAAATTCCAACTTTAGCAAATCAACACCAAAGCTTGAGAAATAAGAATTTAATGGTCATAAGGAGGACCTTAAAAATGAAAATGGAAGAAAGGTTAGGAGAAAACAAGAATCTCACCCAAAAGTTCCAAACTTGAAGCTTGAAGAAGAAGATGGTGAAGATGGAACCTTTTCAAGAAATCTCCAACTAGAAGTGTGTTTAGATGATGAAGGAGATTAAGAAAATGTAGTTAGTTAAAAAAATTTTGATGGTAGAGGGCAAACAACAGGGCTGGCCGTGTGGTATGTGTGGAGAGAAAGATGAGAAAAATGAGAGGAAGATGAAGGTAGAGAGAGAAGTTGATAGAAAAGTGAAATAAGCTTTTAGGGTTTTTGGAATTAGAATAGTATAATTAATTAAGTGAAGCACATTTTTGGCTCCAAAGAGGGAGCATGCTACCGTGTGGGGAGGGAGGAGAGAGAGAAGTGAGTAGCTTCTTTGAAAAGCTTGGGAGCTTTTCCAGTAAAGAAGGATTTGATTATACATAAAGAGGATTGCTTTAGGATGAGATAAGGTGATAAAGTAATTAAATAATAAGGTGATTAGGATTTTACTATAAACTATTACCTAATGAATAATTGTTACAGTATACAAAGCCAGTATAAATTATCCAACAGATAATAAAGCATATCTCAAAATTTTAATTAACGGTACTTACAGAGATTTTATTCATTAGATAAAATCTCAAAAATGTAAACCTCGTAAACTGTGTCCGGCCTCGGGTTGAGTAAGATCTCCTATCGATGCTGCCGCAGTTCAGAGTTTACCAGCCTCAGGAAAAATATTTCATTTTCCTGGCTCCACTCAGTGTGCACGTAAAATGAGAAATATATTAAAATATTTGATATTTTTAAAAAAATCCACAAAAATTCTCAAAAATCACAAATATTGAAAAATAACTATTCATCATGAAATAAACAATTTTTGGAGTGTTACACTGACTCTGCTCAGTGTGCACGCAAAATAAAAAATATATTAATATATTTGATGTTTCAAGAAAAATCCAGAAAAAATTCTCAAAAATCATAAATATTATAAAATGACTATTTATGATGAAATAAATAATTTTCGAGATGTTACAGGGTGGCCTCCCCCTCTTGATACCCTGGAACTCAGTTTACAACATTTTCCTTAAATTAGTTGCACGTGAAATATTCAGAGAGTATAGCTAGAGTACTTGGCCCAGCGTGGATCGTCTTTAGAGGAGTTCCGGGGCTGTGAGGAGTTTTGATTGCCTTTTTTGTGAGAAAGCTCACCCTTCTCTAGGCTCTCCTTAGCCTTAGTAACCTCCTCAAGGCTTATGTACTTCAAGGACTTGCTAAAATTCTTCTATATTTTCTGGCTTTTTCTTTGCCAAAGATACGAAAAATTGGAAATCAGTCCAGAGGCCACTTCTGGTGTAGTGGAGAGCAATCCTGTCATTAAGGTTATCCACATTGATACAAGCTATATTGAACTTCTTAAGGTACTCTCGAAAGGGCTCATTGCACCATTGGCAAATTTTGGATAGAGATTCAATGGACTTAGACTACTCTTTACTAATGGTATAGTGGAGCAAGAAACGCTGTCTGAGGTTAGGCCAGTTGGTGATGGATCCCCATGGCAAGTCTCGAACCATCTGAGGGCCCCATTCTTCAGGGAAAGGGGAAAGGCACAACATAATAATTGTGAGGATCCCTCATGGAAGCTAATAGATTGGACATAGACGTCTATGTGCTCATGAGGGTCCATCGTCCCATCATAGAGCTCCACGTTGGTGGGAAACTTGAAGCTTCTTGGAACCCTAAACTCCATTAGTTAAGCAGAGAAGGGTTACTCCTGATCGTCGAGATCCGGGATGTTGTTAACAACATTGGACATTTTGATGTCATAGTGTGACATTCCCCTCTGATCATTCGCTGGGTTCCGCCTTCCGTCATCACGGTGTGGTCCAGACTGGCCTTCATGCATGGATCGCTCCAAATTTTCCAATCTGCGATGTTGCCCATCCAACACTGCTATTTGTCATTACACTCAGTCCAGGAGAGGGTTTATGGATGCATTGGATTCAATTGTGCCCTTAGAACGAGACACGCTGTCATCTGCATAGTTGTTCCTGGGTGTCCTAGGCGCTGGTGCATCGAGATTCTGGACCTATGAACGTCGGAGTTGGCTCATTGCACATAGGTGCGAAGTCTTTCCCTTACAGGGACCCTATGTGATGGGTGTGGGCTTTCATCAAAAAGTGAAGTTTCATGCCCATCGCGTAGAGGTTCAGCATTGGGTGCCTAGTTTTTTGTGACAGAGGTTTCAACAACTGGTGGAGGAATAGGGTGGGGAGAATGGTTCGCCACTGGTCCTCGCCTTCGGCCTGTGGAGGTTTGTGCAGCCTCTCCTCTTCTTAAGTTCTGTCTCGTGTTCACCATGGTTGATTGGGAATAGAAGTTTATGATTTTCCATAGACGACACCAATGTTCAGTAATGGATACTGAACTGTACCTAGATAGACACGTTCTAGTGGTTTCCTCCTTGCACAGCAACAACAAAGCGTGTTAGAATGGAGGAGTTGATACCTGCAAAGGGAGTCCAATCCTCAAGTCAGGCTGTGCACAAGAAGAGTTTATGCTGTATACAATAAGTTACCTATAGAAGGTGAATAAGCCTATATTTATAGTGTAATTAGGGTTTTGCCTCCCTTAATTGTAGCAAGAAATTTCCTATAAGATTGGAATACTGATACTGCAGTTATAAGCAGTTTGGGTAGTTATGAACGCTGTAATTTCGTAAGATTGTGATTGACAGTTACAGATATTTTGAGATTTATCCACTACGCAAATCTCGTGATCATGATGCAGTTGCCCAATGCCGCGGTCCGACATACGTGATACCAAGGTCTTGACAATGTATCACCAGTTCTTGGTTGGGGTGTCCATGGCGGACTCCGGTGGGACGTGATCTAGATTGATTCACTAGATGTGGTCTAGACCACGGTCCAGAATACTCATGAATCAAGAGCCATCGTCTTTATGGATGACACCACCGAAACTAGCTCGCCCCGAATTTCTAAAGCAACTACCATCTATGTTAAGCTTCACCCAACCATCTTCAGGCATTATCTATTTGACAAGTCGTGGTGCACGAGGGGGAGAGCTTTCTTGACTAAAGGCTTCACAACAAACATCACGCAGAGATAGAATATTCCTAATAGTCTGTACATTAGTGTGAACAGTGTTGTTAGGGAGACCCATATTTTTAATACGCCAAAGCCTCCAAATACTTGCAAAAAATAACACCTCATGTCTTGCTTGGGCATTATTGGAAGAGATAACGTGGCTTACGTTATCTTAAATTGGTTTAAAGAAATAAATAATAAAAGAGTTAATTTTTTTATTAGTTAGTTTTAAGAGTTACTTTTTTTATCATAACTTATCACTTGATAAAAGTGGTTAATTAATTGTTATCCAATAGAAATTAGTCATATCTCTACCTATAAAACTCTTATGTTTCCTCTCCACCACTAACATTAACGTGAAAGAAAGGGTGATCAAGGGATAAAATGTCAGTTTCTTCTCCTAATCTCCAATGTCGCTAAAGAATTGTCTCAAGGATTTCAAGGACTTGATCATGGATCAAGGTAAGTAATTCTATCTCACTATTATTGTCTTGAATGAAATTTGTGAAAATCATGAAATTCTAAGATCTTATGTTTATTCTTGATTTATGTTCATAATCTTCAATAATTAGAATTGAAACTTACATGTGATTTCAGAGCATATGTTTAGGAATATATCATTTTTCATTAAGGATGCTTGTGTTTCCCACTCATAAACCCTAATTTTACAAATTGGGTATTCATGATAATTTTATCCGTTGCACATAATGAATAAGAGTTAAAAGGCATTCATGCACGATCTCCCAATTTCATGTGCTCTATTTGTTTTCAATCACATCCAAATCTTTGTGAACTGTTACGAGCTCTAATTGTTTTGGAAAACGTTTCTCGTCCAACTAAATACTCCAACTTTCCTCCACCGTCTGCTTCCGTACGTATGTTTGTTGACTTTTTCGTATGCCAATATTTTCATTTCAAGCTTTTCATTTCCCGCTTCTTGGATTCACCAGAAACTGATACTGATTAACCACTTATTCCTAACGTATTAACCATTTAATTTCCTGCTTTTCATTTCCCGCTTTTGGGATTCACCGAAACTGATACTGATTAACCACTTATTCTTAACGTATTAACCATTTAATTTATCGCTTCTCATTTCCTACTTCTTGGATTCACCGAGAAACTAATATTGATTAACCACTTATTCTTAATGTATTAACCATTTACTCATTATTGAGAACTCTTTCTTGGATTTACGAAACATATCTTGATTAACCACTTATTCCTATTTATTAACCACTTATTCATTATTAGGAACTTCTTTGATTCACGTAAACCGATAGATTAACCACTTATTTCGAATGTATTAACCGAGAAACTTATTGCTTATTCATAATTAACCACTTATTCTTAACGTGAACAGTTTTATATTTCAAATTTCAAATGATGACACGTGACATACGGTGGACAAAAGTTAGAGTCTTTTGGTTGGACAAATAGCGCGACCGAATTGTTTTACGTGCTTAGATTCATTCCAATTATCTACATTCATATGATAATGACGTAGTGCACGAAATGCCGAAATGATTCAAATTGTTTATATCCATCTTTTATATGCTATAATTGATTGCGGCTTTAAGTTTTATATGCCCCCTTTTTAATTGCACCGAATGCACATAATGCCATAATGCATTATTTAATGTTTATATTTTTTAATTGTTATATAATATTTATACATCGGAATTAAAGTATGATAGATTTGTTAATCACTAAAATAGTTGAATCTTTAAGTTGATTTAATTCTAAATTTTATGATGATTATATCTCAATTACTCATAATTTTGATGCTATGAATGATATGATAATTGTTGATTTATGAATAATTCGATGTTCAAAATTATAAGGCAGTTATGAATCACCCAAAAGTTGATTAATTGTTCTTATAATTGATGAACATGATAGTTGGTAATGTAAATGTAATGTGCTGTCAATTTTATTTATATATCCAAAAATGACAGATATATCTAATTATTTGCATATATTATTACCAAAATAATGTTGAACTTTGTTAGCATCATTATGATTAATGTTGTGTGTTGGTGTATCACCCAAAGGAGAACATCAATATATGTATTAACTGTTAAATGAAAGATTTATGAATCTATGAAGTATGTAAATTATGATTCAAAGCATTAATGTTAAAAATTATTTCTTGCAATACCTATTTCTAATTTATCACATTCACACGCTTTGTCTGTTCCAATCTTTAATGGGCTGGATTTTTCCAATTGGAGCAAGCAAGTCCAATTTCATGTTGATGTGTTGGATCTCAATTTGGCACTCCAAGTTGAGAAACCTTTTGCTATTGCTGATGCTAGCAACAATGAAGAGAAAACCAATTATAAGAGTTAGGAAAAGTCAAACAAATTGAGCCTAATGCTCATGCAAATGAATGTAGCTAATAACATTAAGTCAGCTCTTCTCAAAATTGAAAACGCCAAAGAGTTTATGAAGTTTGTGGAAGAGCACTTTCAAAATACTGATAAGTCTTTTGTTGGGACACTGATGTGTACCTTAACCATCATGATGTTTGGCAGTTCTTGTACCATACATAAGCATGTCATTGAAATGACGACATTGCAGCAAGACTCAAGTCTTTGGGGATGAATGTGGATGAAAATCCCCTTGTACAAGTCATTCTTAACTCATTATCATCTGAGTATGGTCATTTCCAAATGAACTATAACGCCATGAAAGACAAATGGAATGTGCATGAGTTGCACAATATAGTAGTTCAGGAGGAAACGAGACTTAAGAATATTGGAAGTCATTCCATCCATTATGTGAACCATCAAGAAGTTGGAAAGAAAGTTGATAAGAAACATGAAAAGGGCAAAGGACCACTAAAGATCAATGAGTCCTCCTGTCAGATCTGCAAGAAGGGACCAAATAAGGATAAATGTTATTTTTGTGGGAAATCTAGACATTTCTAGAAGGAATGCCCCAGATGCAAGGCTTGGGTCGAAAAGAAGGGTAAGCTTAATGCTTATGTATATTTCAAATCAAATTTAACGAAAGTTCCTTATAATACTTGGTAGATTGATTATGGATGTACCACTTAAGTTTCTAGTACGGTGCAGGGATTCTTCACAATCAAAACTAAAAACCCGAATGATAAGTTTGTCTTAATGGGAAATAGACTGAAAGCTCTAGTGGAAGCTATCTAGAGTTTAATCCTTGATAGTGGACATCATTTAGATTTGTTGGAACTTTTTATGTACCTAGTATTTCTAAGAATTTGGTTTCTTTATCTAAACTTGATATTCCTAGTTACTCTTTTAATTTTGGTAAGGGATGTTTTAGTTTGTTTAAGCATAACCATCTCATTGGTTCTTGTGTTCTATGTGATGGATTATACAAATTGAATCTTGATAGTTTTTATGTTGAGACACTTTTAATCTTACATGATAATGTTGGTACTAAATGTGGTTTAGTGGATGAAAGTTTCGTTTACTTGTGGCATAAGCGTCTGGGTCATATTTCCAAAGAAAGGCTGGAAAGATTAGTAAATAATGAAATTATTCCAAATTTGGATTTTATTGACATGAAAGTTTATGTGAATTGTATTAAAGGAAAATAAACAAAGCATAGAAAGAAAGGATCCACAAGAAGAACTCAGCTTCTTGAAATTATACATATTGATATATGTGGACATTTTGATGTTAATTTTTTCAATAAAGAAAAATACTTTATCACCTTTATTGATGATTATTCACTTTATGAATATGTCTATTAGTTGAATGAAAAATCTCAAGCAAAAAATGCTTTGGAGATGTATATATATATATATATATATATATATGAAGTTGAAAGGCAATTAGACAGAAAGGTGAAAATTGTTAGGTCAGATAGAGATGGTGAATATTATGGAAGATATGATGAAATTGGACAACACTCAGGTCCATTTGCTAATTTCCATGAGAAGCCTGGTATTTGTGCTCAATACACAATGTCAGGTACACTACAACCAAATGGTGTGTCAGAAAAGTGTAAAGCATGTTAAGTATCTCATCTTTACCTATATCCATATAGATGTTTGCATTAAATATTGTCATGTATTTGCTAAACATAGTTCCTAGTAAGGCCGTTTTGAAGACACCTTTTAAACTGTGGACTATTAGGAAACCCATATTAAGGTACCTTCATGTTTGGGAATGCTAAGTAGAAGTAAGAATTTATAATCCACAAGAAAAAAAAATCTGGACATAAGAACAATCAATGGATATTTCATTGGTTATCTAGAAAAGTCTAAAAGGTATATATATTTTATTGTCTTAACCATAACATTAGAATTGTTGAAACTAGGAATGCTAGGTTCATTGAGAATGATGAAATTAATGGGAGTAAAGTTCCACGAAGTATGGAAATTAGGGAAGTGAGAGTGCAAGTTCCTTTGACTTGCAACTCTTCTGAAGTGATTGTTCCTCATGTTGTTGAACTGCAAAACAATATAGAAGAACAACAAATCAATGATGCCACAATTCAAGATGAATGATAACTGTCGAGGCTACCAAATTTAAATCAATTTATAATTGAATTACCAAAATTACTTGCAGTATATGGTAACACCGGGTCGAGCCCGTAGATCACTCTAATTGTACAATTAGATTAAGAGGTTAATAAACAGGGGGAAAGGGTTTGTACGATTAAACAATAGAAAGCAATTAAAAAGAGTAAATAGAATTTGGAAAATAACCAATCCAAGAGAATTAACCAATCTTGATCTTAATCCATCCTTGATCATTAAAAGTCCATTCAATTATCAATCGAATCCTTAGTCTTAGATCATATCAAGATGCCTCAAAGTGATCCATGGATCTTTTACTAGATACACATACAGAATTCATTTAATTAAGGTTAGACAAATTAGGCATCTATCCAAAACCAAAATTCACTTAAAAACCATGATCCAACCAAGCTAAACATTTCATCAAACACCTTCAATGCCTTGTTTAGTCTCCAAAATCCTCTCTTAGCACATGGTAATTACACAATTATCAAATGCAAATTCCAATCAAATTAAGCACCCAATCAGAATTAGAAATAGAGAAGAAGAAGAGAAACTAGATTAACAATTGAATGTAAACAATTAAAACAGAATCTCAAGATTAAGCATCAAGAATGTTCAATCCTTTGGATTGATTAAAGGCCCTACCCCTCCATGAATGGGAGGGAGGAACTCAGAAAAAGAAGAGAAAATCTAAAGAAAGGATGAAAAGTGTAGAATGAAAACTGAGTCTCAGACTTCTACTTCTAACCCCTATAACTACCCTATAATTTGGCTTCACATGATTAGAAACCTATTAGTTACAAAGTTGGGTCCATTAGGAATCATTGGGCCCAAGTCCCATGTCAATTAGAGGCGTGCAACTCAAGTTATGCCCATTTAAGTGACATAAACTCGTCAGTAACTCGTCTCTATTTTTCAGCTTCAATTTCATACCCAAAACGATGTAGTTTGGCTTAGAAGTCTCATAAGTGTTGTTGCTTTGGATCTTAGATTTCATTTGGGCTTGGGTTGACGTCTATTTCATTCCTATATCTCAAGATATGGGTCAACGAGTGCGTAGAGGTCAAGCTATTAGGATCAACATTCTGACTCTTGCTTCAACTTCAATTTAAATTATCCAAATGTGTAATTAAGCTCCCGAGGTCTCATGAAAGTTGTAGAGATTTGTCTTAATTTTTCTACAAGACCAATATCACATCAATCAGATACTTGAAACTCAGATTATAGTCAAAATACTGAACACTTCTCAATAAACAATTTAAGACCAATTCATGAAATAATTCCCACAATGATCCAATTAGGCCCAATATCATAAAATGTCACAAAAATAATTTAATTAAGCTAAAGTGAACCTTAAGACTCCTAGTGAGAGGATCATTAAATGAATAAAATATATTGCTATCAAATTCTCCCACACTTAGCTTTTCGCATTCCTGGGCAAATCACATAAGACCAAAACTAGGGAACAAGGAAAAAAAACACAAACTCAAAAGCTAAAAACTCTAAAAGACTCAATTCTCAATGATATTCAAGTATGCAAAAGTTTACAAGCAAAAAGAGCAACCATAGATTTAAGGGATCAAGATATTCATGAGGTAATATTAATTCACATCTCAAACCAACAAGTAAGGTAGTTTCAATTTGAAAAACATGAATCAAGAATGATAGATCATCACAAGATACACTCTCTATCCCTCAAGTGTTTTAAAAGTAAGTATTTCACTTAATTCAACCCATGAAAATTGCACTACCATAAGTTTGCTTATTTTCTACTTCTCTATTACTCAACCACATGCACATAAAGATCAGAAGAACTTTATTCAAGGTTGGAATGGGGTCAAGGTAAGGGAAGGAAACAATATGGATATGACAAGCTAAGTACCCAAGAGAGTAAAAGAACATTGGGGAGAAACTCAAATGACAAGTAACAAGCATGGAATTTTACCCCCAATTCCATCAAACACTTTGCATATTTTCTTTACATATTCATTTCCTTTTTTTATTTGATTTCTTTTCATTCACAACCTTTCTTGCATTTATTCTTATTCTTTTTCTTTTTTTTACATTCTATTTTTTTATTTATTTAATCAGCTCTTTTTCTTTCTTTTTCTTCTATCAAATACTTTGCATATTGCACATCAAATTTCATAACCTCCACACTTGAACTATTAATTACCCACAAGTAAAAGAGCTCCTCTAATGAAAATGAACCAATGCTCTCCCATTCCCTAAGGTAAGGTAAAATCATGATTTTTCATATAATGTATATAATGAGCTAAGACAAATGATTGGTAAATAGGTTCAAGGGGGTTAATCAAAGGGAAATGATACAAGGTTGGCTATTTGGTCAAAGTAGCTAATTCAAGAAAGAATGCCTTAATCATGTTCATGCATGCAAGTGAAAATGTAGCCTAAAAAAGAATCAAAGCTAGTTCTAAAGTGATCAATTGCCAAGAGTGAAAATCACACAAGAAAGAAAAGAATGACATAAATGCTAAATCCATCCATCAAAATGCTCAAAATCTCACAAGGTATACATCTATCAAACTCAATCTATCAATTAAATATCCAAAACCAAGCATGTCAAATTCAAGAAGGAAGAAAATTTATTCAATCATGCTATGAACCTTAAATTTCAATTGCTTCAAACTCATAAACTTCACAAATCTCAAAACATCATTGGAAAGTAATTAAAAACACGTTTTTCTTTAAAAACAGTAGCGTAATTAAAAATAAAAACATAATTAAAACAAAAAACAAAAATAGTAGCAAAAAATAACAAAAATAGCAAAAATAGAAATAAAAACAAAAATAAAAATAGAAATCAAGAATCTAAAAATTAAAAATAGAAATAGAAAATATAATAAAAAATAGTAAAATAGAAACAAAATTAAGTGCGAGAAAATAGAAATAAGTAGAAACAGCGAAAACAACAAAAATAGTAAAGTTAAAATGGCAACCAGCAGCAAAAACAGAATGCTAAAATTTCCCCTATACTTAAATTCTACATTGTCCTTAATGTAAAGCTAAAATGAAAATAACATTCCACAATTATCATCAATTAATCTAAGACAAGTAAAATAAAAGAGAGAGAAAAATAAAAAACATCCTTATCAAGTGGGGAGACTTCCACTAAGGTCCCATTACTTTAAGTGTAATGACCAAGTTAAACTTGAAGTATGAGAGCTTCCACTGGGATCCCATTGGCCTTCCTTAATTTCCTTTGTTTCACCACTGGAATGCAATATGTTTACTTTATCAACTCCTTTTTCATTATTTATGTTGGACCATGGCCCAAAAACAAAATCCACAATTGTGGTTGAAAGTGTTTGGGTAACTAGAGGGTTATTCATAGTAGTGACCTCCATCTGGTGCTTTTCCCCCTTTCTAAAAATTCTTCAATGGCCTTCTACTTCACCTCTCGATATATTTCATATTTTGCAACTGCATCAAGAACATTGCTGATAGACCTTTCACTACCATCAGCTACTGCGTAAGCTATAGAAACAGAATCATCATATATCAAGAATGTAGAAATCTCAACACAAACAACACATATCATATCATTATCACAATCAAGACATGAGTGACAATGGATAAAATCATTAAAATCAATAAAATCGGAAAATTCATCATACAACTCATCATAAGTTTCCTCAAGTAAATAAGCAAGTAAATCAATATTAAAAATAGAATGCTCCTCTATAGGATCAATATCAAGTAAGGAATTAGTGAAAGACCTAGTCATGCAACATAGAAAACTAAAAAACACAAAACAAGCAAAATTAACTACACAACACTAAAAATCTACCAAAATAAATCTATTTAACATATCTAAACATTTTTAAAAAATATGGAATTACCACAACATGAAAACTACACAAAAATGAAATAAAAAATCTTAACAAATTAAAAAAGTGGTCTAAACAATGGAATTTAGAAAAATCAGGGGTGCCCTCACAAAAAATTGTGAGCCTTGTTTATTAGGTTGTTTTCCTTCAACTGACCAAGTTTAAACTCATTCTAGCCACGTTTATCAATACGAAATTCTGCAAAGTGACCCGTAATCACCCGTTTTCGTCTGAAAACCACCAAAACACAACAACACAGGGGTTAGTGAGGGATTAGTAGTCAAATATACTTTCAATAAGATTGATCAAAATCAAAGTGATCCCCGGTAACGGCGCCAAAAATTTGATAACTGCCGATGCTACCAAATTTAAATCAATTTATAACCGAATTACCAAACTACTTGCAGTATATGGTAACACCGGGTCAAGCCCATAGATCACTGTAATTACACAATCAGATTAAGAGGTTGATAAACAGGGGAGAAAGAGTTTATAAGATTAAACAATAGAAAGTAATTAAAAAGAGTAAACAGAATTTGGGAAATAACCAATCTAAGAGAATTAACCAATCTTGATCTTAATCCATCCTTGATCACTAAAGGTCCATTCAATTATCAATCGAATCCTTGGTCTTAGATCATATCAAGATGCCTCAAAATGATCCATGGATATTCTACTAGATACGCA
This sequence comes from Ormosia semicastrata, assembly GCA_029884595.1. Lineage (NCBI taxonomy): Eukaryota > Viridiplantae > Streptophyta > Magnoliopsida > Fabales > Fabaceae > Ormosia > Ormosia semicastrata. The sequence goes on from JAQQTO010000044.1 coordinate 19,704,491, forward strand.
TCCAGAATTCAATTAATTAAGGTTAGACAAATTAAGCATCCACCTAAAATCCAATTAACTTAAAAACCAAGATCCAACCAAGCTAAACATTTCATCAAACATCTTCAATGCCTTCTTTAGTGTCTGAAATCCTCTCTTAACACATGGTTATTACGTAATTATCAAATGAAAATTCCAATCAAATTAAGCACCCAATCAAAATTAAAAAAGAGAACAAGAAGAGAAACTAAATTAATAATTGAATGTAAACAATTAAAACAGAATCTCAAGATTAAGCATAAAGAATGTTCAATCCCTTGGATTGATTAAAGGCCCTACCCCTTCCATGAATGGAAGGGAAGAACTCAGAAAAAGAAGAGAAAATCTAGAGAAAAGGAAGAGAAGAGAGAAAGTTCTAGATCTAGAGAGAGGATGAAAAATGTAGAATGAAAATTGAGTCTCGGACTTCTACTTCTAACCCCTATAACTACCCCCTAATTTGGTTTCACATGATTAGAAACCTATTAGTTACAAATTTGGGTCCAATAGGAATCATTGAGCCTAAGTCCCATGTCAATTAGAGGCCTACAACTTAAGTTATGCCCATTTAACTGACATAAACTCATCAGCAACTCGTCTCTGTATTCCAGCTTCAATTTCATATCCAAAACGACATAGTTTGGCTGAGGAGTCTTATAAGAGTTGTTGATTTGGATCTTAGATTTTATTTGGGTTGAGGTTTACATCCATTGCATTCCTGTAACTCAAGATATGGGCTAATGAATGAGTAGAGGTCAAACTGTCAGGATCAGCATTCTGGCTCTTGCTTAAACTTCAATTTAAATTATCCAAATGTGTAATTAATCTCCCAAGGTTTCATGAAAGTTGTAGAGATTTGTATTAGATTTTTTACAAGACCAGATTCACATCAATCAGATACTTAAAACTCATATTATAGCCAAAATATTAAACACTGCTCAATAGACAATTTAACACCAATTCATGTAATAATTCCCACAATGATCCAATTAGACCCAATATCATAAAATATGACAAAAATAATTTAATTAAGCCAAATTGAACCTTAACACACCTAGTGAGAGGATTATTAAGTGAATAAAATATATTGCTATCAATGAATCCATAGTAGAAGAACCACAAGAGATAGTATTGAGAAGATCTCAAAGGGAAAAAAGGTCTGCTATCTTAGACGATTATATGGTATATCTGCAAGAGTCAGAAGTTGACTTAGGAATTAATGATGATCCAATTTCATTTTCACAAGTCATTAATAGTTATAATGATGATAAATGGTTAGATGCTATGAAAGAAGAGCTAAAGTCTATGGAACAAAATGGAGTCTTGACCTTATTGAATTACCTGAAGGTTGCAAGAGAGTTGGGTGCAAGTGGGTCCTTAAGACCAAGTGTGACTCTTATGGAAATCTTTAACATTATAAGGGCCGACTTATTGCCAAAGGTTTTACTTAGAAAGATGGTGATAACTTTGTGAAATAGAGTTATTACTTAAGCAATTCTTTATGTGTTCAAAGGCTAGATCCTTGAGTTATGCCTTGTTGTCATTCAATTCTTGATAAAAAGTGTAAAGGGAATACTTATTCGTAAATCTTTGTAAATTTAAATACACACTAGCTTTTTCTATGAATGATTGACTAACTTGGTTTTTGCTTACTTTTAGGGGCTTGCAACGAAGCAAGGAGGGGCTTCATGAAGATATGATTATGCCACGGGTTCACAAATTAAGTGCTATGGCACATCCATTTGTGTCATGGCACTTCTTCCATTTGTGCCGTGGCACATCCAATTGTGTCATGGCACTTCTTCAATTTTGTGCCACAACACACTTATTTGGTGCATCTCCTCCTATCTACCCGAGACTTAAGCGTCGTAGCTCTTCAAGTCATTTGTGCTGCGGCTTCCCTATGCATGCACACAACGTCATATTTATACTTCCAATGGGTTGGAATTGGGGGGGGGAGGCATTGGAGTAGTGGGGACACAGTTTTTTAAGGAATAATCTGGGAGAGATTAGCAAGAGTGGATGAAGAATTAGAGAAGCTTGATGAACCTCCGTACATCCATCAAGACACCTAGTTCTTCTTTCCATCTTCTCTTTATTTTTCATGATATCTTTATTGCTCTTTCTTGAGATTGTTTTCTTTGTAACCATGATGTTCTAATTCTCTTATCTAGGGTTTTAATGGATCTTATTTATGTAATTTGAATTGATTGTAATCCTTTTCTACTCTTCTGATAAAATTAGTTATGATTTTCCAATTCTATGCTTAATGCTCGCATTTGATTGGCCATTTTTTGTGATGTCTTGGTGAATCCATTGAACTAGACATAGGGATTTGATTGTTGGACCATGGAATTAGATGATGCATGTTCAGTTATATTTAGTTGTATGTATGAGTTAATTACAATAAGATAGAAATATACCTATTAGTCATGCATAACAAGTGTTTTATGTTTGTTCTCAATGCATGGAACTTTTTCAATTCACATAGAAATATAGTGTTTTGATTAGGGTCCATATGTTTACAAGGTCATCGAAAGAGGTTTGTAAATGTTTAAACATGTTGGCTAACATAACCAATTTATGATCAAGAATAATGAAAGGTTTTTATAAAGTCAAATGAAATAATAAGTGAAGTTAGACCCTAGATGTCCAAACCATTTTTCTTTTCAGTTTACTTTTATCTTGTTTTGGAATTGTCACTTTATTTGTTTTGACATTAAATCACTTATACAATTCGTTTGCCTGGAATAAAGATTAAGTGGTAATTGGTTGATACTTAGCATAATTTTTAATACAATCCTTGTGGGAACGATACTTGATACTCACTTTTTGTTACTTGTCGACACATGCACTTGCGTAGTCTAGCAAAAATGGATAACAAGTTTTTGGTGTCATTGTCGAGGATTATTTTTGAAATTTTGTGTTAATATTAATATCAAACTACCAATCTTTATTTTCAGGTACCAATTCTCAATGCATGTGATGATCACATAGTTTTGAGACTCTCCCTTTTGACCTGGAGATTGAAAGGACTTTTCGTAGGCTATTGAGGGAAAAAACTCAATCTTCAAGGAGTACCACCATGGCTAACGAGGAAGACCACACATAGTCAATGAGAGACTTTACAACACCTCAAGTTCAAGACTTACATTCAAGAATTAGGAGGCCAGCTAAGCACACTAATGACTTTGAGATCAAGTCGGCCATTATCCAGATGATTCAAGCATAAGTGCAATTTAGAGGCATGGCTAGTGATGATCCTAATACATACCTTTCCAACTTCTTGGAGATTTGTGACACCTTTCGGCATAATGGAGTCTTTGAAGATGCCATCAGATTGAGGCTATTCCTATTTTCTCTTAGGGACAAGGCCAAGAGTTGGCTTAACTCTTTACTAGCAGGGTCCATCATAACATGGGTTGATCTAGCCCACAAGTTCCTTGCCAAGTATTTCCTTCCGGCGAAGACAACAAAGATGCACAATGATATCACCTATTTTGTGCAATACGACTCTGAGTCGCTATATGAAGCTTGGGATAGGTATAAAGATCTCATCCGAATATGCCCTCACCATGACATTTTGAAGTGATTACAAGTTCAAACGTTCTATAATGGGTTGTTGGGCAATATCAGAGCAATTATTGATGCAGCAGTAGGTGGCACTCTCATGAGTAAATATATTGATGCTGCCTATGATCTTCTTGAGGAGATGGCCACCAACAGCTACCAATGGCCTTCGGAGAGGTTCATACCTAAAAGAGTGGCACGTATGCATGATGTTGACACCCTTACTTCACTCTCAACTCAAGTAGACGCCCTATCTAAGAATCTTGACACTATAGGGGTTAATACCACTCAAAGCCCTTTTGTTTTGTGTGATCATTGTGGAGAAGCACATGCAAGTGACAAGTGCCCATCAGTTATGAAAAGTGCTCAATATATTGGGAATTTCAAACAAAATAACAATAATCCATATTCAAGCAATTATAATCCTGGATGGCGGAATCACTCCAATCTCTCATGGGGTAACAATCAAGGATCTTCTTCCTTTTCTAAGGAAGCACCAAATCACCCTCTAGGGTTTCATCCTCAAGCTCAATTACTAGTTCAAGAAAAGAAGCCATCATTAGAGGATATGTTCATGCAATTTATGGGGAAGAAGGATTCTTATATGTCTAAGACCGATGCTCACCTTGCCAAAAATGATGTCATCTTACAAAGCCAAAATTCTTGTTTGAGAAATTTAAAGACCCAAGTCGGTCAATAGGCTAACGCTCTAAACAACCGGCCCCAAGGCACTTTGCATAGCAACACTCAAAGCAATCTAAAAGGTGAACATCAAGAGCATTGTCAAGCTATCTCCCTTAGAAGTTGCAAGATTCTTAACCAAAGTGCTTTGACGAAAGATGATAAGGGAGATGAAGGTTCAAGAAAAGAAAAGTGGTGATAAGGAGGTCGACCAAAGCAAAGAAGAAAAGAGGTTTGTACCTCCTATTCCATTCCCTAATAGATTTGCAAAGCAAAAGCTTGATCACCAATTCCAGAAGTTCTTAGAAGTTTTCAAGAAGGTACATATTTGAGAAGCTTTGGAGCAAATGCCAAGCTATGTGAAATTCATGAAAGATATCTTGTCAAAGAAGAGAAGGTTTTTTTTACCAAACCACCACTGTTGGCAAAATTATTTACCAAAATGCCATTTTTAAATTATTTACCAAACTATCACTTTTTAAAACTATTTACCAAAATACTACTCTTTTGAAACTATATACCAAACTATCACCATTTTGTTTTACGTGATATTTTTTAATATTTTTTGGCCATGTAGGATGTGCCATCCTGTTTGGCACATCCTACGTGGGTTTTGTAAAGAATACACCAACACGTTTAGCGTAACATAGGTATATATTTAACCCCCTCCCCCATCTGTGCCATTCACTTCATTTTCTCAATTCTCACTCTCTTTTTCTCTACAAATTTCTTCTCTCTAAACTCCCTCAACTCTCTATTACGTAGTTAATATGATAGTTGCTACTAGAAGTGGTGTCTAGATCTCCATCTGTGATCATATTCAAATAGTATTCATTATATGTAAGTATTTATTATAATGTTTGAATTTTTTTGTTTATGATTTGTTGACCCTTTTTTTATTATGTTAATGTTAATTATACATTTATGTTATTTTATACATATTTAGAAGTTTACAGATTATTTTTTCTTGACTAATTAATAATATGATTAATAGGATACGTAGTGTGAATTGTATGAATTATTTGTACATAAAATAATAGTATGATTCTTTTTCTTAAGTAATTGACATGGTTTAAATAACTAAATGTACTTCAATTCAAATTAGTAGGGCTTGGTAAGTTATTTGTACGTAAAATAATAATAATATAAATTCATTGTTGGTTGCTCCTCAATCCATGTTTATGCCTCCAGGCCCTGAATCTGTGTTTGTGCCATCATGCCCTCAGTTTTCTTAAATTAATTGGGATGCATTTAGTAATCATGATAACTTGCCTGAATTAGATAATCGTGGGACTTGGAGCATCAATGATGAATTCTATGTTGGCTTGCAATTTCCATCAAAAGATGCCGTGAAGTTGGCCCCCAAACATTATTCGATTTGTAGGCATGAAGAGTACAAGATTGAAGATTCTGATTCATGAAGACTAACTGCTAAGTGTCCTAGTTTTGACGAAAGTTGTAATTGAAGAGTTAGGGCTATACAAAGCAAGAGGTTGAATACGTGGCAAATTACAAAATATAATGGATCTCATAGCTTCGTCAACCCAACTGTGTCATTAGATCACCGTTAGTTGGACTCTCGTATGATCTATTCTTATATTTTGGAGATGGTTAGAACAATACCCCATGCATCTGTATGCTTGATTGTTGAATGGATTCGAAGCCAATCCGGTTACCAAGTTTCATATCGAAAAGCTTGGAAGGCAAAACAATTGGCCATTGTGAATGTTTTTGAGGATTGGGACAAATCTTACGAGGTGTTGCCCAGATAGCTAGCGGCCATGGGAAAAGACATGGAAGGCATAGTGGTGGAGTTGCAAGATGAGGAATGTTTTGTGCATAACCGACTAGATCGTTCAAAAAGAGTGCTTTGTCGATTATTCTAGACATTTAGACCATGTGTTACTGGCTTTCGATATTGCAAGCCTATTGTTCAGATTGACGCCACTCATTTATATGAAAAATACAGTCATAAGTTATTGATTGCAACAACCCAAGATAGAGATAGAAAACCTTTACCAATTGCCTTTGCTATTGTGGAAGGGGAGACAAAGGATGCTTAGAGTTGGTTCTTAGCCTACCTGAGGTTACATGTCACACAGCAAGAGGGCTTGTGCTTGATCTCTAATCGACATTAAGGCATCTTACAATCAATGACAAATGAAAGTCTTGGATGGCAGCCGCCGAATACGTATCATGTCTTCTGCATACGGCACATTGGTTCTAATTTTAACTCCAAATTCCAGACTAAGGAGTTGAAAAGTTTTTTTATTAACACCGGTATTTAAATTTTTTAACTTGTATTCTAATTTATTATACTAACAGTTAGTTTCTAATACCAACTCAATCCATTTGTTGTATCAAGGTATGAACTAATTGCAATCAAGTTTAATGCTAGACTGGAGAAGTTGACAGCTACTGACGAGATGGTAAATTGGATTAATGCGATTCCAAAAGAAAAATAAAGTATGGCATATGATGGTGGCACAGATTCGGTCATATGACTACCGATTTGTCAGAGTGCATCAACAGAGTGTTGAAGGGTAGCAGAAATCTACCTATAACTGATAACTGCACAAAGTGTAGTTATTTGTGCCCTATATCTATGCTTCATGGCATGATTAGTCTTTGTTTGTAAGCATTAATGGAAGGTTTTAGCATCATTTATATCTGATTTCATTCTGATGACTTCCATTGTGATCTTGTGTAAATACTTTCAAAACTATGATCAAATTGAGTACATTTGCATGAGTTAATGAGTTGATACTTTCTTTAATATAGGCAGGTCTCAAATAAAGCAGGAAAATGAAGAATTTGAAGTAGCTTTGGACCAGGAAGCCTAAGAGAAAGCTAAAAGTGAAGATCAATACTCAACGCCGCGGTGTGGGCTAGGTAATGCCTCGGCGTTACCCCCGCTTCAGCACTAAAACCCGAGGCTTCAGGGTTGCAGCATTGACAGTGGAAGGCCCAGGCCCATGTGACCTAATTACACGCGCGCCGTGGCATTATATGTTGGACGCCGCAGGGTTGCCCTATTTTATTCAGCCTATATATACGTTTATACCCATTTTCTACGAGAGTTATCATCATTTTTGGAGAGCAGCTGTTGGTTTTTAGGTTTTTAGACCTAGAGGAAGTGAAAGAGGCTAAGGTTAGAGGCCATCCTTCCTATAGAGGGTGAATCGAGCTTAAAGGATGAAATCTAATGAGCTTCCTTCCTTTCCTTTCTTCTTCTCTCTCTTTAATGCTTCATGAACATGATTTATTGTTTATACTTTCATGTTTCATGGCTAGCTAGGCTGTATATAAGTTTTTCTTTGTAGTTTCCTATAGATACTGATGAATTTGTAATCTTTTGAGTATATATTGAAGTTTAGTTATTTTAAATCATATGGATCTTAATGCCTTTGAGAGTTTGATCAACTTTTGATTGATTTGATGAAATCTAATGAACCTAGACATAGGAATTTGGATTTTAGATCATACGTATGGTTGATGCATGTTCTATTCATTCAATTGGCTTGGATGTGATGATTCGTTAATAGGATAGAAATATACCTATTGGCCATGCATAGTGGGAGATTGAGAATAGATCATTCATGAGTGGAGTTTGCACTGGTTCTCAAGGAAACTTAGTGAGCTGGGTAAATGAAACCAGGGTTAACTGACCTAGACATAGGCTTTTGACTAAATCAAATTCTCAAGCTAACTTAACAAATCTTTGATGTTACTTGTGAGGGTTGCATATCATTAGTTAAAGTAGGAGATAGAAAAGAATTACTTATTTCTCTATTAATTTAAGTTTTCAAATTATTTTGTGATTTAGGTACTTTGATGGCAGAACGTGGAATTCAAGAGATGGAGCACTATAATCACAGTTGACCATTGAAGGAGTTTGCAACCCCTCAAATAGAGAATTTGCAATCTAGTATTAGACGGCCTGCCATCCATGCTAATAATTTTGAAATCAAACCGGCTATCATTCAAATGATATAGACTTCTGTACAATTTGGCGATTTATCCAAGGAGGATCCTAATGCTCATCTTTCAAATTTTTTGGAGATTTATGACACGTTCAAGCATAATGGTGTCTCTGATGATACTATTCGCTTAAGGCTCTTTCCCTTCTCTCTCAGAGATAGAGCCAAGAGTTAGTTGCAGTCTCTATCTGCGGGATCCATCAGCACTTGGAATGATCTGTGCAATAAATTCTTGAATAAGTATTTTCCATCGGCCAAGACTGCTGAAATGGTGAATGATATCACATCATTCACCCAATTTGATTATGAGTCCTTGTATGAAGTATGGGAGAGATACAAGGATTTACTTCGTAGGTGCCCTCATCACGACATTTCATCGTGGCACCAAGTTTACTCATTTCACAAGGGATTACTATCCCACCATCGCCCTATAGTAGATGCTGCTGCTGGAGGCTCTTTATTGAGCAAGTCATTTGATGATACATTCCAACTGCTTGAGGAATTGGCAGCCAACATCTACTAGTGGTCTTTGGAAAGAAATAGTTCAAAGAAGGTAGCTGGAGTGCATGATATTGATCCAATGGCAGCATTATCAGCTCAGGTGGCAACATTAGCAAGTAAAGTGAATCGTTAGGGGAACAACCATCAACAAAGCCCATTTGTGCTGTGTAACAAGTGTGGAGAAACTCATTCAAGTGATAGTTGCTCTTTCAGTACTGAAACTGCTCAATACATTAGTAATAATCGCCCGCAACAAAATAATCCATACTCCAACCAGTACAACTCAGGATGGAGGAATCATCCCAATTTCTCCTGGAGGGACAATCAAGGAGCTTCCTCATCTGCTCCAGTGAATGACAGACCCTATAATCCTTCTGGATTCCCTTCCCAATCAAGGCAATTGGGCCAAGATCGAAAACCCTCTTTGGAGGACATGTTTTCACAGTTTATGGTCAAGACAGATTTTTACATGACGAAGACTGATGCTCACTTGGCAAACCATGAAATGATGTTATAGAGTCAAACTGCTTCCATGCGCGCATTGGAAACTCAAGTAGGGCAGTTGGCTAATGCCATCAATAATTGGCCTTCAGGCACCCTCCCTAATGACACTGTAACCAATTCGAAGGGTGCTTCAAATGAGCATTGCCATTAATTCATGGGACAACATCTAAGGAATGGGGAGTAAGTGAGCCTGTGTTCATGGAGAAGGTCAAGTCATTCCTGATGGTGAAATGGGCCTGTTCAAAGTTGCTATGGTGGTAAATTTAATTGATGCACCTATTGAGCAAGCTCCAAACTAGAAGCTAAAAGGCTTGCCATTTCAAATGCATCAAACCAATGTTGTAAATTAGGAGGAAGATCCTCCTCCCTTATAGAAATGCATTTGGAATAGCAGACAAGTCCTGTCAGGACTATAAATTAGGCCCTTTTGGGAGGGAATCCAAAATTTTAATTTTAAGGCTTAAATATGTAAATAGCTAGATTTTTAAATTTTTGTATATTTTTGGATTACATTATGTAAATTAACCTTTTAGGCAAGTTTTGCAGGTGCTGGAGGCAACCTTTAAGCAAAACTCACGGCTGAAGTGAGTTTGCTGCAGAATTCTGAAGTCAGGCTCCTCATGCCGCGGCGTCATGACACATAACGTCGCAGTGTTCCCTTATTTTGGGCCTAAATCCAATAAGCTCAAGGCCGCGGCTGTACAGACCCTAAGGCCACGGCCCTGTGAAAAAAAAAACAAAAAATGTTAAAGTTAAATAGTAATTAGTAATTAATTTAAATTTTAAATCTAGTAGGAATTAGTGCTCGCTGTGACATTATTACTTTAACGCCGCAGCGCCGGTGACAGACTTGGGTTAAGTGTTGCGACGTTACGCGCACCCTCTCAGTCTCCCGTTTCCCTCCTTGCTTTTTGTTGCATTTCTCTCTCGTTCTCTCTGAAATTTTCTACTTTTTTCTTCTTTCCTACCCTCGTCCTCCAAATCCTACCAGTACTACGGTATGTTTCTTCACTTTATTTTAATTTTTTTGAATTTTTATTTCTTTATTTTTCATAGGTTTTTCTAGTTACTTTGTTTTTCTTTGTATTATTGTGGGTTTTGTGTTAAATAGGTGTTGTAGACTTAATTATTGCTAAGTTTTTGTTAGTTTTAGCTATCTGTTGCTTGAATTGTATGTTGTATTGGATTTATACGCATTAAGAGTTGCGTTTCTGAAGAAATTAGAGTTGCGCGTCGCGGCGTAGTTTTGAGTGTCGTGATGTTATGATGAACGCAATGAATGTCGCGGCGTTATATTGAATGTTGTGGCGTTGGTATGAACATCTTGAATGCCGCGATGTTGTGTTGCATGTCGCGGCGTTAGGACCCAAGATTTCTAGAATTGATCTATTTTGCAAATGCTTTTCCTTTTGTCCATTCTATATTAATAGTTTGCAATTCTTTTTCAGGTCTGATGGCTTATAAACGCCAGAGGGGATCTAGCTGTCAATGTAACAGGGAGCCTTCTCCTCCTCCTCAATTTGATCAGAGGAGGTTCGTTTCAGCTGTTGCTGAACAAAAATATGCTGCACTAGTTGGAAAAACAGTGATAGTGAAGAGCATATTTTCTTTCTCAAATAGCATCAATGAGGATATAGAGAGGACTATCCGTCAACTGGGATAGGGTCATTTTGCTAAACATCCTGAGGTGGCAGTGCTACCATTGGTTCGCGAATTTTATGCGAACCTAGTTTTTATCACAACAGGAGCTACTACAGTCATGGTACGGGGACGCCAGGTTCCTTATTCTATGGAGGATCTCTGTGTAGTGCTACACTTGTAGCCTCCGCCTCTTATTTGTGAGTATACCGATTTTTGTCGTTGGGAGCCTGAGGAAGGGATTGAACTTACCCTGGTGACTGCTCGTATTTGTACTGCCGAGTCCTAGCCGGTGTAGTGGACTATGAGCATCCAGATGAACAGGCCACGTTATTTTCTGAGAAGTTGTTTGACGCCTGAGGCGAAGGCCTGGTACCATTTTATATCCACCAGGATCCTCTCGTCGAACAACTTATCAGAAGTAACCAGGGATCGGGCGATTCTCATCTATGTTATTTTAGAGCACCGATCCATTGACGTTGCTCAGATTATACATGACCAGCTTCTCAGAGCAGTGAGGGAGGCCCAGAGTTTATTCTTTTCTTCACTTGTTCATGCTTCATTGTGAGGTTGTGAGGATCAGCAACACTTGCACCAGCTCATCAGAGACAGGCTGGTAGGGAGCCTCGAGCAGCACCAGAGCCTCGCGCACGACCACCATCTAGAGCTGCAGTTCCTGAGTCGTAGGCCGCCCCTACTGATAACACAGATTGGCATGCCAGGACGGACGCTAAGCTTATCCATATGGAGGCCATGTTTGTTTACACGATACAGACCCAGCGATGGATGGCAAAGCATCGTGGACTGACTATGGAGGACTATCCAGTCCCACATTTCCCACCCACTACAGTAGCTGGACCCTCCCAGGCTGGCCCTTCCGGTGCTCATGTTACAGCCGATGATGTTGATAGCGAAGATGATGGAAATGATTATAATGCCGATTTTGAGGGCCCTGACAGTGATGATCCGCTTATCTAGCTATTTCCATCAGGCTTTTCATTTTCTTTCATTGTATTTCTTTTTTATATCTCTATATATGTCTCTTTTGTACAGTGAGGACACTGTTTCCCTCAGGTTTAGGGGGTGTCTTTAACTTTATGTTTTGACTATTTATGTAGTACTATTATGTTTTCAGACTATTATGCTTATGTGCTTATGTTTTTAGTATTATGCATGTTTTTTAGTTTTATATTTTCTTTGTAGTCTATATATGTGCTTTAGTACCATAGTTTAAATATTAATCATAGGAGCAGTTATCTTAAAAATTTGATGAAAAATTCATTCAAGATACAATTGTCATTCCCTTTCACATTGTGAGTTATTTTGTTTGAAAACATTTTGTATAATGTTACGAATGTGAAGAACATTATGTTGCTCAAAAGGTAGTGTGTATGATTGTCCAATGATAGATATGGATGCAATTGACCTTCATTTTTCTGTGAATCCATATGCAATCTTTGGCACATGCTGAAGCATTCTAATTTCTTTTTATGCATGGTAAGTTTCTCAATTGCATGCTTTTTGAACTTTGGAAAGAATAAAAAAGTTTACTTAGAGAAAGTTTATGAATGATACATGTGAAAAATTTGATTATCCTAGAAATTGTTTGGCAACTCTCTTGAGGCGAAATCCTAAGTTGTGCATGGTTGAGGAAATGATTAGGGCATTGTTTAGACGGATTGAGCCTTAAAAAGCTTACCTGATATGATGATATCCCTCGGTCCCATTTTGAAGCCTTAAACTATTTGCCTTATTTGTTGTTCACCACCATTGTGATTGTTAACCTGTTAACTGTTCTAATGCATGTGAAAACATGACATTTTCTTCCTACCTTCTTTGTTTGTTGAGTGCATGATATATGTTATTTCTTGAAGTGAGTCCTGTGATTAGGGGTATAATTCAATACAAAAGAAGCTTGAAGGAACCAGGTGCATTTAAAGAAAAAAATGATTGCTTTGCAAAAGAAAAGAATAGAAAAAGAAAGAAAGAAAAAAGGAAATGAATGAAAAAGAAAAGAAAAGCAAAACAAATGTAAAGTTTAAAAAGCATCGAAAATGGTTTTGGAGAGTTTTCTACATTCACTGTATAATAACCTGCTAATGTCCTTATTGGCTCATGAATTAGAATATCATATTTATGATTCTCAATGTTTGTCTTTAATCTTATCCTTTTATTCTGTTACCCATTACCCTTGGCCTGACATTATAAGCTAATAAAGACCTTTTTGATCCTCAAACTTGCATGATTTACATTAGTGGAGAGAGAGTTGTATTACAATCTTGTAGATTTTGTGAATTATGTTCATGTGTATGTTCATAACCTCATCTGGGTGAATTTGAATTGAATGGAAGAGGTTTTCTTGCATGATTTTGGGAAGAATATCTTGTATGAAAGGAAGCTATTAATGCTAGCATGATGAGGATTGTGCATGTGTGAAACTGATTTTGAGGTATATGTATTCTTTGAGGTTTATGCAATCATCATACACTAGCTTAAGTTAAGTGAAAGTGGAATATTAAAAATGGCTGAAAATCGGTTGTTATGTTGATCTTTATGAATGTACTTTGTTTTGCTCGAGGACTAGCAAAAATCTAGGCTTGGGGGTGTGATAACTGCACAGAGTGTAGTTATTTGTGCCTTATATCTGTGCTTCATGGCATGATTAGTCCTTGTTTGTAAGCATTAATGGAAGATTTTAGCATCATTTATATCTAATTTCATTCTGATGACTTCCATTGTGATCTTGTGTAAATACTTTCAAAACTATGATCAAATTGAGTACATTTGTATGAGTTAATGAGTTGATACTTTCTTTAATATAGGCAGGTCTCAAATAAAGCAGGAAAACGAAGAATTTGAAGTAGCTTTGGACCAGGAAGCCTAAGAGAAATCTAAAAGTGAAGATCAATACTCAACGTCGCGGCGTGGGCTAGGTAATGTCGCGGCGTTACCCCTGCTTCAGCACTAAAACCCGAGGCTTCAGGGCCGCGACATTGACAATGGAAGGCCTAGGCACATGTGACCCAATTACACGCGCACCACGGTGTTATATGTTGGACATTGCAGTGTTGCCCTGTTTTATTCAGCCTATATATACGTTTGTACCCATTTTCTACGAGGGTTATCATCATTTTTGGAGAGCAGCTACTGGTTTTTAGGTTTTTAGACCTAGAGGAAGTGAAAGAGGATAAGGTTGGAGGCCTTCCTTCCTATGGAGGGTGAATCAAGCTTAAAGGATGAAATCTAATGAGCTTTCTTCCTTTCCTTTCTTCTTCTCTCTCTTTAATGCTTCATGAACATGATTTATTGTTTGTACTTTCATGTTTCATGGCTAGCTAGGCTGTATATAAGTTTTTCTTTGTAATTTCCTATAGATACTGATGAATTTGTAATCTTTTGAGTATATATTAAAGTTTAGTTATTTTCAATCATATGGATCTTAATGCCTTTGAGAGTTTGATCAACTTTTAATTGATTTGATGAAATCTAATGAACCTAGACAAAGGAATTTAGATTTTAGATCATACGTATGGTTGATGCATGTTCTATTTCATTCAGTTGGCTTAGATGCGATGATTTGTTAATAGGATAGAAATATACCTATTGGCCATGCATAGTGGGAGATTGAGAATAGATCATTCATGAGTGGAGTTTGCATTGGTTCTGAAGGAAACTTAGTGAGCTGGGTAAATGAAAACAGGGTTAATTGACCTAGACATAAGCTTTTGACTAAATCAGATTCTCAAGCTAGCTTAACAAATCTTTGATGTTAGGAGACAGAAAAGAATTACTTGTTTCTCTATTTATCTATTTATCTTAGATTTATTGCTTTTTAGTCTTTATATTCTTTTAAACATTCTTTTTTAAATTCAATGTCTTTGGATAGCATTAATTAGACTATTGGTTAATACTTGGATCTTATATGAAATACGTAATCTTCGTGGGAATGATTTCTGACTCCTAGCGATACTACAAGTCTGACCCGTGCACTTGCGGTAAACAAAAGAGCAAACAAGTTTTTGACGCCATTGCCGGGGATTACGGTTATTTCTGTTTAGCTGATATTAGCAACGAGTCTAATTAATCTTAGTTCAAATTTTGTCCTGTACATATTAATTTAAGTTTTGAGATTATTTTGTGATTTAGGTACTTTGATGGCAGAACATGGAATTCAAGAGATGGAGGACTATAGTCACAGTAAACCATTGAGGGAGTTTGTAACCCCTCAAATGGAGAATTCGTAATCTAGTATTAGACGGCCTGTCATCTGTGCTAATAATTTTGAAATCAAACCGGCCATCATTCAAATGATATAGACTTCTATATAATTTGGTGGTTTGCCCAAGGAGGATCCCAATGCTCACATTTCAAATTTTCTGGAGATTTGTGACATTTTTAAGCATAATGGTGTCTCTGATGATGCTATTCGCTTAAGGCTCTTTCCCTTCTCTCTCAGAGATAGAGCCAAGAGTTGGTTGCAGTCTCTATCTGTGGGATCCATCAGCACTTGGAATGATCTGTGTGGTAAATTCTTAAATAAGTATTTTCCACCGATCAAGACTGCTGAAATGGTGAATGATATCACATCATTCACCCAATTTGATTATGAGTCCTTGTATGAAGTGTGGGAGAGATACAAGGATTTACTTTGTAGGTGCCCTCATCACGACATTCCACTGTGGCACCAAGTTTACTCATTTCACAAGGGATTTCTATCCCACCATCGCCCTATAGTAGATGCTGCTGCTGGAGGCTCTTTATTGAGCAAGTCATTTGATAATGCATTCCAACTGCTTGAGGAATTGGCAGCCAACAGCTACCAATGGCCTTTGGAAAGAAATAGTTCAAAGAAGGTAGCTGGAGTGCATGATATTGATCCAATGGCAGTATTATCAGCTCAGGTGGCAACATTAGTAAGTAAAGTGGATCATTTAGGGAACAGCAGTCAACAAAGCCCATTTATGCTGTGTAACAAGTGTGGAGAGACTCATTCAAGTGATAGTTGCTCTTTCAGTACTGAAACTGCTCAATACATTGGTAACTATTGCCTGCAACAAAATAATCCATACTCCAACCAGTACAACTCAGGATGGAAGAATCATCCCAATTTCTCCTGGAGGGACAATCAAGGAGCTTCCTCATCTGCTCAGTGAATGACAAACCCTATAATCCTTCTGGATTCCCTTCCCAATCAAGACAATTGGGCCAAGATCGAAAACCCTCTTTGGAGGACATGTTTTCACAGTTTATGGTCAAGACAGATTCTCACATGATGAAGACTGATGCTCACTTGGAAAACCATGAAATGATGTTGTAGAGTCAAACTGCTTCCATGCGCGTATTGGAAACTCAAGTAGGGCAGTTGGCTAATACCATCAATAATTGGCCTTCAGGCACCCTCCCTAATGACACTGTAACCAATTCGAAGGGTGCTTCAAATGAGCATTACCATTAATTCATGGGATAACATCTAAGGAAGGAGGAGTAAGTGAGCCTGTGTTCATGGAGAAGGTCAAGTCATTCCTGATGGTGAAATGGGCCAGTTCAAAGCTGCTATGGTGGTAAATTTAATTGATACACCTATTGAGCAAGCTCCAAACTTGGAGCTAAAAGGCTTGCCATTTCAAACGCATCAAACCAATGTTGTAAATCAGGAGGAAGATCCTCCTCCCTTATAGAAATGCATTTGGAATAGCAGACAAGTCCTGTCGGGACTATAAATTAGGCCCTTTTTGGGAGGGAACCCAAAATTTTAATTTTAAGGCTTAAATATATAAATAGCTAGATTTTTAAGTTTTTGTATATTTTTGGATTCATTATGTAAATTAACCTTTTAGGCAAGTTTTGCAGGTGCTGGAGGCAACATTTGAGCAAAACTCACGGCTGAAGTGAGTTTGCTGCAGAATTATGAAGTCAGGCTCCTCACGCCGCGGCGTCATGACACATAACGTTGCGGCGTTCCCTTATTTAGGGCCTAAATCCAATGAGCTCAAGGCCGCGGCTGTACAGACCCTAAGGTCGCGGCCCTGTGAAAAAAAAATAAAAAAAATAAAAAAATGTTAAAGTTAAATAGTAATTAGTAATTAATTTAAATTTTCAATCTAGTGGGAATTAGTGCTCGCCGCGGCATTATTACTTTAACGCCGCGGCGCCGGTGACAGACTTGGGTTAAGTGCTGCGACGTTACGCGCACCCTTTCATTCTCCCGTTTCCCTCCTTGCTTTCTGTTTCATTTCTCTCTCGTTCTCTCTGAAATTTTCTGCTCTTTTCTTCTTTCCTACCCTCGTCCTCCAAATCCTACCAGTACTACGACATGTTTCTTCACTTTATTTTTATTTTTTTGAATTTTTATTTCTTTATTTTTCATAGGTTTTTCTAGTTGCTTTGTTTTTCTTTGTATTATTGTGGGTTTTGTGTTAAATAGGTGTTGTAGACTTAGTTATTGCTAAGTTTTTGTTAGTTTTAGCTATCTGTTGCTCGAATTATATGCTGTATTGGATTTATACGCACTGAGAGCTGCGTTTCTGGAGAAATTAGAGCTGCGCGCCGTGGTGTAGTGTTGAGTGCCGCGGCGTTATGATGAACATAATGAATATCGCGACATTATATTGAATGTCGTGGCGTTGGTATGAACATCTTCAATGCCGCGACGTTGTGTTGCATGTCACGGCGTTAGGACCCAAAATTTCTAGAGTTGATCTATTTTACAAATGCTTTTCCTTTTGTCCATTCTATATTAATAGTTTGTAATTCTTTTTTAGGTCTGATGGCTCATAAACGCCAGAGGGGATCTAGCAGTCAGCATAGCAGAGAGCCTTCTCCTCATCCTCAATTTGATCAGAGGAGGTTCATTTCAACTGTTGTTGAACAAAAATATGATGCACTGGTTGGAAAAATAGTGATAGTGGAGCACAAATTTTCTTTCTCAGACAGCATCAATGAGGATATAGAGAGTACCATCCGTCTACTGGGATGTGGTCATTTTGCTAAACATCCTGAGGTGGCAGTGCTACCATTGGTTCGCGAATTTTATGCGAACCTAGCCTTTATCACACCAGGAGCTACTATAGTCATGGTACGGGGACGCCAGGCTCCTTATTCTATGGAAGATCTCTGTGTAGTGCTACACTTGTAGCCTCTGCCTCTTATTTGCGAGTATACCGATTTTTGTCGCTGGGAGCCTGAGGAGGGGATTGATCTTACCCTGGTGACTGCTCGTATTTGCACTGCCGAGTCCCAGCAGTTGCAGTGGACTATGAGCATCTGGATGAACAGGCCTCGTTACTTTCTGAGAAGTTGTTTGACGCCTGAGGCGAAGGCCTGGTACCATTTTATATCCACTAGGATCCTCCCATCGAACAACTTATCGAAAGTAACCATGGATCGGGCGATTCTCATCTATACTATTTTAGAGCACCGATCCATTGACGTTGCTCAGATTATACATGACCAGCTTCTCAGAGCAGCGAGGGAGGCCCAGAGTTTATTCTTTCGTTCACTTGTTCATGCTTCATTGTAAGGTTACAAGGATCAGCCGCACCTGCACCAGCTCATCAGAGACAGGCTCGTAGGGAGCCTCGAGCAGCACTAGAGCCTCGTACACGACCACCATCTAGAGCCGCAATTCCTAAGCTGCAGGCCGCCCCTACTGATGACACAATTTGGCATGCCAGGACGGATGCTAGGCTTGTCTATATGGAGGTCATGTTTGTTTACATGATGCAGACCCAGCGATGGATGACAGAGCGTCTTGGATTGCTTATGGAGGACTATCCAGTCCCACATTTCCCACCCACTACAGTAGCTGGACCCTCCCAGGCTGGCCCTTCCGGTGCTCATGTTGTAACTGATGATATTGATAGCGGAGATGATGGAGATGATTATGGTGCCGATTTTGAGGGCCCTCACAGTGATGATCCGCTTATCTAGCTATTTCCATCAGGCTTTTCATTTTCTTTCGTTGTATTTCTTTTTTATATCTCTATGTATGTCTCTTTTGTGAAGTGAGGACACTGTTTCCCTCAAGTTTGGGGGGTGTTTTTAACTTTATGTTTTGACTATTTATGCAATACTGTTATGTTTTTAGACTATTATGTTTATGTGCTTATGTTTTTAGTATTATGCATGTTTGTTAGTTTTATATTTTCTTTGTAGTCTATATTTGTGCTTTAGTACCATAGTTTAAATATTAATCATAGGAGCAGTTATCTTGAAAATTTGATGAAAAATCCATATAAGATACAATTGTCATTCCCTTTCACATTGTGAGTTATTTTGTTTAAAAACATGTTGTACAATGTTACAAATGTGAAGAACATCATGTTGCTCAAAAGCTAGTGTGTATGATTATCTAATGATAGATATGGATGCAATTGACCTTCATTTTTCTGTGAATCCATATGCAATCTTTGGCGCATGCTGAAGCATTCTAATTTCTTTTTATGCATGGTAAGTTTCCCAATTGCATGCTTTTTGAACTTTGGAAAGAATAAAAAAGTTAGCTTAGAGAAAGTTTATGAATGATACATGTGAAAAATTTGATTATCCTAGAAATTGTTTGGCAACTCTCTTGAGGTGAAATCCTATGTTGTGCATGATTGAGGAAATGATTAGGGCATTGTTTGGACCGATTGAGCCTTAAAAAGCTTACCTGATATGACGATATCCCTCGATCCCATTTTGAAGCCTTAAACTGTTTGGCCTTATTTGTTTTTCACCACCATTGTGATCGTTAACCTGTTAACTGTTCTAATGCATGTGAAAACATGACATTTTCTTCCTACCTTCTTTGTTTGTTGAGTGCATGATATATGTTATTTCTTGAAGTAAGTCCTGTGATTAGAGGTATTATTCAATACAAAATAAGACTGAAGGAACCAGATGCATTAAAAAAAATGATTACTTTACAAAAGAAAAGAATAGAAAAAGAAAGAAAGAAAAAAAGAAATGAATGAAAAAGAAAAGAAAAGCAAAGCAAATGTAAAGTAAAGTTTAAAAAGCATCGAAAATGGTTCTGGCGAGTTTTCTACATTCACTGTATAATATCCTGCTAATGTCCTTACTACGCATGAATTGGAATATCATATTTATGATTCTCAATGTTTGTGTTTAATCTTATCCTTTTATTCTGTTACCCATTACCCTTGGCCTGACATTATAAGCTAATAAAGACCTTTTTGATCCTCAATCTTGCATGATTTACATTAGTGGAGAGTGAGTTATATTACAATCTTGTGGATTTTGTGAATTATGTTCATGTGTATGTTTATAACCTCATCTGGGTGAATTTGAATTGAATGGAAGAGGTTTTTCTTGTATGATTTTGGGAAGAATATCTTGTATGAAAGGAAGCTATGAATGCTAGCATGATGAGGATTGTGTATATGTGAAACTGATTCTGAGGTATATGTATTCTTTGAGGTTTATGCAATCATCATACACTAGCTTGAGTTAAGTGAAAGTGGAATGTTAAAAATGGCTGAAAATAGGCTATTATGTTGATCTTTGTGAATGTACTTTATTTTGCTCGAGGACTAGCAAAAATATAGGTTTGGGGGTGTGATAACTGCACAGAGTGTAGTTATTTGTGCCCTATATCTATGCTTCATGGCATGATTAGTCCTTGTTTGTAAGCATTAATGGAAGGTTTTAGCTTCATTTATATCTGATTTCATTCTGATAACTTCCATTGTGATCTAGTGTAAATACTTTTAAAACTATGATCAAATTGAGTACATTTGCATGAATTAATGAGTTGATACTTTCTTTGATATAGGCAGGTCTCAAATAAAGCAGGAAAATGAAGAATTTGAAGTAGCTTTGGACCAGGAAGCCTAAGAGAAAGCTAAAAGTAAAGATCAATACTCAACGCCGCGGCGTGGGCTAGGTAATGCCGCGGCGTTACCCCTGCTTCAGCACTAAAACCCGAGGCTTCAGGGCCGCGACATTGACAGTGGAAGGCCCAGGCCCATGTGACCTAATTACACGCGCGCCGCGGTGTTATATGTTGGACACCGCGGTGTTGCCCTGTTTTATTCAGCCTATATATACGTTTGTACCCATTTTCTATGAGAGTTATCATCATTTTTGGAGAGCAGCTGCTGGTTTTTAGGTTTTTAGACCTAGAGGAAGTGAAAGAGGCTAAGGTTGGAGGTCATCCTTCCTATGGAGGGTGAATCAAGCTTAAAGGATGAAATCTAATGAACTTCCTTCCTTTCCTTTCTTCTTCTCTCTCTTTAATGCTTCATGAACATGATTTATTGTTTGTACTTTCATGTTTCATGGCTAGCTAGGCTGTATATAAGTTTTTCTTTGTAGTTTCCTATAGATACTGATGAATTTGTAATCTTTTGAGTATATATTGAAGTTTAGTTATTTTCAATCAAATGAATCTTAATGCCTTTGAGAGGTTGATAAACTTTTGATTGATTTGATGAAATCTAATGAACTTAGACATAGGAATTTAGATTTTAGATCATACGCATGGTTGATGCATGTTCTATTTCATTCAATTAGCTTAGATGCGATGATTCGTTAACAGGATAGAAATATACCTATTAGTCATGCATAGTGGGAGATTGAGAATAGATCATTCATGAGTGGAGTTTGCACTGGTTCTCAAGGAAACTTAGTGAGCTGGGTAAATGAAACCAGGGTTAATTGACCTAGACATAGGCTTTTGACTAAATTAGATTCTCAAGCTAACTTAACAAATCTTTGATGTTACTTGTGAGGGTTGCATGTCATTAGTTGAAGTAGGAGATGGAAAAGAATTACTTATCTCTCTATTTATCTATTTATATTAGATTTATTGCTTTTCAGTCTTTATATTCTTTTAAACATTCTTTTATAAATTCAATGTCTTTGGATAGTATTAATTTGACTATTGGTTAATACTTGGATCTTATATGAAATACGTAATCCTCATAGGAACGATATCTGACTCCTAGCGATACTACAAGTGTGACCCGTGCACTTGCGGTAAGCAAAAGAGCGAACAATAACTGCATTGGTTTAGTTGATATATACAAAATTAGTAGAATACTTTGTCAACCAAAAAGATCGAATGCGAAAATGATGAATTTTGGCAGGAATGAAGTGATGACTTATTGAAGCACTAGAGAATTAACATGGGAAAGGCGAGCTCACACCAAGTTCGTTGGTACAATAGAAAGAACACCAAGTTCATAGTTGAAGAGGCTTTTAACCCTGTAACATAACAGGATGGAGTTTCTTATACTTTAAACCTGGAAGAAGGCCGGTGTGACTGTGAGGTGTTTCAAGCATTGTATTTTCCATGCTCTCATGCGATTGTTGCGTGTGATTCTATGGCAATTGACCCATTCTGATATATGCATAGAGTTTACAGGATGGAGAGCATTTACAGAGCTTACGAGTTTGAATTTGAACCAGTTCAGGCTGAAACATGATGGCCTGCAGGTCCTGACATAAATTTGGTGCTTGATCGTGCATTGCTTAGATCTAAAGGTCGACCAAAATCAACCCCACTCAGGAATGAGATAGATTGGCGTGAAGCAGGGTCAGGACAAACGTGTACAAGATGCCATCAACCTAGACATAATTCTCGCACATGTCGTGCTGGTGAATCGAGTTCCTTGAGGGATAATGGAGTGAGACCATCTAGTTGATCTAGGACATATTTTCATTATCAGACTCTTGTGTTAGACAATCATTAATGTGTATTTTGGAGCCATATTATTATCTATTATTCCACTATGATGTTGTATTTGAATACTATTAATATATGTTGGTTGATTATCAACGTGCACTTTATTTCTCCCACATAATTTGATTCTTTTATTGCTTTAAGTAATTGTGTCTTCTTTTATACCATCGATAATAAATATTATATAATATCTTTCATATTGTCACACTAATTATTATTGTTGTTTGGTATACAGCGTGACAGATGGCATTCTGTGTAAACCCAGGCCTAGAGGATGACTCAGTTTTGGAGTTGCAGGAGTATCATGTTTCTCAACATGTATGGCAGGGACATGAGGACCAGCATCTGCGTGTTAGTCGTGCTCAGAAAATAAAACATATGGACCCCCCTTCGCCAATTCTTCCATATCTACAGCAGGTTGGCTTCTTGGGAGTTACCCATATGGGCTATTACAGTATTGATCACTCCTTGATTACTGCGTTGGTTGAGAGATGGCGTCTAGAGACGTATACATTTCACATGCTTATCGGAGAATGCACCATAACGTTGGAGGACATTGGTATCATATTGGGTCTTCCTATTGACGACGTTGTAATTATTGGCCTTATCCATCGAACTGATTGGCTCGATCTATGTGATCGGTTGTTAGGGATTGATAAGACTCTGTTGCTCATATCTGGTGCACCCATTGATATGACATATCTGTGGCAGCGAAGTGTTACAAATGTCACTGACGATGATGATGATGAGTACGTGCAACAGCATGCACGAAATTACATACTTAGGTTACTTGGGAGTTTTTTATGCCCCGATCATTTTGATAAGTCTGTACATTTGATGTTCCTTCCATTATTGGAGGACTTTGCTGTTGTCGGAATATACAGTTAGGGGTCTACAATCTTAGCATACTTGTATAGAGAGCTTTGCGAAGCTACGGACTACAAGGCACACGAGATCCGAGGAGCTTGCATCTTATTACAGTATTGGGCATGGTATAGATTCCCCTGGCTTGCCCCTACACTAGTTAACCATGTTGAACCTGATGTGTTCTATGGTGCTGATCATGGTTAATTACGTCCATTAGGATGGGAGTAAGTTTTTTTTCATATCATTTCTTTACATTACTTTGCTCTATTACTTACTTTGCTAATATTTCTCACTTACATTCATAATACTTTCATTTACAAATAGGTGGTGCAAGCTTAAAGTTTTGAGTGATACTGTAACTGGTGTACTTGAATATTATCGCCGATTCTTTGATTAGTTGAAGAATGATGAGGTATATATTATTTTACATTTGTTTAAATTAATTACTTATGTATATGACTTCTTAATTTTGTGTGCATCTCATTTTGTAGATTATATGGCAATCATACACAGATGAGCAGGTGACATCACTTCCACCTTTTTGTGTGGCTAAGGCCAGTTTGGTCTTGACCAGCCCATACCACGAAAACCGTTCCAGCTTGACAGTTTGCATTCAATTACACTGGTAGGTAGGCATGATGAGAATTGGTCAGCTACACATGCTGTTTACATAGCCACATGGGATAGTCGAAGGGAGAAGCTTGTTAGGAGAATCCCATTGCGCGCACCCCTCGCTTCGTATTCTGAGTACATGCTTTGATATAAAAGAATTACTAGACACTAGATATCTCCCACCAGTGCATCTATTGGGAATGCGGTAAGCTCTTTACTAATTCGCTAGTGACTATGTGTATTTTGTATTCATTATAATGACATATTTTATATCTGTTTCTAAGGCGGACATTACAGAGCATTTGTTCAGTTCAACTACTAACGCCGCTCCTTGAGAAGCTGCTGCACAGATCTTACATTCATTGCGGGAGCATGATCGTATTACAATGGAACATTTGCATTTAGCTCCAGCAGCAGGTGACATTCCAAGGCCACCTGAGAAGTCTAGTTAACAGGGGATGCGGCGTAGAAGGAGGACAGCGTTAACGAGCACTCGGACACAACTTCTACAAGCCAGCACACGACTCAGCCTCTTACCACTTTTACTGCTCTGAATGTAACTGCTACATGCCCAACCACTCAGCTACCACCTACATATCACCCACCATACCCACATACCTTTACCCACCGTATCCTTACCTGCCACCAGGTTACCCATCATATCCTTACCCACCACAAGGTTACTCACCATATCCTTACCCGCCACCAGGTTACCCACCATACCCATCACTACCAGGTCCTTTTTTTCGATCCCTCTCATAGGCCACCACACTCTAATGCGGGCCCATCTCGTTCACGTGTAATTATATGTCATTAGTATATCTCAAAATGTTATATTTAGTGATTTTGTTTAAATTATTATTGATGATTTTCTATTGTGATTTTGGTACCCTTGTTGGATTAAACATGTTTACAGCTTAGTTTTTATTAATGATCTTGGTAACTGGTTGAATTAAACAGGTTTATGTGCTTTTGGGGAAGTCCAATATTTAGGGGAAACTCTATCAACATTTTCATAGAATCTGAATGATTGAACTTTGGTTGAATTATGTCAAACAAGTTTATGCCCTTCTGCGTAACCAAAAATATAAAAAAATGTCACTCTTCACAATTTGGAGGGTCATGATTGGGAGAGTACTCACTAAATAAACGTTTGAAAAAATGATGCTTTTTTTCTCAAATAAACATGTAGAAACATACACAAAAAAAGGAAAAAAGAAAAAACTTTTTTGACTTTAAAGACTCTTTGTTGTAACAAGCAAATGGGTATTAGTTTGGTATTATAGTTAACTTATATTACAGTTTATAAATCTATATTTTATACTCTTAAACCAGATAAATTATGGTAATTTGTTTATGTTTGTTAGTGAATTTTACATAGATCCTTATCATTGTCTTCATTTTTATAAATTGAATAAGATTTATCACATTTGGAGTGAAAACACACAAAGACATTGTATTTTTGAAGAAAAATAAGATCATTTTGGCTCTCACAAGACCTGTGAGCGATTGAGGAGTTGCACACAGTCGTGTGTAACTCCTCAATCGCTTCTGTCTGATTCTTTTTTAGATACATGATCGTGTCTAACTTGGAAAATGCTTCTATTTGATTTCTGTAAGAAGACACAGTTGTGTGTGGATTGTGCCAGAACAAATGGCGTATTTGTATTAGTTACGCCAACAAGCTTGGCGTATTCTATGTAAATACGTCATCACAAATGGCAGATCCACATAGGATGCACCAAACAGGATGACACATCGATGAAGGTTATGCCAAGCGTGTTGGCGTAACCTTCATAGATGCGCCATCATGTTTAACGCATCCTACATGGCCAAAAAATATTAAAAAATACCATGTAGGACAAAAGGTGACAGTTTTGTATATAGTTTCAAAAGAATGACATTTTGGTAAATAGTTTTAAAAAAGTGGTAGTTTGATAAATAGTTTAAAAAATATGGCATTTTGGTAAATAATTTTGCCAACAGTGATAGTTTGGTAAAAAATCCAGAAGAGAAAACTTGATGAGTTTGAGAGTATTGCTCTTACAGAGGAATGTAGTGTTATCTTGCAAAATAAACTTTCTCCTAACCTCAAAGATCCTGGAAGCTTCACCATCCCTTGCACCATTGGTGAGAATTTAGTTGAGCCTTAGTGTTTCTTTGATATATAAATACATTTCCCTTTACATGATTATGAATCCTGGACTAACAATAGTTGTGCCCATCTAAAGGAAGCTGTGACTTGCCCTTTTGTGATGAAGACTTAATTTTTGAAAAAGTGTTTAATTCTCTCTTGAGACGAAATCCTAGGCTATGCATGTTTGATGAAATGATTAGGGCATTCTTTGGATTGGTTGAGTCTTTCAAGCCTACCTATGTATGCATGAATATCCATAGTACCCATTTTGAGCCTTGTGAATGTGTTGGCCTTTATGTTTAGTTCTTTACCCACATCATCCTTACCTTGTAGCCCACAATTACAGTTTATCCACCATTGTCCATATTGGGAACATAACTTGTAAATGCTTATTTGAGTCAAAAGAAACAAGAGTGCACTACCATAGGTATGTTTTAGAACACAACAAATTTGTAATTTGAAATAAAGAAAATGATGAAAAGAAGGAAAGTAAGAAATGGCAAGAAAAATTTTGAAATGATGGAAAGTTGTAAATAAAAAAAAGGAAATAAAGAAAAGAAAAGTCCTTGTGCTAATTGTGCCTTGTGCTAAAGAAATAAGCTTTTGGGGTTCGTATGCTAGAAGATACACCTTGTGCTAATTGTTGTTTAGTTCATTTAGGTCTTTTGCAAGTTTATGTGTCCAAATGTTTACTTTATCCTACCTTTCATTTATTTACCCATTACCTTGGCTTTACACTTCAAGCTTGAAAGACCCTCTTGATCACTAATCATACTTGGTTCTACATTAGTGGAAAGAGAGATGAAGGGCATCTTTAAGAAAATTTGAGACGAAGTTGCTTAGGTATCATCATGAGTTTTCTTGGATGTGCATGCTAGTGTTAGGAAAGGGTTCCATAATCATCTTTTGGGAAATCTTTTACATATAAATTGAAGGATGACAGCGTAAGCTAAAGGTTAGATGGCATGTATGCTTGACGTTGAATCAATTTTGATCCATTGAATATGAGATTTAGCATGATGCCACATTATCATAAGTATTTTGGGAATCATAATTTTTAGGATATGAATGTGAATATATAAATGCTTGATGGTGAAACTGAGAAGTTAAGGCAATTTTGTTTTGTTTTGCTCGAGACTAGCAAAATCGTAGGTTTGAGGGTGTGATAACTTTGTGAAATAAAGTTATTACTCAAGTAATTCTTTATGTATTCAAAGGCTAGTTCCTTGAGTTATGCCTTGTTGTCATTCAATTCTTGATAAAAAAGTGTATAGGGAGTACACACTGGCTTTTTCTGTGAATGATTGACCAACTTGGTTTTTGCTTACTTCCAGGGGCTCGCAACGAGGCAAGGAGGAGCTTAATGAAGACAAGAGAATGAAGACATGATTGTGCCACAGCTTCACAAATTAAGTTTTGTGGCACATCCATTTATGTCGCGGCACTTCTTCTATTTATGTCGTGGCACATCCAATTATATCGTGGCACTTCTTCAATTTTGTGCCGTGATACAGTTATTTTGTGCATCTCCTCCTATCTATCTGAGACTTAAGCATCGCAGCTCTTCAAGTCATTTGTGTCGCGGCTTCCCTATACATGCACACAACATCATATTTATACTTCTAATGGGATGGAATTAGAGGGGAGGCATTGGGGACGTAGTTTTTTGAGGAGTGATATGGGAGAGATTAGCAAGAGTGGATGAAGATTTAAAGAAGCTTGATGAACCTCCGTAGATCCATCAAGAAACCTAGTTCTTCCTTCCATCTTCTCTTTATTTTTCATGATATCTTTGTTGCTTTTTCTTGAAATTGTTTTCGTTATAACCATGATGTTCTAATTCTCTTATCTAGGGTTTTAATGGATCTTATTATGTAATTTGAATTGATTGTAATCATTTTCTACTCTTGTGATGAAATTGGTTATGATTTTCTAATTCTATGCTTAATGCTCGCATTTGATTGACCATTATTTATGATGTCTTGGTGAACCCATTAAACTAGACATTGGGATTTGGATGCTGGACCATGGAATTAGATGATGCATGTTCAGTTATATTCAATTGTTTGGATGAGTTGGTTAGCCAATAGTATAGAAATATACCTATTGGTCATGCATAGCAAGTGTTTGATGTATGTTCTCAATGCATGAAACTTTGTCAATTTGCATAGAAATATATTGTTTTAATTAGGGTCTATAAATTTATAAGGCCATCGAAAGAGGTTTGTAAATGTTTAAACACATTGGCTAACATAACCAATTTATGATCAAGAGTAATGAATAGTTTGCATGAAGTCAAATGAAATAATAAGTGAAGTTAGACCCTAGATGCCTAAACCATTGTTTCTTCTCGGTTTACTTTTATCTTATTTTGGAATTGTCACTTATTTTGTTTTGACATTAAATCACTCATACAATTTGTTTGCTTGGAATAAAGACTAAGTGGTAACTAGTTGATACTTAGCATAATTTTTAATACAATCCTCGTGGGAACGATACTTGATACTCACTTTTTATCACTTGTCGACACGTGCGCTTGCATAGTCTAGCAAAAACGAACAGCCGATGGCATTGACTATAAGGAGACTTTTTCATCAATCTCTAAGAAATATTATTTCAAAATTATCATGGCATTGGTAGCTCATTATGATTTAGAGCTTTACCAAATAGATGTGAAAACTACCTTTCTAAACAGGGAATTTAGAGGAAGAAGTTTACATAGATTAACTAATGGAGTTTTCTGTTGAAGGGAAAGAACATATGGTGTGTAAATTTAAGAAATCAATATATGGAATTAAGCAAGCTTCCAAGCAATGGTATCTCAAGTTCAATGATACTATTGTTTCCTTTGGATTTAAGAAAAACATTGTTGATCGGTGTATACATTTATAGGTCAGTGGGAGTAAGTTTATATTTCTAATTCTATATGTTGATGACATATTACTTGATGCTAATGGTCTTGGTCTATTATATGAGACTAAGAATTTTCTCTCTAATAAGTTTGAAATGAAGGATATGGGTGTGGCAAGCTATGTGATTAGGATAGAAATATTCTAAGATAGTTCACAAGGAGTATTGGGTTTGTCTCAGAAAGCCTATATCAATTAAGATATAAAAATATTTAATATGGATAAATGACCAGTATATATGCATGGTTCCAATTCAGAAATGGGACAAATTTAATGTTATGACATGCTTTGAGGCCATTATTAATGAATTATCATTACAAAATTTTATTTAGGACTTGGAATTGTCGACATTATTGCCAAGTCACTAAAATTTATTGTCTACAGCAATCTTCTCTTAAAACGACAAGTATTTTCATGGTCTATACATAAAGATAATGCTTGGTCATTAATGAAGATGTTCAGAATCAAAGATTGTCATTTGAACATATTAACACCAGCCTTATGATAATAGATCCATTAAGAAAAGGACTAGTGCCCAAAATATATAATGAACATGTTAAAGGAATGGGCATCATTGCATTATTGGACATCATTAATGTTATTATGTTATGATTGAGTTTATTTATTTGACATTCGGAGCTCATTTATGGTTATGTTTTTGATTTTCCCTTTTTCTAATTTTGTATACATGATTAAATTAGAATGAGGATAACAAGTTTTGTCTTTGTTAAAGACATCATGTTGAACTAATTATGTACTTCTCAATTATAGGTCATGATAAGGAGACTAATTGATATTATAGTACATGGAAAGGACTATGTCGAATAAGTGACATACAACTGCCATGACTCATATTTGTTCATATTTTTATTTAAGACGAATGATGTAATCAATGTATAGGAAATTAGCTTCATCTATACGCATTATAATTATTCATTTGTTGTACCATGAAGTAAGACAATATCACATGAACCAAGTGAGAGAATGTAAGAGATAATGTGGCCCACATGATATTATCTTAAATTGCTTTAAATAAATAAATAATAAAATAGCTAATTTCTGATTGGCTAGTTTTGAGAGTTAGTTTCTAATTATAAGTTATCACTTGATGAGAGTGGTTAATTAATTGTTATCCAATAGAAACTAGTCTTATCTCTGTCTATAAAAGTCTTACGTTACCTCTCCATCAATAATGTTAATGCAAAAGAAAGGGAGGCTAAGGGATAGAAACTCAACTTCTTCTCCTAATCTCCAATGCCACTAAAGAATTGTCTCAAGGATTTCAAGGGGTTGATCATGGATCAAGGTAAGTAACTCTATCCCACTATTGTTTTCTTCAATGGAATTAGTGAAAATCATGAGATTCTAAGATCCTATGTTTGTTCTTTATTTATGTTCATAATCGTCAAAAATTAGAATTGAAACTTACAATTGTCCCTTACCTATTGGTGAATATCAAAACCAAAGAAGTTGTTGTGCATTCTAACCCCAACTTTAGCAAAATATTGTTGGATATTTGACTCTCTAATACGTTTGGGTATATCCTCAACAAGATGGTTACACTGAGAACACCCCGTATAAGAGGCAAGCTTATGCTGCATCCTTAGCAAGTTTGTAGGAATTGCATCATGCTCAATTTGCCAAATAAAAAATATAAGTTTCTTAGGGTCCTTTAATTGACATATCCAATTCCAAATCCGATCAGAGGTAGGTGAAAGTTTCTTATCCACTAACCACTGGTATCCTGTCCTTACATTATAAGTACCATCAATAGCACCAATCTAAATAATACAGTCTGGCAGCGTTGCTATTCTTAGAATAAGAACAACAACTATAGAAGATGCTATGTGTTCAGGAATAATAATTGTAAGCCTATCAAGATGCCAACTATTATTCTCTAAAACTTTATTCACTTTTATATTAGTATTGAAAATATGGACAACATCAACCATATCACATTATTTGCCAACATCCATCCAACAATCATACCAAAAGGATATATCACCCTAGCTATCGTAAAATCTGAAACTATCTTTTAAATAAGAAAAGGCACAAATGATGGTTTTCCAACAATGAGAAGGTCTTGACACTTTGCTTGGAGAAAAAATAGATCCTAACTAAACATATTTATGAACTAGAAGAGATACCTAGAGCTTGTCATGATTATGGATGACACTCCAAACAAGTTTGCCAAGCATTGCAATATCTAAGACCCTAGCAATTCAAACTCTTAACCCTCCATCTTTCCTTGGACAAATGATTTTCTCCCAACTCACTAAGTGAATCCCCCTTTGGTCTCCATTCCTACCCCAAATAAAGCCACAAACAATAGAGCCAATTTAATGACAAAGGGATTGTGGTAACCACAATGTATGCATAAAGGGTATATAGGAATTAACATAATAACAAACTTGGCCAAAGCCACTCATCCAGCTCTGTTTAAGAGTTCACTTTTCTAATAGGCTAAACAATTGTGCAATTTTTCCACAATAAAATTAAAGTCATCCTTCTTGGCCTTTCCATGAAATAGAGGAAACCCAAGGTACATACTACTTACCAAGGTTATTAGTGCACCTTTATGGCCATCATACCATAAAGCTTCCCTTTCTTGGCTTTAGGAACTCCATGAGAGACATAAACTCGAGATTTATTTGCATTCACTTTTAAGCCAAAAGCTCAAAAATATTTGCAAAAATATACGAGATTAATCAAAATTGGGAAGTGTGAGCTTTGGTGAACAACAAAACATCATTGACAAAGAAAGGTGTGAGACCTGTAAACCACCTAGCCAGCTCTAGATATATGAATCAACAACCAATCTTTAATATTGACCTTTTCAGTAATCATTAAAGCAAGCTTCTCCATATATAGTACAAATAAATACGATGACATATGATCACTATTAAAGCTTGGGCAGCTACAAGCACATAGACCGTATAAGTAATAAAGGATGAGTAATAGAGTATCGTCCCCACATGGGCTGAAATAATTATGCGTTAACGATTAATTAATTACTAAATTCAGGCTTAAGCCACACAATTCAAAGAATAATTTAGAAAATTAACAAGTGGAGAATTAAACCAATTAAAAATAAATAGCAATAGCTAACTCAAAGAGAAACAAACAATGATTAAGATTAGGGATTCTTTTTCCTTTGTTACTTTAATTAATACATGCAATTCCCAATTCAATTACCAATGAAATTGGTTTATGTTAGTCGAGATACTTAATTAATTACAAACCTATGTCTAGGTCTTATAACTGTGTTTCCCCTTATGAAGACACTATGTTTCCATGTGAAATCTCAAGGTTCCACCCATTGAGGTCAAATCTCAAACACTTGCTATGCATGACTAAGAGGTATATTTCTATCTAAATAGTTAATCACTTCATCCACACAATAAGATGAATAAGAACATACATTGCTCACATCAAAGGCTAAACACCCAAATCCCTATGTCTAGTTTAATGGGATTTTCCAAATCAACACAATTGATGGCCAAGCAATTGAGTGCATTAAGCATGGATGTGAACAAACATAAAACCTAATTTTAATGATAAAATAAAGAGAATCACATAGGAGCTAATTTACATAACAAGATCCAAAGAACTTCTAGAAAGGAGATTAGTAATCCATTTCAAAGAAAACCTAAGAAACTAGAAAATAAAGAAAACAAAAACAACACCCAATTCCAAATGAGATAAACTATGGTAAAGAGCCTAGGGGTCCCTTTTCACCTTCTATTTCACTTAGATACATGCAATTTGGAAATTCTTGTTAAAGCCTAGGTTTTGTTAGTGAATTCCCTCTTTTAGTTAAACACCTATATCTAGATCAATTAACCATATGTCATTGCCTAACTCACTATGTGTCCATGTGAATTAGCACAATTTTACTCATTATGACTAAGTATTGAACACATGCTATACAATGTCAATGGGTATATATCCATCACATTGGCTAATCAATACACCTAACCCATGCAAGTGTAATTGAGTAAGCATCATTCATATTATGTCTGTATTTCCAAATTCCTATGTCTAGTTCATTTGAAAACACTAAAATTATGCAATTGACGATCAAGCAATTACATGCATTAAGCATAGATATGAATGAATAAACTATATAATTAACATAGAACATCTAACAATTTACATATTATCCAAGATCCATAGGAGATCTAAAGGATTCCCTAGATACAAATATAGAAATCTATAGAAAATAAAGAAATAAGATCTAGATAGAAACCCATTAGAAAACGATAAAAATCAAGAAAGGGAAGAGAAGGAAGAACTAGGATGGTGGGTCCTTAGTCTTGATCTCCTCCTTGATCTTGATGTTTAAGCCTTTAATGGAATCTCTCTCTAGAACCCTAAACCATACTTTCTTTCACTAGAATTGGGTGGTGATGAAAATCTCCTCCAAAATGACACAAAAGAGGGTTAAAAACATAAAAATCGAGTTGGGTCGGTTAACTCACGCCTAGGCGTGTAGCTCACGGGTATATTGTGAATGCTTATGTCTTGAAGCATATCAAATGGGTTTTCGATGATAACAAAGGCCAAAGTGAAGTTCAAGTGCAAAAGAGAAGATCAAGCGTAAAAGGAAAAATCAAGATCAAAGAAAGAAGTCAAGAGGTTTATTTAGTTATAAGACTTAGAACATTAATGTTAAATGCTCTCAAGATTTCTCAAATGGTTTTTCAATATATCATTTCAAAATAAATGAAAAATTTCAAAGTTAAACATGACTTTCAAGAAAACTTAAGTTTCTATCTTGAATCTAACACTCTTAAAAGGATTTATGCTTAATCAAGTGTCTTGAGGTGTTAAGAATGACTTACAAGCTTTATTGGACTTGAAAAATGTATTCAAAGGTCAATGTAATCGATTACATGATATTTGTAATCGATTACACAGTAAACAGAAGCCATGTAATCAATTACATGAGCAATGTAATCGATTACAAGAAAGTCAGAGGCCATGTAATCGATTACACAATATATGTAATCGATTACATCAAGCCCAGAAAGGCAAGAACACGTTCAAAGAGTCATGTAATCGATTACAAGGATGTTGTAATCGATTACACAGCAAGTCAGAAGTCATGTAATCGATTACATGGATATTGTAATCGATTACAAGCAAGTCAGAAGCCATGTAATCGATTATACAAATAATGTAATCGATTACACAGAGCCCAGAAAGTCAAGAACACGTTGGAACAACATATGTAATCGATTACCTGAGCTGAGTAATCGATTACAAGAATCCTGACAATGTCCAACGGCTATATTTAATGCATTTAATGCGTGCCTAGAAAACCCCAACAGCTCTATTAAATGGAAACTTATAAATACTAAAGTTAGGTCTTTATTTGAGGTTGACCTTGAACCAAAAACTGATCATCAATACCTCCAAACGTGAATTAATCCTCAAATCCATTTCTTGCTCTATTTTTTTGTAAAAATGTGAAAAATCTTTGAGAGCATATTAAGAGCTTCAATTTGTATTTATCTACTCTTTAAGAGAGTTTCTATCTTCTATACTTTGTGTAATCTGAAAAAGAGAGGGTGATGTATCCCTCTAGAGTGAAGGGTGAGGTATCCCTTAGAGAGTGAGGTATCTCTCAAAGTTAGAAAAGGGTGAGGTATCTCTTGAGGGTGAGGCATCCCTCAAAAGGTTGTAAAGGATGAGGCATCCCTGTTTTTGAGGCTCAAAGCACAAGGGTGAGGTATCCCAAGGTGTTGGTGAGTGCTCTATTGTGTAAAGGTTTTCAAGCACCTGTTCAAGCTTGAAGTTTAGTAGAAAATCTCGAGTGGTTCGCTTGAGGACTGGACGTAGGTCACAAGGGGTGGCTTAACCAGGATAAATCCTTGTATTTGATTTTCTCAACCCTATCTCTTTATATTTGTGCATTTACTTTATACGCTTGCTTGAATATTATTCATCTTGGTTTATTTAATTTGTGAGTGAAGTATTCAATCTCATTTATCTATTCACTTCAATTATCCAATAGCTTCAACGAAAATTGTTTAACAAACGTTTTACAAAAGATTTGTGAAAATATTTCATAAACTCAATTCACCCCCCTCTTGAGTTTGAGGCCACTTGGCTAAGAAGTGGTATCAGAGCTAGGCTCTTGTGTAAAGGGCTTAGCAGTTTCAAGAGAAAGTGATGGCCTCCTCAAATGAGTTTTTAGAAAGTTCTTCTATCTATAGACCTCCCCTTTTCAATGGGGATGGATATTCTTATTGGAAAGAAAGAATGAAAATTTTTATTGAAGCTATTGATTTAGATGTGTGGGATACTATTGAAAATGGTCCTTTTGTCCCTACACAAGTTGTAAATGGTGTAAGAATTAATACACCAAGAAGTGAATGGACAGATGAAGATAAAAAGAAAGTTCAATATAATTTGAGAGCCAAAAACATTATTACCACATCTTTGGGGCATGATGAATTCTTTAGAGTTTCAAATTGTAAATCTGCTCAAGAAATGTGGGACGTTTTAGAAGTAACCCATGAGGG
This sequence comes from Ormosia semicastrata, assembly GCA_029884595.1. Classification (NCBI taxonomy): domain Eukaryota; kingdom Viridiplantae; phylum Streptophyta; class Magnoliopsida; order Fabales; family Fabaceae; genus Ormosia; species Ormosia semicastrata. The sequence continues at coordinate 19,740,124 of JAQQTO010000044.1, forward strand.
CACTAGTGAAGTGAAAATATCAAGAATTAATACTCTCACTCATGAATATGAACTTTTTAGAATGAACCATATTGAAAGCATTCAAGAAATGCAAAAACGTTTTACACATATAGTTAATCATTTAGCTTCATTAGGAAAGACATTTTCTAATGAAGATCTTATTAACAAGGTTTTAAGATGCTTGAGCAGGGACTGGCAACCTAAGGTGACGGCTATCTCAGAATCTAGAAATCTTGCTACAATGACTTTAGCCACACTTTTTGACAAGCTCCAAGAACATGAATTGGAGTTGAATAAACTCAAGCAAAATAAAGAAGTTGACAACAAAAAGAAGGGAATTGCTCTTAAAGCCACTTCCTCCATGATTAATGATCATGATGATGATGAATATGATGGAGATTGCTTGGAAATAGATGAAGAGAATCTTGCTCTACTAGTCAAAAAATTCAGAAGATTCTTCAAGAAGAATGGAGCTCAAAGAAGACCTCCCTTTTCCCCAAAAGAATGCCTATCATAAAGGGGAAGCAACCTCATCCACTCCTAAATGCTATGAATGTGGAGAATTAGGTCACATGAAGATGGAGTGCTCAATTTATCAAAGTAAAGTAAAAAAATACCATAAAAAATACTCAAGGGAGAAGAAAGAAAGAAGTGCCTAAATAGCTTGGGATGATAATGACATGGATTCAACCGATAGCTCGGATAATGAGAAAGCCAATCTATGTTTCATGGCTAGAGGAGAAGAGGAAGATGAAAATGACATAGAGGTAACATCTTCAAATTTTGAATCAAATTCTTCCCCTTCCTATGATGAACTACAAGATGCATTTGAAGAATTGCATAAAGAATCCATAAGACTTGCAAAACTTGTCTCATCATCCAAGAAATCAATTTCCTCATTTGAAAAACAAATTTATGCTTTAAACAAAGAAATTGAGAAATTGAAATTAGAAAAAGAAACTTTTGGATTGATAGGTGCAAACTCTTCATGCATGACATATTTATCTCTTGATAATGCATCTACACCCTCATCTTGCTCATCATGTAAAACATTTAAAATTGAGATTGAGGATTTGAAAAACACTCTTTCAAAATTTACCTATGGAAGAGATAATTTGAACATATTACTTGAAAACCAAAGATGCATTTTTCAAAAGGCTGGTTTGGGGTATAATCCCAATAAACAACAAAAGTTTCTCAAGAACTTCTTTGTTTCATCAAGTACATCAAATAGTCCTTTTATTAAATGCTTTCATTGTGGTAGGAAAAGGCATAGTGCATCAAGTTGCAATGTAAGGAAGAATATCAATAACAAGCTAGGAACTAAATTGGTTTGGGTTCCCAAAGACACTTTGGCAAAGACTAACACACAAGGACCAAAGAAAATTTAGGTACCAAAAGTCAAAAATTGAAGTGTGTTGTAGGTGTGCTTGAAGGCCAAGAATTAACTTTGGATATCCTGAAAAGTGGCTGCTCCAAGCACAAAACCAGAAAAATACATTAAGCTATCCTTCTTGTCTCCAAGAAGCTTGAACTTGCATCCTTTGGTTAAGTGTGACTTGCTCTATGCTTTACTAGTTTAATATCTTGAATATGTTAAATGAATATATTTTTCATGTAAAATGGCATGTATAATATCAATATCTTTGAACTTGTCGTAATGGATCAGTCATGCATCTAATTCTGCTGTACAATATATTGGTCTACTGCATAATATGCTTATCTGCTGCATAAATTGGTCACCTTGTTGCATAATGTCTTGTTGCATAACATTTTGCTGCATAATGTCACAATCTTCTGCATAATACATCAACTTGATGCATAATATGTTGTTTTGCTGCACAATAATGTGTTTTGGATCATAATCTGACTGGAATATATGCTTAAATGATGTTTAAAATTGTCTTGGAATGATTTGGAACCTTTTTTATTGTTTCAAGTTTAGTCCTTCATGATGCTTTCCTTTTGCTTAATCTTTATCTAATCCCATATTGTTTTTGTATATGACTCTGATTTCTATTGGATAAATGATAAATACTATCTAAGTTTCTCTTCATATGCATTTGCTATTGGTATCACATCTTGATGTGCTAAACAATTATACTCTTATATTGATCCTGATGGGCTGAAATAAATATATCAAATCTGAATGCTTATGTCTTCTTTTTGATAATGCCAACGGGGGAGAAATAAGTGAAATATATTGCATATGTACGGGGGAGTTTTGCACTTTCACATATTCTATCTCATGCATACATTACGGGGGAGTGTTGTAGTTAATTATCTGATAATCAAATAAATACATATATTTCTCATTCTGTTGAATGTTTAGTTTGTCATCATCAAAAAGGGGGAGAATGTGAATGCTTATGTCTTGAAGCATATCAAATGGGTTTTTGATGATAACAAACGCCAAAGTGAAGTTCAAGTGCAAAAGAAAAGATCAAGTGCAAAAGGAAAAATCAATATCAAAGAAAGAAGTCAAGAGGTTTATTTAGTTATAAGACTTAGAACATTAATGTTAAATGCTCTCAAGATTTCTCAAATGATTTTTCAATATATCATTTCAAAATAAATGAAAAATTTCAAAGTTAAACATAGCTTTCAAGAAAACTTAAGTTTCTATCTTGAATCTAACACTCTTAAAAGGATTTATGCTTAATTAAGTGTCTTGAGGTGTTAAGAATGACTTACAAGCTTTATTGGACTTGAAAAATGTGTTCAAAGGTCAATGTAATCGATTACTTTTCAATGCCACTGGAATCATCTCAAAATAAGATCATTTGCTCCAGCTATGATCAAAATACTGTAGTAGGGTCAAGATGCCGATTCACCAATTTGGCCCAAATTTTCCTTGAAGTTTAAATGCTCAATCCTATGGAATCAAGGAAAGTGGTCAACATGAATTTTGTAAATATATCTCTTAGCTTTCCAATGACTCTAGTTTTGTTCCAGTTAGAGGTCTAAATCTTTAAATCTACTTAATTTAATTTAGCATGGTTAACAAGGATTTAAACTTGATTTCCTTATCTTCTTGACTTGAATTGATTGCTTTCATTCTTGGCACTTCTTCAGGTCATCAACTTATATTCCAAGATTAAAATACACCCCAATAAGATACCGATCATGAATAATATATAATCAAACCAATTTAACTCCTAATCAAGCTTATTCAACACTAAAGCACATGGAATTCAAGATATTCAAATAAGCTCATAAACTTTGCCAAAACACTGAGTAAAAACACTGAGTAAAAACAAAATTCAATAGCCTCTTACCATTCCACAAAAGAGATATGGATGAAGACGTTACATAGAACATGATAAGATCAATAATAAGATGAGGAAATCCAAACTCTGTGAGGGTGAGTTTTAGATAGTTCCAATCCACTCTATCATATGCTCTCTACAAGTAAATCTTCATGGCCATGGTTCTTTTTTTTGCTTTTAGACTTCTTCATGTAGTGGAGTATTTCTTGAGCTATGATGGCATTATTGGAGGCTGCTCTCGCTAGAATAAAAATGCTCTGAAGCGAGCCCAATGAGCTCATTTAGAAAAGGTCTTAGTCTTCCCACCAACATATTCCTAATAAGCTTGTAGATAACACTACACCAACTTATAGGTCGAAATTCTTTTATACTTTTTGAATGATCAACTTTCGGAATAAGAATAATGAGAATCTCCGTTAACCGAGCATCAAATTTTCCCATCTCAAAAACTTTTTTAACTACTTGTCAAACATCATCTCCTATAATATTTTGATACTTCTTGAAGAAGAATGGTTGGAAACCATCAACATGAGGAGATTTTAAAGGCTTCATAGAGTTGAGAAAGATTTTAACCTCTTCTTTAGTCACAGGTTTTAGTAGGTTGTCAACACCATTTTAGCTAGGTTTAGGCACACTAGCAACATACAAAGCCTTGAGGATCGTAGTACCTTTTGTACAAAAAAACATTTTTGAAGTAAGTCATCACCTTAGTTTTAAGCATATCACTATCTGTACACTAATTCCCATCCAGAAGGAATAGAGCTGAGATTTTATTGTGCTTCGTCCTGACTATCATTTGGATGTGAAAGAACTTTGTATTTCAAACACTAAACCTCACCCATTGTTCCCTAGACTTTTGGAACCAAAGATACTCCTCTTAGCAAATAATATTGTCATATTGGCATTACAATTGACATTCGAGGGTCTCCAAGTATAGAAAATGAGTATGTTCCAAGGTTCTTTGTATCCTTTTTAGCCTCCCCTCAATGCATCTTTTATTCTTGAAAATATTTTTCAAAAATTTATTTGTTAAAACTAATAGAGTCCTCCATGACAGCCTGCAAGCCATGCATAACATCATTATTTCCTCTCTACAACATCATGGAAACTAGCACTCGATAATTTGTATGAGTAACCCATGTGACTTCGAAACAGAAAGGATGATGACCTTGGACCATAAGAGAGTCAGTGCAATGAATCAAAATTTGATTATGGTCCGAGTGAAACCTGCACAAGGTCTCCATAGATGCCTCAGGAAAATCTATTATTTGATTAAAATCCCCTAAATCTCTGTCTAGATGCTTAGATAAGGTACTTGTTCCTTGTCTCTGGCGATGCCAAGTAAATATATTACCTTTCACCCAAGATCTAGAAGATCACAATCATGCATCATATTATAAAAGGCTACAACATGAGCATGATTATAAACTCCTCCCTTAACTTCAGATGGCAATAAAATTATATTGAAGTCCCCGAAAAGGAGCCACAATAAACTTACTGAATTACAGAGAAAGCCAAGGTAATCCTATAGCTGAGTGTGAATAGTAGGCGTAGGACTTCTATAGATGGTAGTGCAGACCCAACCCTTATTGTTACACTCAGTTTTAACATAGATAACTTGAGCATGTTGGTTAATAACACTAAAGGAATAAATCACTCCAGTAGATAGAACCTAGATAATAGAATACCCCAATTTAGACCAAAAGCTACAAACCACAAAAAATTGAAAGTGCGTTTCCTCCACCAAAAATAAGGAAGTGTGAAATTTTAACCAAATTTCTAACATGCCTCTTATTTCAAATATTTGAGACTCCCTTGACATTCTAGGAGAGGATACTGAAATTATGAAACTCTATCATGAGAAACAATAAGAAAAAAAGGTGAATCACATTGTCAAACCTGCATTCATCCATACACATAGGTGTGTCAACTTGGACATCTTCTCTAGCATGTACGCCGCTATGAATAGCATCTTGAGACCTAACCAAATTTGTATCCTTAATGGAATCTTCAGTCCTATTCTTAATCAAAGTTGTTCCATCATCGAGTGGTTTATCCTAATCATTGTCTTCAAAGAATTTAAAATGATATGAACTTATAGCTCTAATAGGAATGATGCTCTTAAACACAAAGGGCTTTTTGTTGCTACTGTTGACAAGGGTCTGGATCAATCTTCATTTATTATTACTATTTTATAGTGTTTCCAAACTCAATATTTTAAACTTTTCTTTATCATTCTTATTTTTAGTTAAAACTTTAATTATATGGTTATTCATTACTTGAGACGGAGATTAAAAAAATGGTAAAAATAAAACATTACCTTACACAACGAACAATAATACACTACAAAACTAACCCAATTAGTACTTGTTTGAAAGGTTAGATGAAAATGGAGCAGGGGCGAAGAAATTTGCGTTCTCATTGAGTGGATTATAAAGATAAGAAAAATAGTAATGTAACACATCCACAATCTTGATAAAATTCAAGAGTGGTTGTTTGATGTGATAAGTGATAGAGGCTACTCATCCATCAAATAGTCAACAAGATTGCCATATCATTTTGTCAAAATTGCCCGTTTCTGCATCACCCTGGTCTGGGACTATCTATCATCCTAAGTAGAATTGACTGGTTATTACATTCCCCTTATCCTCTCATCACTCGTGGTTTTCTCTTCTCTATACTCAAAGTTTTCAAATGCATCTCAACCATCTTGTCTTGCTCGCCTCTCAATCTGTGTTAGCTAATAAACTAATTTCCATCGTCGACAGCTTCGCCAACATCACTTTGTATCTCTTTGCCCATGTTGACTCAGGACTTAGCTCATTCCCAAGAATTTTTGTTATAAATAATAATTCACCGTATTGCTTTTAGTTATGCCACCTCTTAGATCTTCTCCACTAACAAAAGCTTAGGTGCATTCATAGCCTAACTGTTCCAACTACTACTACTCTTAGCCTCTTTTTGACATGTAATCTATATGCATGGAAGTGGTTAACGATATGTTTAGCTTGATTGATGGTTCTAATTTTCACATCTAAAAAAGGAAGCATAATTTCTCTCCTTTAAAATTTTAATACGGTTGGGGGTCAAAATTAGCTGTTTCAACAAACATAATAAGCAGGCAATACAAAGGCACTAAAAAGACTAAATTTTAAGGAGCTGTCAAAGACTGTGATTGACAAAGCAATCAACTGACATTAATGATGTTTTGACAATTGGTTCAACCAAGATCACAATTCAAAGAAGGTTATCTCGACAGAGACCAAGTGTTAAAATATAAGTGGTTTCAATAGCCATATGAGTAAAGGTTTGTTGGCGTCAAAGCTTATGGTCAACGAGGAGCAATTTGCAAGTTAGAAGGAGATCATAGTGGGTCCCATCACTGAATGTGGGAAATTCCCAAAGTTGATATTGTAAGATCAAGATCGTGGTATCATAGGGAAATTAGAAGTTGGAGAGAAAAAAAAAAAAGAAAGGACCAACTATTTAGAGCAATTTCTACGTGGAATACCATGTGAAAAATTGAGCACAAGTGGAAAAACTGCATGATTTCTAAGTGGTAGCGTCTTAGGAGCTATAACATTAAAAAATTAGGCACCAAAGGCAGAGGTTAGTTGCCTATAAATAGAAGATTGAACAAGGTCAACAAGCTGGTCTATTTACTTGCAACACACCTTATATTTCCTATAGTTCCTAAGTTCCTAGTGTGACGTTCATGGAATGACGGGTTATCAGTCAAGTATGGTAGCCAATTTCAATTTACACGTTTTTCTATGTTTTAGCATTTATCTTTCAGTATTTTCAATTTATTGTATCGTTTACATTCCAGTTAATGTAAATTTAATTCCAATCATTTCAAGATCTTACTTCTTCTTTTATGTTCTTGGTCATCTATTTTCTAACTTCTCTATAAATTTTACAATTTACTTGCTTTTGAGGTTAATTTCCATGGATTTTACCTTTCTAGAAGTTTTCCTTAAATTTTTTCCAACTTTGTGCAAATTTACGCTTTTCAGTATTTACTTTCTGCATTTTCGTTGTTCTCATGTTAATGCATGTTTATGCATTTTTTGTACTTTTTTCATGTTTTAATCTTCACTTTAACACACACAACACTCCAAAGGTGTTTTTGTCAACACCCTGAATCGACATTAACATTTCTAGTATTTACTTTCGGTATTTACATTCTGCCATTTATATTCTGTCAGTTTACTTTATGCAAGTTTACTTTCAACACTCATTTACTTCTATGTCAAGTTTACTTTCAGAAAGTTTACTTTTGACATTTCCATTCCGTTACTTCCAGTAAGTTAATTTCGACACTCTTTTTACTTTGACATTTTGCTTTCATTTCTTTATTTAAGTTCATACTTAATGGCTAACTTTTTTTAGACATACCCTTTATTGACGCTTGAACAATTGACAGTTGCTTAGCCTTTGACATTAGAATTTTGCAAATCACCAAAAACTTGAGGGTCCTAAGAGGAGTCGATTTGCTCTCAGATATTAGATCTTGAATCAAAAGAGCAATCAGTACTTTTTACAAAAAATTACCACAAACAAAGTAGCATCCTTAGTAGGATTAAGTTGAAAGCGATTGTGCAAAATTGCTTCCAACAATGTCCATAGACTTGTTCAAAAGTATAAATGCCTCATGCACCTAAGAAGTAGTAGAGACATTGCGAAAATGTCCAATCGTAATTTTGTATATGATTCGTCATAAAATATAAGCGCCGAAAACAATGCCACTTCTATCTACGTCAACCAAACTACCAGTCTCGACACACCTGTGGTGCCTCAAGGTTGGGATAATAATCCACAACCTATGATGTAGTCAACATAACTAGTTATAATGTAGCCAAATTCAACGATCAATCCAAACGACAATGCCAGAAATGGCAACTTGCCACTAAGGCTGCCACCTCCTTATGGCATGCCTTATAATTTCATTCCCCCTGTTGCACCACTGATTATAGTGGTGTCAGGAAGTCTTCAATCAATAAGTCAACCTACAATGTCGACAGCAGTCGGTGTTCTGCAACCAACAATGGTCGTGTCAAGTCCCTTTGTGGAAATGTCGGCCACAAGCCAAAATGTTGGACAATCTGGTCCAAGCCATGGTTTTCCTTTTCCTCGACTAGAAGGGTTGTATATTAGAGGACATCCTATTTATCCTTACACGACAAGAGAAATATCTAGTGTGCTCACTGGAACTACACAGAATATATTGAACAATGTTTGTCAATAAATGTAAGAAAGCAATCATGATGTGGTTCATATGCAAAACAATTAAGCACTATCCTTACACCTTTGATTGAAACAACAAACAACACTTGCAATCTATTAGCCCAACAAATGGGCCTATTGACAGGAACTTTAGGTTTGACGAAACTGATCCCATTGTTCAATAAGTTAGAGCAACTTATCTGCCTCCTGGAGAGCTTGATTGATAACATGAACTCTAGTATGGTCATGTTTATTCATTAAGGAGGAATGATGATTAACCTGGAGGCAATGAGTATGAGGTCCAGAGACTTTTACAAAACACTGAGGGGCATGCTGCCCCAATTTAGCTTCAATCTGGGTTAAATAATCAGAACTTAAATCAAGTTGTCAAACAGATACTCAACAGGTTTGGTTTCAAAGTGGGCTATGCTAATCAATATTATTTTGTTTCGACATTTCCTGAATAGATTCAATAAGCTGAATTACCTAGGGGTGTCAAAGTCCCCAAGCTATCAAAATTCGTTGGTGATCCCGACAAATCGACTATCGAACATATATCCAAGTACACTATTGAATTGAGGGAGATAGTGACCAATGAATATTTCAAAATGAGACACTTTCCTAGTTCTTTGATAAAGAATGCCTTTACTTGGTTTTCGACACTTTGACCAAATTCTATTCATTCATAGACCTAACTTGAAAGGAGTTTCCATGAACAATTTTTTAGGTTTGAAATCAAAGTTAGTTTAAATGACTTGTTCAACGTCAAAAGAATGTCAAACGAATCTATTGATGATTATCTGTGTCAATTTTGTTTAATGAAAAGCAAGTGTTCTTGAATTTGAAATTGTCAAAATGGCCGCTAATGGGCTTGACTATGGTATTAGGAAGAAGTTGGTGAACCAACAAGTCCTCAACATGGCCCAACTTGCCGAAAAAGTATGGGAAATTAAACAATTAAGGGCAGAAAAACATGAAAAACAAAAGAAAGCCTTTAGAAAGAATAAATTACTTGTCAAATACAACGAAGATAAGGATGTCAAAGTGAGTGATGACAATGTGGGCGAATTACAAAATGGCCTACCTTATGCTTGTCAAGCACTTCAGCCTATTAAGGCTAAAGAAAAAATGAATTATGTTAATCAAAAAACTTATTCCTTTGACATTACTAAAGCTGCCAAATATTTGACATTCTCTTAAAAGATAATCAAATTAAAATTTGCCTAAAAGGCTTAAAAAATTTGATGCTAGTTCCTTGAATGGAAGAAAATTTTGTAAATATCATGGTAGTAATGGCCATTGGACTAATAACTATATCTATTTCAAGGATTTAATCTAGAAAGGCATCAAAGAAGGCATACTGAAGTTTGCTAACAAGGCTAAAGCTGACATGAAAGTTGATATTGAACCATTTGAAGTCAACTTAAGCTTTGTCGAACTAGAAGAGATTGTCAAACGATTTACTTGCCTATAGATCAATATGGTTATTGTTGATGACATTATTGATGACATAGGGATTAACACAAAAGATGCTTTCGATGTTTATCCTTAACATAATGAATCCTTGGATGATTTTCTGAAAAGGAAGAAAGGACAAAGAAAGGTCAGACTTTACCTTTGCTACGATGACATGTATAATGAAACAACAATGAAGTGCAATGAAATGAGAGAGCTAGAAAATGCTCATCGAGAAATTGAAGCTTTCGATAGGGAACAAGCTGAACAACATTAATTTGACATATGGCAGCCTAGAAATGGCTGTAGAAAGGAGAAATGCCAAGATGAGTGTGTCGATCAATATCCTCCACCACAAAAACTGAAGCTGAAGTATGTTGTGGTTGACATCGATCAATCAGAATTACAGGCTAAAACCAGAGTTTTGCTAGCTAATGTGATCAAGGAGAAATAGGTCAAGAACTCTCGACGCTATAAGCAACCCAAGTATATCAAGAAGTATACATGGTGCAAGAGTCAAATCAGAGCTATTCAAAATTTAACCCAAGGAGTAAGCCTAATACTTGGTACAATGAAGGCTACTTTGGTCTAGCTCACAGTAGATAACAAAGACTCAGTTGAGAAGAAAGCAAAGAATCGAAGTTGCTAGAAGAAGAGCTCAAGGTATAATGATCATAGAGCCTTCTGCAGACAGTAGACAATCGAAAGAAGTTAGTCCGGCAAGAAAACCAATGGCCAAGTCAAAAGAAGTTCAAAAACATAGTAAATCACCAGTTTCAATCAAAGATAAAGGAAATGCCACTATTAGTGGAGCCCTCGAGTCAAGAAGCAGTAATGAATCGAAAGATGTCAACATTGACTATGACATCGAACTGGAATACACCATGGATAGCTGTGACTTCAATATGAACCTATCATCAGCTAGAGGATGATTGTTTAGATGAAGATGAATAAATGGTTTTGAAAAAGGATCTAACAATTGTGTTCGTCGATGTAGCCCAATTCGAAAAGCCTACTAAACAGATGAAAACTCATTTGCATCCTTTGCACATTAAGGCATTTCTTAAAAGGAAATCCTACTAATAGAATTCTAATTGATAAAGAAGCAGCTGTTAACCTGATTTCAAGAGCAATGTTCAGAAAGCTTGGTAAGATATAAATTGATCTGTTGAATTCTAACATAGTTGTGATAGATTTAACGGGCAAAGTTGCTACATCAAATGAGATGACTGTATTGACCATCCAAGTGGGAAATACGGAAAGGTCAACTCTATTTATTATTGTCCCATCGAAAGCTAGTTATAACTTGTTACCCGATAGAGAGTGGATTCATGTCGTAGGTGCAATTCCTTCAACGTTGCATCAAAAGTCAATCCTTTGGAATAAAGATGAAGACATTGAGATCATTAAAGCTGATGATAGCCCATGCTATCTCCAATAGGGCCATGTAAATTATAAAATCCATAGTCCATACTTGCAACCCTTAGAATACAAGCAGAAGTTTATCACAACTAGCTATGAAACATTTATAATGGATCACTATGAATTCCATTTTGTGCTTAAAGATGATGTAGTTTGGCCAGACAACATCAATAATGATGACAAGCCTTGAGAGCCAACTGGCTCGACTGTTGGCATACATGGCTGACAAAAGAAGGGTTTATGTTGCTAAAGGCGCAATACCATATTGTATACATGAAGAAGAGCTTGTCAATTTGCAGGAGCCACTGTCAAAAGGTTATGTCGAGAAGATTGAAGTATAGGACTTAATAGAAGAAATCAACTTGGTTATTGAAGTTAACAACAAACCTATTTTTGTCAGCAAGTTACTGTCAGAAAAGTTCAAGGCACAATTGGTCACTCTCTTAAAGGAGTATAAAGATTGCTTTTCTTAGGACTACAATGAAATGTCAAGACTCAGTAAAAGTCTTGTCGAACACAAATTACCAACCATATCTAGTTATAGGCTAGTGAAATAGATGTCGCTGCAATTTGCACCGAAGGTAGTGCCCAAAAATCATAGAAGAAATTGAACGATTGCTAAAGGCCAAGTTCATTAGAACAACTAGGTATGTTGATTGGATATCTAATGTTGTGCCTATCATGAAGAAAAATGGCAAACTTAGAGTCTATATTGACTTTAGAAATTTAAATTCTACTACTCCTAAAGGTGAATATCCAATGCCTATAGCCAATATGCTTGTTGATTCGACTTCTTATCATGATGTTTTTGTGAATGCTTATGTCTTGAAGCATATCAAATGGGTTTTTGATGATAACAAAGGCCAAAGTGAAGTTCAAGTGCAAAAGAGAAGATCAAGCGCAAAAGGAAAAATCAAGATCAAAGAAAGAAGTCAAGAGGTTTATTTAGTTATAAGACTTAGAACATTAATGTTAAATGCTCTCAAGATTTCTCAAATGATTTTTCAATATATGATTTCAAAATAAATGGGAAATTTCAAAGTTAAACATGGCTTTCAATAAAACTTGAGTTTCAATATTAAATCTAACACTCTTAAAAGGATTTATGTTTAATCAAGTGTCTTGAGGTGTTAGAAATGACTTACAAGCTTTGTTGGACTTGAAAAATGTGTTCAGAGGCCAATGTAATCGATTACATGATGTTTGTAATCGATTACACAGCAAATAGAAGGCAAGTAATCGATTACATAAGCAATGTAATCGATTACAAGCAAGTCAGAGGCCATGTAATCGATTACACAATATATATAATCGATTACATCAAGCCCAGAAAAGCATGAACACGTTCAAAGAGTCATGTAATCGATTACATAGATATTGTAATAGATTACACAAAGAAGTCGAAGTCATGTAATCGATTATACAGATATTGTAATCGATTACACCAAAGAAGCCATGTAATCGATTACACCAAGAATGTAATCGATTACACACAATTCAGAAGCCATGTAATCGATTACATAAGGAATGTAATCGATTACACAGAGCCCAGAAAGTCAAGAACACGTTGGAATAACATATGTAATCGATTACATAAGTTGAGTAATTGATTACAAGAATCCTGACAACGTCCAACGGCTATATTTAATGCATTAAATGCATGCCCAAACCACCCCAACGGCTCTATTAATTGAGAAACTTATAAATACCAAAGTTGGGTCTTTATTTGAGGTTGACCTTGAACCAAAAACTGATTACCAATACCTCCAAACGTGAATCAATCTTCAAATCATTTTCTTGCTCTATTTTCTGTCAAAAACGTGAAAAATCTTTGAGAGCATATTAAGAGTTTCAATTTGTATTTATCTACTCTTTAAGAGAGTTTCTATCTTCTATACTTTGTGTAATCTGAAAAAGAGAGGGTGAGGTATCCCTCTAGAGTGAAGGGTGAGGTATCCCTTAGAGAGTGAGGTATCTCTCAAAGTTAGAAAAGGGTGAGGTATCCCTTGAGGTTGAGGCATCCCTCAAAAGGTTGTAAAGGGTGAGGCATCCCTATTTTTTGAGGCTCAAAGCACAAGGGTGAGGTATTCCAAGGTGTTGGTGAGTGCTCTATTGTGTAAAGGTTTTCAAGCACCCGTTCAAACTTGAAGTTTAGTGGAAAATCTCGAGTGGTTCGCTTGAGGACTGGATGTAGGTCACAAGGGGTGGCTGAACCAGGATAAATCATTGTGTTTGATTCTCTCAACCCTATCTCTTTACATTTGTGCATTTACTTTATATGCTTGCTTAAATATTATTCATCTTGGTTTATTTAATTTGTGAGTGAAGTATTCAACCTCATTTATCTATTCACTTCAATTATCCAATAGTTTCAACGAAAATTGTTTAACAAACGTTTTACGAAAGATTTGCGAAAATATTTCATAAACTCAATTCACCCCCCCTCTTGAGTTAAAGGCCATTTGGCTAACAAGTGGTATCAGAGCTAGGCTATTGTGTAAAAGGCTTAGCAGCTTCAAGAGAAAGTGATGGCCTCCTCAAATGAGTTTTCAAAAAGTTCGTCTATCTATAAACCTCATTTTTTCAATGGGGATGGGTATGCTTATTGGAAAGAAAGAATGAAAATTTTTATTGAAGCTATTGATTTAGATGTATGGGATGCTATTGAAAATTGTCCTTTTATCCCCACAAAAGATGTTAATGGTGTAAGGGTTAATACACCAAGAAGTGAATGGACCAATGATGATAAGAAAAAGGTCCAATATAATTTGAGTGCTAAAAACATCATTACCACATCCTTGGGGTATGATGAATTCTTTAGAGTCTCAAATTATAAATCTACCCAAGAAATGTGGGACACTTTAGAAGTGACCCATGAGGGTACTAGTGAAGTGAAAAGATCAAGGATCAATACTTTCACTCATAAGTATGAGCTTTTTAGAATGAATCAAAATGAAAGCATTCAAGAAATGGAAAAACGTTTTACACATATTGTAAATCATCTTGCTTCATTGGGAAAGACTTTTCCTAATGAAGATCTTATTAACAAAGTGTTGAGATGTTTGAGCAGGCATTGGCAACCTAAAGTGACAGCTATTGCGGAGTCAAGAAATCTCTCAACCATGACATTAGCCACACTTTTTGGCAAGCTCCAAGAACATGAATTGGAGTTGAATAGACTCAAACAAAATGAAGAAGTTGACAATAAAAAGAAAGGAATTGCTCTCAAAGCCACTTCCTCCATGGTGAATGAAGATGATAAAGATGATGAAGATGACTTGGAAATAGATGAGGAGAATATTGCTCTACTAGTCAAAAAATTTAGAAGATTCTTTAAGAAGAATTGAGCTTATGGAAGACCTCTATTTCCCCAAAAGAATGTCTATCACAAAGGGGAAGGAACCTCATCCACTCCAAAATGCTATGAATGTGGAGAGTTGGGTCACATGAAGATGGAGTGCCCGATTTATCAAAGTAAAGTGGAAAAATACCACCAAAAATCCTCAAGGGAGAAGAAAGAAAGAAGAGCCTACATAGCTTGGGATGATAATGACATGGACTCAACTGATAGCTCGGATAATGAGAAAGCCAATCTATGTTCCATAGCTAGAGGAGAAGAGGAAGATGAAAATGATATAGAGGTAGCATCTTCAAATTCTGAATCAAACTCTTCCCCTTCCTATGATGAATTGCAAGATGCATTTGAAGAATTACATAATGAATCTATAAGACTTGCAAAACTTGTTTCATCTTCCAAGAAATCAATTTCCTCTTTTGAAAACAAGATATCTATGTTAAATAAGGAAATTGAGGAACTTAAATTAGAAAATAAAACTCTTGGGTTGATTGATGCAAACTCTTCATGCATGACATGTTTATCTCTTGATAATGCATCTACACCCTCATCTTGCTCATCATGTAAAGCATTTGAAATTGAGATTGAGGACTTGAAAAACACTCTTTCAAAATTTACCTATGGAAGAGATAATTTGAACATATTACTTGGAAACCAAAGATGCGTTTTTCAAAAGGCTAGTTTGGGGTATAATCCCAATAAACAACAAAAGTTTCTCAAGAACTTCTTTGTTTCATCAAGTACATCAAATAGTCCCTTTATTAAATGCTTTCATTGTGGTAGGAAAGGGTATAGTGCATCAAATTGCAATGTAAGGAAGAATATCAATAACAAGCTAGGAACTAAATTAGTTTGGGTTCCCAAAGACACTTTGGCAAAGACTAACACACAAGGACCCAAGAAAATTTGGGTACCAAAAGTCAAAAATTGAAGTGTGTTGTAGGTGTGCTTGAAGGCCAAGAATTAACTTTGGATATCCTGAAAAGTGGCTGCTCCAAGCACAAAACCAGAAAAATACATCAAGCTATCCTCCTTGTCTCCAAGAAGCTTGAACTTGCATCCTTTGGCTAAGTGTGACTTGCTCTATGCTTTACTAGTTTAATATATTGAATATGTTAAATGAATATATTTTTCATGTGAAATGGCATGTATAATTTCAATATCTTTGAACTTGTCATAATGGATCAATCATGCATCTAATTCTGCTGTACAATATATTGGTCTACTGCATAATATGCTTATCTACTGCATAAATTGGTCACCTTGTTGCATAATGTCTTGTTGCATAACATTTTGCTGCATAATGTCACAATCTTCTGCATAATACATCAACTTGATGTATAATATGTTGTTTTGTTGCACAATAATGTGTTTTGGATCATAATCTGACTGGAATATATGCTTAAATGATGTTTGAAATTGTCTTGGAATGATTTGGAACCCTTTTTATTGTTTCAAGTTTGGTCCTTCATGATGCTTTCCTTTTGCTTAATCTCTATCTAATCCCATATCACTTTTGTATATGACTCTGATTTCTATTGGCATAAATGATAAATACTATCTAAGTTTCTCTTCATATGCATTTGCTATTGGTATCACATCTAAATGTGCTAAATGATTATACTCTTATATTGATCCTGCTGGGCTGAAATAATTATATCAAATCTGAATGCTTATGTCTTCTTTTTGATAATGCCAAAGGGGGAGAAATTAGTGAAACATATTGCATGTCTACGGGGGAGTTTTGCACTTTCACATATTCTATCTCATGCATACATTACAGGGGAGTGTTGCACTTAATTATCTGATAATCAAATAAATGCATATATTTCCCATTCTGTTGAATGTTTAGTTTGTCATCATCAAAAAGGGGGAGAATGTGAATGCTTATGTCTTGAAGCATATCAAATGGGTTTTTGATGATAACAAAGGCCAAAGTGAAGTTCAAGTGCAAAAGAGAAGATCAAGCGCAAAAGGAAAAATCAAGATCAAAGAAAGAAGTCAAGAGGTTTATTTAGTTATAAGACTTAGAACATTAATGTTAAATGCTCTCAAGATTTCTCAAATGGTTTTTCAATATATGATTTCAAAATAAATAGGAAATTTCAAAGTTAAACATGGCTTTCAATAAAACTTGAGTTTCAATCTTAAATTTAACACTCTTAAAAGGATTTATGTTTAATCAAGTGTCTTAAGGTGTTAGAAATGACTTACAAGCTTTATTGGACTTGAAAAATGTGTTCAGAGGCCAATGTAATTGATTACATGAAGTTTGTAATCGATTACACAGCAAACAGAAGGCATGTAATCAATTACATGAGCAATGTAATCGATTACAAGCAAGTCAGAGGCCATGTAATCGATTACACAATATATGTAATCGATTACATCAAGCCCAGAAAAGCATGAACACGTTCAAAGAGTCATGTAATCGATTACATAGATATTATAATAGATTACACAGCAAGTCAGAAATCATTTAATCGATTACACAGATATTGTAATCGATTACACACAAGTCAGAAGCCATGTAATCGATTACACCAAGAATGTAATCGATTACACACAAGTCAGAAGCCATGTAATCGATTACATAAGGAATGTAATCGATTACACAGAGCCCAGAAAGTCAAGAACACGTTGGAACAACATATGTAATCGATTACATAAGTTGAGTAATCGATTACAAGAATCCTGACAACGTCCAACGGTTATATTTAATGCATTAAATGCATGCCCAAACCACCCCAATGGCTTTATTAATTGAGAAACTTATAAATGCCAAAGTTGGGTCTTTATTTGAGGTTGACCTTGAACTAAAAACTGATTACCAATACGTCCAAACGTGAATCAATCCTCAAATCATTTTCTTGCTCTGTTTTCTGTTCTAAAATGTGAAAAATCTTTGAGAGCATATTAAGAGCTTTAATTTGTATTTATCTACTTTTTAAGAGAGTTTCTATCTTCTATACTTTATGTAATCTGAAAAAAAGAGGGTGAGGTATCCCTCTAGAGTGAAGGGTGAGGTATCCCTTAGAGAGTGAGGTATCTCTCAAAGTTAGAAAAGGGTGAGATATCCTTGAGGGTGAGGCATCCCTCAAAAGGTTGTAAAGGGTGAGGCATCCCTGTTTTTTGAGGCTCAAAGCACAAGGGTGAGGTATCCCAAGGTGTTGGTGAGTGCTCTATTGTGTAAAGGTTTTCAAGCACCCGTTCAAGCTTGAAGTTTAGTGGAAAATCTCGAGTGGTTCGCTTGAGGACTGGACGTAGGTCACAAGGGGTGGCTGAACCAGGATAAATCCTTGTGTTTGATTCTCTCAACCCTATCTCTTTACATTTGTGCATTTACTTCATATGCTTGCTTGAATATTATTTATCTTGGTTTATTTAATTTGTGAGTGAAGTATTCAATCTCATTTATCTATTCACTTCAATTATCCAATAGCTTCAACGAAAATTATTTAACAAACGTTTTATGAAAGATTTGCGAAAATATTTCATAAACTCAATTCACCCCTCTCTTAAGTTAGAGGCCACTTGGCTAACAGTTTTAAGTTTTATGGGTGGATATTCAAGCTATAATCAAATTTTTATTGTCAAAGACAATGTGTCAAAAATAACATTTAGATGCCCTAGGACCATTGAAACTTATAAATGGGTTGTTACGTCCTTTGGCCTTAAAATTGTTGAGGCCACATATCAAATGACCATGAATACTATTTTGCATGACATGATTGGTGATTTTGACATATTTAAGAAAAACATTTGACAAAATACAAAAACACAAATTAAAGATGAATCCAATGAAATGTTTCTTTCATGTGTCTACAAGAAACTTCTTAGTATTCCAGGTGCATAAAAAAGGAATCGAATTTGACAAAAAAAAAAGGAAAAACCATATTGGAAGCAACACTAATAACAAATAAGAAATTGTTGCAGTCTCTCCTTAGCAAAATTAACTTATGAAGATTCATTTCCAATTTGTCAGAGAAAAAACATATTTTTCTCCTTATTAGTGAAGTTGAAATCTTTAGAAGAATTCAAATGGGAAAAACATCACCAAGAGGCGTTCGATGAGATCAAGAGATACTTGACGAATCCGCCTATAATGATGCCACCAACACTAGGCCATCCACTTAAACTATATATATTGGCGTCAAACGATACTATTGGGAGCATGCTTGCCCAAGAAGATGAAAATGGTGTCAAAAGAACTATGTACTTCCTTACTAGAGCTCTTATCAACACTGAAAGAAGATATAGTGCTAATGAGAAACTTTGTCTTACATTGTATTTTTCATGCACAACGTTAAAGTACTATATGATTTTTTTTTATGTATTAGTCTTGTCATAAACATATGTAATTAAATACATGTTATCAAAACTTATAATACATGGAAGAATTAGTCATTGGACCTTGGGCCTATCTGAATCATCTTTACATTATGTTCAATTAAAAGCTATTCAAGGTCGGGTTATAGCCAATTTTTTGGCTGATCATCTATGTCTCGATGTCAAAAATGAAAATGTTGATTTTATTGGGTTAAAACATTGGAAATTATACTTTAACGGTTCCTGCCATCAAAATGATGTTAGAATAAGGGTTTTATTTATAACTCCTAATAATAAACTGACAATGTTAAAATTACATATGAATATATAGTTGAACTAAAAGCCCACAATGTTAAAATTATTGGAGATTCATAACTCGCTATAAAACTATTGACATAAGAATATCATTGTATAAGTTACAACTTGATGAAATACTTGTTAGTTGTGACAAGGCTATTAGTTGAATTCAATGACTGGATTGTTGAACATGTGTTGCAACATCAAAATGAAAAAGCCAATGAATTGGCTCAAATTGCTTCTGGATACAAAGTGTCAACTAAGACTTTTACCTAGCTAATAAGGATAAATAGAATTATATATATATATATATATATATATATACATCCCTTAGAACAATATGAAATTTTAATAGTTGGAAATATAGATCTAGCTAACTGGCGAAACTTATCATCGATTAGTTAGAAAATCTAAACTAGTAGGTTGATAGAAAGCTAAGATACAGAGCTCTAAGTTATCTGCAGTTGGGAGAAATTCTATATAAAAGGTCTGTCGACGGAAACTATTTGACATGTCTAAGTGAGCAAGAAGCTTATTTAGCCCTTATTGAAGTCTAGGAAGGAATTTGTGGAGCTCAACTGGAAGGTGAGAAAATAAAATGAGTACTAAATTGACACCTGCTATACTAGCCAATGATGATAAAATATTGCTTCAAATTTGCTAAGTCTTGTGAGAAATGTCAAAAGCATGGAGTTGTGTAGAAAGTTCCTACTAGCAAATTACATGTAATATTCAAACCTAGGCCTTTTAGAGGTTAGGCTCTAGACCTAATTAGTCAAATTCATCCCATTTCATCAAAAGGTTACAAATATATCCTAGTTATCGTCGACTACTTTACCTAATGGATAGAAGCCATTGCCCTAAAATAAGTTACTCAGCAAGAAGTAATTATCTTTGTCGAGAACTAAATTGTTTGTTGATTTGGAATTTCACAATCATTGACAAATAAATCAAGGAACCACCATCTATATCTGTAAGAAAGTTATCGAAAGACAAATTAAGCTATTGACATCAACTCCTTATTATGCTCAAGCAAATAGCCAAGTGAAAATAGTCAATATAGTTATTGTCAACTTGATTAAAAAACATATTAGTCGACAGCCTAGAAATTGGCATAATACACTTGAACACATTTTATAGGCTTTCAAAAATTCACCATAGGATTCAATAGGAACTACTCTTTACAAGTTAGTTTATGGGCATGATGTTATGTTGCCTGTCGAAATCAACATTTAGTCAATTCATCTGTTAAAACAAAATGATTTACCAACTAACGATTATTGGAGTGCTATGTTCGACGAGTTGAACCAATTAGATTATGAATGACTGTTAGCATTAGAACATTTTATTCAACAAAAAAGAAAGGATCACTAAGTATTACGATCGTCAAGTTAAGTATAAATTTTTTAATTTGTGATTTAGTGTGGAAAGTTAGTTTGCCTATTAATCAAAGTGGTCGAAGCCATGGCAAGTAGTCGGCAAACTAGGATGGCCTCTACAAAGTTACTAAGGTGTTTAGTGGAAACACCTATAGCCTAATCGACATCAATTCATGGCAAAGGTTGCAAGCAGTTAATGGCAAGTGTTTAAAATAGTATAAACAAACAATTTACAAAGTGGAAGTGCATTGAAACTTGTCATTATATTCATAACAACCACGAAGGCCGATCCAGTACATTTAAAAAATGTTGGCCATAGCAGCCGACATCGACAAAAATACATTCAAAATTAGCCCTACTAGCCAATTGCCTAAGTATATCAAAAGTACAAGAGAAAATGTCAAAGAAAAGATTTGTTAAGGATATACTTCTTTATCAACTCTTCCTATTTCTTTAGCATGATACTTTACTTTGACACGACCGAATTGTAAATAGTCTCGTTTTCCCTTAATTTTTTCAAATGGATCGAGCCTTTGGCACCCACTCTTGAGCTTCTCCACAAAGTTTCTACTTTTCATCCGTACAAAGTTTAGGAGCCTTATGGAAATTTTGTTGCTTTTCCAAGAGTTCTTGAAGTTGTCTCTCTATATCAGCTAAGTGTTTTTCCCATTCAACAGTCTTTGTGTCGAAGATGACTTGCTTTTGTTTAGCTTTAGTCACTTGAGCCACCAAATGGCTCTTTTTCCTTAAGCATTCGTTATAAGTAGCCACGGTGTCAGCCAGAAGGGGATAGTTGACATTGAAGTCAACAATAGCCAATTTTAACTCCCAAAATAATTTACGAAGAGCTTCAGGAAATTGGACATTCACCTGGTGACAAGTCTCGAGAGCAGTTTACAATTTAAACTTTAACTCCTTATCCTCGAAGAGTAGGGTGAGTGGTATATCGAAGAGATGCTCCTACGCTAACATGGCTTCCATAATCTTATCTAAAGAGGAAGCAAACTTGACAATAGTAACCAGCACTGATTTTGGCGTACTTCGAAAACTTGCCTATAGAAGATTGTCAAGTAAAGCTAACGGGTCATCATAACCCTCTAAAGTAGCATTGGTAATCTCCGCAGGACGATCAACAACCATTGGAGAAGTGTTGACTACAAACTCCAAACTCTTCATCTCAAAGTCTTGAGGGGCAAAAGGTAAAGTGTCTGAAATGCTTTCTTTTAAAGGTACTTTAGATGGTGCATTTTTGGCCAATGCTGAAACAACATTTTCTACCTTTTCTTTTTTTATTTCAATTAAGCCAAAAGAAGCTGGAGAATCAACATCAGAAGTTGCTGTAGTTGGTTGTTTATGTTGACAAAAAAATAAAGGAAACAATTAGCCGACTCCCAAAAGAATTGACAAAGCAAATAACTCAACCAAAATTTAACTTAGCAATAGGTGATTTTGGTGTTACTTTTGACACAATGGGTTTGGCCTTTGGAAAATGAATAGGCATTGTTGCCTTTAACAAATAAAGTCTTCGCCTTACTAGACTTGGTCTTTTTAGGGACAGGTTCAACAAAGTCTTCATCTTCTTCATCCTCGACATCGACTGGTTAAGGGAACACTGGCAAGGACTTGCCTATTAATGACACAAAAAAGAAATGGTGTCAATGCCAAAGAAGAAATAAAGGTAAAATTAAAGGCTTTAACTAATAAGGGCTAACAAACCACCCTTGTACTTAATATAGTTAATCGGCATCCATGCAAGTGCATGTAACTGTTGGTAAAAGAAACTTGATTTTTGCAATCATCTAGGGAATTAATCATTTCAATAACCCCAAAGAAAAGTAATGATCGAGATCAACATTAGGATTCGACGTCAAAGTGTCAAAGAATTTCCAAATGCATTATCTTGATGGTCCTTGAATTTTTGTTCCATTAATTTCCGTAGTTATTTTGGAAGCATGTCAAGGATCCCACTTGATGTTATAAAATGTTTCAAATGCCAGAACTTCTTGCAAGTATGTACCTTTCGACTTGAATGGTGTGCCCTTTATAGCCATAATAGTCACTTGGCTAAGGTAAGAGGTAAGATTTGGCAACAGACACTGATAGTAATGTTCTCACCAGTCAACAAAGTCAAGAGTAAGGAAATTGCTATTGGTGCAGTTGACAAATTTAAATGCTTGTTTGATTTGTTGGTTGCTCCTGTCTAATTTGGCAACGACCTCTGTCAAAGATAGAATTATAATAGGATGTTTGTATAAATCTTGTTTGAGCATGGGAGTAGGAATGACTTAAGTATAACCAAGTAGTCGAGCCAATAAGCTTGGCAAATGATAGAAAACTCCAAGGAAGTCAGAACCTGGAAATACTGTATAGATAATTTGCTAACGAAGGTCATTTGCCCATATAGTGTTGAGTTCCTCTTGGAAATCATTATCCTAAAAAACCATCTTGTCAATGAAACGGGTAGGGCCTTCAATTACAACCGCAAATGGGTTGAAGCTTATGGCAGTAATATTCATATTCATGGAATGAAACACCCTAAAATACTTCTTGATGTCATCAACATAAGAATCACTTTTACCCTCATTATGGAGGTAATAGGCAAGTGTTAGACCATTTGTGTACCACAAGTGCACGGGTCATTCAAGTAATACAATGAAGACTAAAGTTCTTTCTCACGAGGATGTTGGCTTCCAAAACTAAGTATCAACTAATAGCTTAATTAATTTTATTCAAGAACATAAAAATAGATAAAGTATAAATAAACTAAATCTAAACTACAAAACAATAAAGATAATGTTTAGAGCTTTAGAGAATCCTTCCTCACCTCCTATTTCAACTAATAATATGTAATTCTTACAAGCAACATCAATGAATTGTTAAGTTAGCTTGAGAATCTGATTTAGTTAAAAGCCTATGTCTAGCTCAATCAACCATAGTTTCATTTACTGAAAACTCCTTAGTTAGATGCAAAATCCACTTATGAAGATTTATTCTCAATCATACACTATGCATGACTAAAAGATATATTTCTATCCAGTTAGCGAATCAACTTATCCAAACCAATTGAATGAAATCGAACATGAATCAACCATACATATAATCTTAAATCAAAATTCCTATGTCGAGGTTCATCAGATTTTATCAAATCACTTAAAAGCTGATCAAACAATTAAGAGTGTAATGCCCCTTTTTCGGGAGGGAACGTCACATTGTCATTTAAATACAATGCAGAAAATGAAAGCGTAAATTATAAATTAAGACCCAGTTCATCATATCATAATTAATAAAATAGTGAATATTATTTTTTTATGCATATATATATTTCCATTCAATAACCTGCTCATCAATTTGGTATTCAAAAGTACTAACATTTATAAAAGATTCATAAGTACTTACATATATTTTTGTCTAATTGTAAGCAAAAACATAAACTTTAACGGAAAACATAAAGACTAAATAATACATCCATGCAAAAGATACATCATATATACATATATATATATATATATATATATATATATATATATCTTGTTTAAGTAAGATGTTGTGAGTCAATAATTACATCAAGGCTCATCAAAAAGAAGCCTAAGCTTTACTAGCCCCCAAAAATGATATACAGACCTCCAAAATTAATATCAAGGCCCCAAAAAGACAGATAGCCAACAGTAGTTATCGACAGGAATCAACCCCTAAGTGGAGAAGGAACTATGTCAGGATCCTCCTCAAGTTCCTCCTCAGGGTCTTCCTCTTCCGAGGAAACTTCCATAGGAGCCACCGAGTTACAGGTTGGGGCTCGAGCAGTAGAAACAAAATAATTCTCCTGTGGGGTGTAATAGCTGTCACCCCACATCTCCCGGATGGGCAGATAAAACTCCAAACGTAAGCTGAAGCAGCAGGTAAAGATCGGCGGCCCATGACGCCCCCAAGCCAGCGATAACGACACGTCACCCACGTAGATGAAACGATCAGAATTTAGGTTAAGGTACCAGCAATCTGGACCTCCAAGGAAGGCCAGACGCACGTATCCCAAAAATCCTTGAGGTCGGGCCATCATGATTAGAAGGGTGCTAGTCAAGGTTGGGCCAGAAGCCGGGAAACTCGGGTTCTTCCTTTTCTTCACCCCCGTCTTCAGAGGATCACATATATAGATATACAGAAATAGTAGAAACATAGGGAAAAGAGGTATGACATTCAACATTCATTACCAGTTGAGGTAGTAAAGAACAAAAGGCGGATGACGCCCACATAACATTGCAGAAATGATAAATAACATTAAAACAGATAATATGAAATTTAGCATATATAGGCAGTTATAGCAGTAATGAAACAACATATTGAATTCCCATATGAACAAGTAAGTAACAAATGGTATGACGACTCACTATGGACATGTCACCCAAAAACCTACTCCATGGAATTAGACACAAAATAGTCGGAGAGAATGATCAGGAGATATGTCTGTATCGTGGCTGCCGAGGCCTTCAAGTGCTAAAATTTTCAATTTATCAAAATGCGCATCATGGCATTGTACAAGACATTCTACATAGATCTCGATATAGAACAATGTCTCGGTCCGGATGGTCGGTGCGTTTGCATCGGCCTGCCCTACGGACAGAAGAGCTACCAACTGTCCATTGTGAGGTACCCGTACCCCGACGCCCCCAAGGTCAACAAATGACCTACACTTGTCTATTCGCACTCGCACAAAGGTGTGATTGAACTCCTAGGCAACTTGGCCTTAACAAAAGATTGTCTAACAGACTTTTTCAATGCATGACTTAATCATGCTTAATGCACATAGATTCAATGCATACTTATATGTACATATACAAATTCACAGTCATAGCATTTCAGGCCTAAGATCACATGTTATGTCATTTATCATCAATATTCGATCCCGTTCATGGGTCCATACTAAGTCAATAATAAGTTTCTAGGCATTCACACCCTATTCAAAGTCAGCAAGTAAGTCAATTCTTAATTTCATTATGTCACTCGCAACCTCAATCACACTCATGTTCTATCTTTATTCAAAGTTCTTATAAGTTATAAGGCATGCTCTCATTCTCGGTTTTTTCCGCTTTATGAATCCCTAATTAGTTTCTAGTCATCCAATTATTCAAGATTAGTATGCTTATATTAGTCCAAAAGCCTTGAGTCAAGTGCCCAAGGGAACCTTGAACCTCCAAGGGGCTAGAAAAGCCTCAAATCAACTGCTGAACGGGTTACACAGCCGTGTGTAAAATACACGGCCCCGAGTACATGACCGTGTGGTCATACACGGCTTAGGCCGTGTACTCCTCTGGAGTGCACCAGAAAAATACGTTTTAGTCACACAGGGAGATACACGGTTGTGTATCACTCTGTGGACGCAGAAGTCACCAGAAACCATTCTAATCTTCAAACATCCCAAAATCCATCAATATACATTAAGAACATACCATTCAAACACTTAAAATTCAACCAAAAACAATCAAACAAAAGGGTTTCCCAAAATGGGTTCCACCCCATCAACACAACAACAAGTTCTTAACTACCAAAACGGGTTAAAGAGAATGGATTTTCCTCTTACCTTAGTGAAGAACAAGGAAAGCAAGCTCCTTTTGTCCTTGAAATTTCGTGCTTCTCCACCACAAGATCCTTGGGTGTTCAAATCCAACAAATCAAGATCAAAGAGTGGAAATGGCATCCATAGTCACCAATGTGACCATGGACCACGAAAATGGGGAGAAAATGAGAAGAAAGTTGAGAGTTGTACCTTAAAGCTTGAAGCTTTGGTGTTGGGCTGCCAACCACGAAAATGGGAGAGCCAAGAAGAGTTCCACCAAGAAAAAAGCTTGAAGATGGTGAGGGAAGGCAATGGCTTGAGTTAGCTTGAGCAAGGAAAGCTTGAAAGCTTAACAATGGAGTGTGTGAGTGTGGAAGAAGAGAGAAAGAGAGAGTGAGCTGCGTGAAGGAGGAGGAGAAATGAGAGAATAGAAAGTGAAATAGCCCTTTTGTTTTTCCCCTTCCCAACCGTGCAGCACCAAAAAGGGAGGAGAGAGAAAAGTGGTTAGGGAGGAAGCTTCCTAGAAGTTTCCCTTGAAGCTTCCTTGAGAAGCTTCGCGCGCTTCTCGATAAAGTGAAGTGTGTGGTCACTTAAATGATATCATAAAAGTAACTAGATAGAATTGATCATTAGAACTATTTCTCAGTGAACAAAAATTTCAGATAGTGTAAATAATATTTTATTGTTTCTTAGATAATTAATTATTCTATGATTTTATTTATCAAATAAAATCTCGTAAAACGTAAACCTCATAAACTGTACTTGACCTCGAGTTTAGTAAGATCCCACGTCGACTTTTTCACAGTTCAAAGTTTACCAGCCTAAGGGAAAATATTTCGTTTTCTCGGCTCCGCTGAGTATGCACGCAAAATGAGAAATATACTAAAATATTTGATATTTTCAGAAATTTCTACAAAAATCATCAAAAATCACAAATATTAGAAAATATCTATTCATCATAAAATAAATAGTTTCCGGGGTGTTACACTGACCCTGCTCAGTGTGCATGCAAAATGAGAAATATATTAAAATATTCAACATTTTCAAAAAATCCCAAAAAAATTCCCAAAAATCATAAATATTGTAAAATAATTATTTAGGACAAAACAAATAATTTTCAGGGTGTTACAACTCTCCCATTCTAAAAAGAAATTTCATCCTTGAAATTTTCATACCTTAAAACAGTTGTGGGTGTTGCTCCTTCATCTTGTCTTCCAGCTCCCATGTTGCATCTCCAGTCGTTTCATTCCAGATTATCTTTACACATGAGATCTCCTTGCTTCTTAGTTACTTTATCCTTCTATCCTCAATTCTTACAGGAGGTGCCTCATAGGTTAAGTTTTCTTTTAATTGTACTGCGTCTGGTGCTATGACATGACTTGGGTCAGGAAGGTATTTTCACAGTTGTGACACGTGGAAGACATTGTGAATGTTTGAGAGGAAAGGGGGTAAGGCTATTTGATATGCTAATGGACCTACTCGGCGAATGATTTGGTATGGTCCAAGAAATTTTGGAGTAAGTTTTCTAGATTTCAAGGCTCGGCCCACCCCAGTCGTAGGTGTGACTTTCAAAAACACATGCTCGCATTCCTCAAACTCAAGAGGTTTTCTTCTTTTGTCTGCATAACTCTTTTGTCAGCTCTGAGCTATCCTCATCTTCTCCTGAATCATCTTAACTTTTTCAGTCATCTGCTATATAACATCTGGTCCAATAGTAAGGCGCTCGCCATCTTAGTACCAACACAGAGGTGTTCGGCACCGTCGTCCATACAGAGCTTCATAGGGTGCCATCTCTATGCTTGAATGATAACTGTTGTTGTAGATAAATTCTATCAACGGTAGAACGTCATCCCAACTTCCAGTCTGTTCTATGGTGCAAGCTCTAAGCAAATCTTTCAATGATTGTATCGTCCTCTCCGATTGGCCATCGGTCTGTGGGTGATAAGCAGAACTTAAACGTAACTTTGTCCCTAATGCTTCCTGTAGACTCTGCCAGAGCTTCGAAGTAAACCTCAGATCCCTATCCGACACAATACTTATAGGCACACCATGTAGTCTAACAATTTCTCCAATGTACAACTGGGTCAGTTTCTCCAGTTTGTACCTTATGTTAATCGGGAGAAAATGTGCTGATTTTGTGAGTCGGTCCACAATCACCCAAATCGATCATGACCTTTCCTTGTCCTTGGCAAACCCACTACGAAATCCATTGCAATGTTGTCCCACTTCCATTCAAGAATAGACAATGGTTGTAGCAATCCCGCTGGTCTTTGATGTTCCACTTTAGCTTTCTGACAAACCAGACAAGTCGATACATGTCTAGTGATGTCACTCTTCATTTCATGCCACCAGAACAACTTTTTCAAGTCTTGATACATTGTTGTTATGCCCAGATGTATATTCAGCCGACTTATGTGAGCATGATTGATAATATACTCTCTAAGCTCTTGGTCACGGGAATACAGACTCTACCTCGGAATCTCAGAATTCTGTTTGTTCCTTCCGCAAATGCCATTTCATTACCTTGCTTCATTAACTCTCCCACTTCTTGCAAGAACTTGTCGACCTTCTGCTTTTCCCGTATGTCATCCATTAGCTCACTTGAGATGGTAACCATACTCATGCAGATCTTTCCTGGTTCTAACTCTACAAAAGATCATACATCTCTGAACTGCTCTATCAGATCCTTTTTCTTGATCATTAGGGCAGAAACAATGATCATCTTCTTACTCAAGGCGTCCACCACGACATTTGCCTTGCCAGGGTGATACAGAAGTTGGAAATCATAGTCTTTTAGGAACTCTAGCCACCTCCGCTGCCTCATGTTTAACTCCTTCTGATCATACAGATAGTTCAGACTTTTATGATCACTGAAGATGTTGAACCTCGCTCCATAGAGGAAATGCCTCTATATCTTCAAAGCAAAGACCACAGCCGCTAACTCCAAGTCGTGCGTCGGGTAGTTCTTCTCATGTACTCGCAATTGCCTTAAAACATAAGCCACTACCTTTCTATCCTGCATAAGCACAGCTCCTAGTCCTTGGTATGAAGCGTCACAATACACTTCGAACTGTTCATTCAGATCAGGTAGTACTAACACTGGTGAAGTAGTTAACCGTCTCTTCAATTCCTGGAATCCTTCTTCGCAAGCGTCAATCCATTAAAAAGCTTGGTTCTTTCTCGTGAGTTGAGTAAGAGGTCCTGCAATTTTGGAGAATCCCTCAATGAACCTCCTATAATATCCAGCCAAACCCAAAAAGCTTTGGATCCCCGTCACCGTCTTTAGTCGTTCCCATTGTAGAACTACCTCTACTTTTGACGGATCCACTACGATCCCATCCTTCGAGATTACGTGACCCAAAAATTTAACTTCTTCCAGCTAGAATTCATATTTCGACAATTTGGCATACAGTTCTTTCTCCTTCAAAATCTGGAGAACTATACTGAGGTGTTCAGCATGATTATCCCGTTTTTGAGAATAAATCAGGATGTCGTCAATGAAGATAACAACAAACCTGTCCAAATAAGGACAAAAGATCTTGTTCATATAGTGCATAGAGATAGCAGGCGCATTCGTTACACCAAACGGCATCACAAGATACACGTAATGGCCGTATTGGGTACGAAAAGTAGTCTTGGGTATATCCTCCGTCTTCACTCGTATCTGATGATACCCAGATCGCAGGTCAATTTTTGAAAATACCGCTGATCCCTTCAGTTAGTCCATTAAGTCATCAATTCTCGGGAGTGGATATTTATTTTTGATTGTTACTTTGTTTAGCTGTCTGTAATCCACACACAATCTTGATGAACCGTCCTTCTTGTGAACTAACAGTACTGGTGCGCCCTAAGGTGATACACTCGGTCTGACAAATTACTTTTCCAAAAGCTCTTCCAACTACTTCTTAAGCTGTGCCAACTCTGTTGGTGCTATTCTATGAGGCGCTATGGACATGGGACCAGCTCCCGGTACCAGGTCAATAGCAAATTCTATCTCTCACGCCGATGGTAAACCAAGTACATCCTCAAGAAAGACTTCGAGAAATTCCCTCACCACTGGATTTGTGTTCACACCAACTTCACTCTTGACTTTCAAAGAAGACAGTAGCATGTATCTGTGAGCTCCTTCTTTCAAGAGAGCTTGAACTTGGTTGGCCGTCAAGTATCTAGAATCCTCATCCACAGGGAAAACTATGGTTTTTCTTGAACAATCTAATAGAACATGGTTAGAAGACAACTAGTCCATCCCTAAGATTATATCTAATTGAGAAAGGGGTAAACAGATCAAATCGACAAAAAAGATTCGACCTTCAACAATCAAGGGACAATTTAAACAGACTTTGGTGGTAACTACCGATTTATCAATGGGGGTAGAAACAGTTAAGTCAAAAGCTAAGGTAAACACTGGTAAGCCAACTCGCAGCACACAGTCATAAGATATAAAAGAATGGGTTGCCCCAGAATCATACAGTACAGTTAAAAGGTTACCTTCTATGGTGCCTTCTCTTTGAATCAAATCTTCAGACTTAGAGGCTTCAGCTCCGCTCATGGTATAAACTCGTCCTCCTGCTTGCGATTTGTTGGCCCTTGCAACATTGACTAAAGGTTCAGCCTTCGCTTGGTTATAGTCTCAGGACACATGGCCAGGCTTGCCACATCTATAACGGATAATTCCCTTGATGAAACAATCCCTTGTCAGGTGATCCTTCCCACACTTCATGTATCCCTGGAAAGATGTCACATTTGGTCCACTTCGGTTCCCACCAGAACCTTCACTAGAACCTCCACCCGCTGTCTGTTGCTGTCTCCCCGTTGGTTAGGAATAAGGCTTCTTTTGGAAGCGATTAGAACTGTTGCCACCGCCCCTTTGGAACCTTGTAGGCCTAAAGTTCCTGCTCCTTGCATCTCTAGCTTGCTCTAGGGCTTCCACTTTGCAGCATGTATCTAGTAGCTCTGAGAACTCTTTAATCTTCAGGGTGATAACAACCTTCTTCACCTCATATCTCAGTCCTTCTGTAAACTTCTGACACTTCTAGGCTTCGTCCGGTTGGTTCTGAAAGTATGTCAAAAACTGTGACAAGTTTTTGAATCTCGCTGCATACTCACTCACAGTCATGTTCCCCTACCTTAGGTTGAGAAACTCCATCTCCTTTGTGTGTCTCGCGCTCGTAGGAAAGTACTTATCCAAGAATTTCTCCTTGAATAGATCCTAAGTGATCTCGCGATTTTCAGCCTCCAGCATTCTCTGCACTCTGTTCTACCAATTCTCAGCATTACCAACCAACATAAAGGCAGCATAGGTCACCTTCCTATTCTCAGCGCAATTCATGCCTCAGAAGACTTTCTCTAGTTCTTTGATCCATAGACTGGCTTTATCCGGATCGAACTCTCCTTTGAATTGGGGAGGATTGTGGCGATGAAACTCCACCAAGTTCTGAGCATCAGCAGTAGCTTCGAGCTGTTGAGCAGCCCTCTCTTGTTGTTGAGCAACTCTCTCTTATTGTTGAGTAGCCCGTTCAGTCTGTTGTGCAATGACATCAGCCATCCTCTGCATAGCCTCTATAGCATTTGTCATGTCTTCTCTTCGTGCCATCTTTCTTCCTCAATTCAGATTAACTGAGAACATAAGGAAAGTCAGTTGTATCCACTAGGAATACTAAACGATACATCTCTGTGTTTGGTTTTCAAAGAAACACACAGCACAAACAAGACAGACTCAAACACAAGACCCAAAGAAACATAAACCGGGGCTCTGATACTAACTTAATGTAACGCCCCTTTTTCGGGAGGGAACGTCACATTTTCATTTAAATACAATACGAAAAATGAAAGCGTAAATTATAAATTAAGACCCGGTTCATCATATCATAATTAATAAAATAGTGAATATTATTTTTTTTATGCATATATGTATATTTCTATTCAATAACCTGCTCATCGATTTGGTATTCAAAGTACTAACATTTATAAAAGATTCATAAGTACTTACATATATTTTTGTCTAATTGTAAGCGAAAAACATAAACTTTAACAGAAAACATAAAGACTAAACTATACATCCATGCAAAAGATACATCATATATATATATATATATATATATCATATATATATATATATATATATTATAGTATAGATATAGATTGTGAGTCAATAATTACATCAAAGCTCATCAAAAAGAAGCCTAAACTTTACCAGCCCCCAAAAATGATATACAGACTACCAAAAATAATATCAAGGCCCCAAAAAGACAGATAGCCAACAGTAGCTATCGACAGGAATTAACCCCTAAGTGGAGAAGGAACAATGTCAAGATCCTCCTCGGGTTCCTCCTCAGGGTCTTCCTCTTCCGAGGAAATCTCCATAGGAGCCATCGAGTTACGGGTCGGGGCTCGAGCAGTAGAAACAAAAGAATCCTCCTGTGAGGTGTAATAGCAGTCACCCCACATCTCTCGGATGGGCAGATAAAACTTCAAACGTAAACTGATGCAACAGGTATAGATCGGCGGCCCATGACGCCCTCAAGCCAATGATAACGACACGTCGCCCACGTAGATGAAATGATCAGAATTTAGGTTAAGGTACCAGTAGTCTGGACCTCAAAGGGAGGCCAGACGCACGTATCCCAAAAATCCTTGAGGTCGGGCCGTTATGATCAGAAAGGTGCTAGTCAAGGTTGGGCCAGAAGCCGGGAAACTCGGGTTCTTCCTTTTCTTCACCCCTGTCTTCAGAGGATCACATATATAGATATACAGAAATAGTAGAAACATAGAGAGGTAAGACATTCAACATTCATTACCAATTGAGGCAATAAAGAACAAATGGCGCATGACTCCCACATAACATTGCAGAAATGATAAATAGCATTAAAATAGATAATAGGCAATTTAGCATATATAGGCAGTTATAGCAGTAATGAAACAACATATTGAATTCCCATATGAACAAGTAACTAACAAATGGTATGATGACTCACTATGCACATGCACATGTCACCCAAAAACCTACTCCATGGAGCTAGACATAAAATAGTCAGAGAGAATGATCAGGAGATATGTCTGTATCGCGGCTGCCGAGGCCTTCAAATGCTAAAATTTTTAACTTATCAAAATGCACATCGTGGCATTGTACAAGATATTCTACACAGATCTCGATATAGGACAATGTCTTGGTCAGGATCATCGGTGTGTTTGCATCAGTCTGCCCCACGGACAGAAGAGCTACCAACTGTCCATTGCGAGGTACCCGCACCCCGATGCCCCCAAGGTCAATAAATGACCTACACTTGTCTATTCGCACCCACATAAAGGTGTGATTCAACTCCTAGGCAACTTGGCCTTAACAAAAGATTATCCAACGGACTTTTTCAATGCATGACTCAATCATGCTCAATGCACATAGATTCAATGCATACTCATGTGTACATATACAAATTCACAATCATAGCATTTCAGGCCTAAGATCACATGTTATGTCAAAACGGTAAATTTTGACAGGTATTTGTTGGAGGTCAAAATTAGCCATTTCGACAAACATAGTAAACAAGCTATAAGAAGCTGCTAAAAAGACCAAGCTTCAAGGAGCTATCAAAGATAGTGATCAACGAAGCAATTAACCAACATCAACGACATTTTGATAACTGGTTTACCAAAGATCACAACTCAAAGAAGGTTATTTCGACAGAGACCAAGTGTCAAAAGATAAGTCAGTTCCACAAAGGAACAATGGGCATACGAGTATGTTGAAGCCATATGAGTAAAGGTTTGTCGACATTCTAGCTTATGGTCGACCAGGAACAATTTGCAAGCTGGAAGGAGATTATAGTGGGTCCCATCACTGAACGTGAGAAGTTGCTAAAGTTGATGTTGTAAGAATAAGAACGTGACATCATGGGAAAGTTCGAAGCTGGAGTGTAGAAAGAAACCAACCACTACTTGGAGCAGTTACTACATGGAAGACTATATGGAAAATTGAGCATATATGGGAAAACTGCATGATTTCCAAGTGACAACATCTTAGGAGCTATAACATTCAAAAATTATGTGCCAAAGGGAGAGGCTAGTTGCCTATAAATAGAAGATTGAATGAAGTTCAACAGGCTAGTCCATCTACTTGCAGTGCACCCTATATTTCCTATAGTTCCTAAGTACCTAGTATGATGCTCATAGATTAACGGTTATCAGTCAAGTATGGTCTCCACTTTCAATTCACATGCCTCTCTATGTTTTGACATTTATCTTTCAGTCTTTTCAATTTATTGTATCATTTACATTCTAGTTAATGTAATTTTAATTCCAATCATTTCAAGCTCTTACTTCTTCTTCCATGTTCTTAGTCATCTATTTTTCAAGTTATCTTTAAATTCTACAATTTACATGCTTTCGAGGTCAATTTCCATGCATTTTATCTTTTTGCATGTTTCACTTATTTTTTTTGCAACTTAGTGCAAATTTATACTTTTCTGAATTTTCGTTGTTCTTCATGTACTTGAATGATCCTGTATTTTTTGTACTTTTTTATGTTTTAATCTTCACTTAAACATACATAGCACTCCAAAGATGTTTTTGACAGCACCCTGAATCGACATTGACATTTCTGTTATTTAGTTTCGGCATTTACATTCTCGTAATTTACTTTCCGCAAGTTTACTTTCGACAATCATTTACTTTTATGTCAAATTTATTTTCAGTAAGTTTACTTTTAACTTTTTTATTCTGTCAATTTACTTCCAGTAAGTTAATTTCAACGCACTCTTTACTTTGACATTTAGCCTTTATTTCTTTATTTACGTTCAAACTTAATGGCTGACTCTTTTTGGATGTACCCTTTATTGACGCTTGAACGATTGACGATTGCTTAACCTTTAAAGCCAGAAGTTTATAAATCACCATAAACTTGAAGGTCCTAAAAGGAGTTGATTTGCTCCCAGATATTAGATCTTGAATCAAAAAAGTAGTTAGTACTTTTGACAAAAAAAATACCACAAACAAATTGTTGGGAATTGCAGATACATCACGTAGTGGAAAAACAAAATTCTCACCAAGGATCTATATGAAAAAAGGACTATAATCCGTGTTTTTGAGTTTACCTCTTAAAGCGAGATAGAAAAATGATCAAGCAAATCACAAGCACCGCAACAACAGCAATGCCTCTACGTTATCCACACGAACAGGCTTTTAAAATGTCCAACGTCCACAGTCTTGGAGTTCGACCTCTCTACTACAGTGCTAGCTGCAAAGAGAAGAAAAGTTTGTCACTCTCTTACTCACTGTTTT
Organism: Ormosia semicastrata; assembly: GCA_029884595.1. Lineage (NCBI taxonomy): Eukaryota > Viridiplantae > Streptophyta > Magnoliopsida > Fabales > Fabaceae > Ormosia > Ormosia semicastrata. The sequence goes on from JAQQTO010000044.1 coordinate 19,775,677, forward strand.
TGTCAAGTGCAGGTAGGGTTTTTTTTTTGCGTGCCTTGACAGCCCCCTTACAGAGCTATTTATAATAGCTGCTGCCTAATACGAGTAAGAGGAGCAGCAAGTTAAGCTGTGCAACCTAGACTCATCTGTTATGAGTCTGGCCCATGATTGAATCCCAGTCCAACTTGGATCCTTATTGCTCCAACTAAGTTTGTTCTAATTATGCAACCCTGTAGATTCTCATGACGTTGGCAACAATATTAAAATCTCATTTTAATATTACAAGTAGTGAGTGATATCTAGCAACACATCGCTGCTACCCAAGTAATGAGAATGTTAGTGATTTGACATAACCTTTTCGTGATCAATGTTACCGTGTAATTTAGTCCCTTTGTCCAGATATCTAAATTGAACATAAGACATGGAACGTGTCACCCTTGTATAGTTTAATCTTTTGTTTCCTGATACTCGAGTAGACATAGTAATAACAAATGAGATTAATATCTCATATTGTCTCATTTGAGCATAGCCATGCATTTCGTAGTCTTACTCAATCATGGGGCCCGAAGATATCACTCCTATTATGTAGGAGGGACAAATCTCATCTAGGTCACTCACATCCTTTCGCATGATTCGCAGTATGTCCAATAATCAACTTTATAATCAGATTGTTACAGATGACGTTTGATGGCATTAAAACATATAACTCCTCATATAGGATTCGTAGTGATTTCAGGTCAAAGGACCACATACACCATTATCATTATGAGAATCATTTATGACACTCACTTAACGATCCACGCAGTGTTCTCATGGCGGGTCAGTCCAATATATCATTACTCTAATATGTACCCATGTGAAGACTTGATATCTCATATCCATGATCCGTGAGATGTTCCAATCAGTCTACGCATATACTAGTCTCAATGTATTATTATCGTCCTGATTAACAATAATTGACTAGGGACATTTAAGAATAATGTTCTGTTTCTATCCAATAGGATCTCACGATCAAGTCATCCACTTGATGTCCTATGGCTAAAACTTACTATTCTAAGGACTTTATTATGTATATCATAAATAACACAATAAATAAAATGCCTCATATATTAAATAAATAACATAATACAATGTAAGCTAGTATGGTCAAAATAAATTGGCCTCTAGGACATACACTAACACAAATACCTACATTGTTCAGTTTAAACATTGGCTAAAGAAATATTCCCTTCCTTAATAGTGACATATTTAGATTTTGTCCCTGTTAATTTTGACATAGATATTAAGATTTTAAACCTTGCATATTATTGTTAATAGGATATGTCAATTAAGGAATTAGGATATGATAGAATCAATTAAGGAATAGATTTTTGGTCTTTAACCAATTGTTGACGCAGTTTCGGATCGGAAGTGGTGGTTAGGTGAAGCTAATGCTTTTAGCAAGGTTTTGAAGTTCTACCAAGGTTAAACTGAGGTTGAATCGAGACATATATATATATATAGGGAATATATTTGGTGAGATGAATGTTTATTGTAAGAGGTGAAATGAGTGAATCTTGACCATTAGATCTTACATGAATGGTCAAAATTAGAACATATATGCATGTGACTTTTTTAAGTGGTCACATGACCTTTAAGTAACTTTTAATCTTGACCATTCATGTATGGTTGTATGGTCAAGATTTACCTCTCTCACCATCTTAATAACAACTCGTCTCACTAGATATGCCCATATATATATATATATATACACACACACACAAAAACATATATATTCTATAAATATATAACAATATATAAGAAAAATATAACATACATAAGTTAATTATATAAATAATACTAAAAGAACATATTGAAATGTATTCTAACATAATTAAATTCATTTATCATGTAAATAAATATTAAAATAAAAGTATTATACTATAACTAACATTATTTTCTAACATATACTAATCTCATATCGAATAAGTAAAAAGGTAAAAGACCAACATGTGTTGATTTGAGTGGAAGGAGTTGGAGTTCCTTAAGTATGTGGTTCTAAGTTTGATCCCTGGATTCATATATATGGAAATAATACTATTGGGAGGAGTCCTAACTTAAGCACCTGACTGTACCTTGAGAGATTAGTCTCTCACCTATCGGGTAAGAGGATACTATGAGAAATAAAAAAAAAAGGATAAGAAGTGAAGTTTCTCATTATAAATTAAAGCCAAATTATTGTTGTATTACAAGCTCTTACCTGTCCCACATTAGATAAATTAAGACAAGAAATGATGAGTTTTTGTTTTAAATTAAGAACCAAATAATCATTACCTTGAAAATGTTATAAAATTTCCTTTAAAAAGAATTGGACTTTTCAAAAATAAAAATTCTAGACCAATTCAACTGTGTGAACCAAGACCGATTCAATCGGGTAAACTGCTACAGGACAAGTTTCCTATTTTTTACTAATTTTTGGAAATCTAGTTTTTGAGAGTTAATTGAATCATTCAGAGAACTGGTTCCTAGTTTTTCCAATTTGACCGACCAGTCCAATTCTAAAAACTATGAATGAAGCCCTCCCTAAAATGAAAACTCTAAGATTTAAACTCTTGATATTGTAGATAAAATTTATTTGAAATCACGTTCACTTGCACTACGACCAACTACAATTAAGTAATTAAGGAAAGATTAAGAAGGCATGAAAATGGTAAATGAAGGTATTGGAAGAATGGAATAGTAAATGAAAGCATTAGAAATTGGTTGAAGTAAGGCATTATCTATTCAAAATCAAATTTAGTGCGTTAGGAAATGAAATCATTATATATCGGTTGTTATGAAGGTATTATCTCATCCGTATGGCAGATTATAATTTGACTACATGTTCATATTATTTGGACATATGTCAGAAATTGTAGTCCAAATGACAAAAACTGAAACGTGGTGACGAAAAAACACGTAACTGCCCTTTATATATTATCTTATATTACATTCCTTGCAAGTGCATTCACAATTGAACCTTGATACCAGTACCACTTACGGTAACTAAGAATGAGTTTTCCCCATAATGTTTTGCAGTTAACCCAGTGTTCTAAGCGACATTATCCTACAGCTTGTTCTCAATTCATAGGTCAACACTACTTGTCCACTTAGACAAGTCCACCTATATGACGATAAAATTTCTCTAGCCAGCTTCTTATGGCGCTCTTGAATGAATTGAAATATGTAATGTTTTCTTTCTTTCACCCACTTCTCCCTTTTCTTTTTATTTATTTTTATTTCCGGATATTAATATAATTGTAGTGCGGCTTCCTTTCAATCCATCTTGTAGTTTTATAGAGAGTAAAATAAGGAAATGATAACATTGATGAGAAAAAAAAAGAAGAATTTAATTTTGATCAGCATCTTCTAGTATTTGGCTTTTACTGACTCCCGTTGAGAGACATCAGAAGTTATCGGCCTAAAATAATTTTATTAAATTAAAGACTACCTAAAATTCTTATTGACAATATTTGAGTAATGTTATATATATATATATGTGTGTATATATATATATATATTTTCATTTACTCTTTTATTAATTACTAAATAATAAACTAAATCCTCATTAATAGTTTATACTTATGAGGCACAAATATTGATATCGATATGACACAAAGACACATTAAATTTTAAGATTTACATGATACAAACACGACATATATATATATAATTAAAAATTAAAAAAAATCATAATTTATAATATTATATATAAACTTCAAGATTTTTAATATCATAATATATATTATATGTACTGATATTTATTTCTTAGTATGTCCCTTTCAAAAAACATGTAGCATCATTTCTATTATAAAACTTATCATGTATACAACCAAAATATTTAACTAGAGTGAGAAGACATAAGCTGCGATGGTAGATGATTGAGTGATAACTTAGTCGCAAGTGGAGGTAAATGGACAGAGAGGAGAGGTGGTCTCACTGTAAAAAAAACTTCATGGACTATCTAGAGTAAGAACATATTTGAAAAAGATTAAATATTTTCTATTCAGCTATTTTTGAAGGATTAAGTTATTTTGTGAAATAATTATTATATTTGAGTAAAAAGATTATTTTTTAAAAAAGTTTTTACACGAAATTCAATATAAAATAAAAGTTTTTTTTCAGGTAATAATCATAAGTTAAAGATTGAAACTTATGATTATAGTTTATAGATTATTTCTTACACTTTGATATATAAATACTATTTTGTCCTCAATCAAATAATTTTTTTAATCATTCTATATTTATTTTAATAATTTAATACATAAAAGTGATTCTTTTTTATATCATCCAAAGAAATCATATTAACTTAAAATTACTTTACAAATTTAATATATTTAAACATAAAAATGAATCAATTATAATCGATTATATAATAATAATTAATTATGTAATTGAGTTTTTTTTTCTAATTTTAAATTAATCGTGACCCCAACATATTCGGTCATGTTTGAGTAAAAAAATATTTTTTAATCAAACATATATGATATCAAATGTGTGTCATCATATATCCAACATGAAGACACAGCACCAAAATAATATGTCTTTGCTTGTTTATACTGTGCTTATATCTAGCATAAGTAACTATCCATTTTTTAGCCACCATTTTCAATTGGCAGTCCCCAACGTAACGTGTGAAGAAGAAAAGGGTTTTGGTACCACAAGACAGCGCAGCAAAAATATTTTTTTATATTTATTTTTGACACTTATAAGATATGATAAATGTTTTTAAGATAAATAATAATTATTATATTTCATATGATAAACTAATTAGGTAAGTTAAAGGAAATAGAAGAAGGTCATTATATAAATAATAAAAATCACTTCTTATAATCTTATTAATCATTATATTTTTTATTTATATTAAAAAATATATTTTAATAAATAATAAACACTTTTAAGATAAATAATATTTTTATATAAAATTTAATAAATTTTAATTTTAATTCATGATATTAATAAAAATTATTACATAAATAATTTAAATTATTATTTATTATCTCATTAATCATCACATTCTATAAATATGAAAGTAGGTGTCAAAAGCATGTATACGGTTAATGAGGTTGGACATTGCGGGTACTAAAAGGATCCACGTGGGTTGATGAAACAATCCCAGAATGCCCTATAAAGGCCAAAATCCTATGCCAAAACGACAAGAAAATGAATTTTGTGTGAACAGTGAATCATAAGGTCCGTTCTACAAATTTGAAGGTAAAGCTTAGCCAAAATTGTTCATAGCTAGCAAAGACAGAGAGAAAGACAACACCAATAAACACTGCGTTTACGGAGGGTGAACCATGCGTTGGTCTGGCATGCAAAAGTCTACATCATTATGATTGTTCCAAGGTCCAACGTTTATCTGATTGATACAGGACAAATTTTAATCCTCATTTTTTGGACATTTTAAGTGGAAGAGCTAGGATAAACTTGTGAGGAGGCGAGGACATGCAAGTAAACTATAGAAAAGGGGTAAGAGATAAATTAATGTGATTGCTTTGTCATTAATAACATTGGTTGTGAAGCTTATCCCGGGATTCTCTTTCTCATTACTTGGTTAGTGGAGGTGGAAAGTAAGCTAATTACAAACCCAGTTTGGGCTACATGATTTTTCTGGTAAGCATACATAGAGATAATGTACACATGGCATATGGTGGTCAAAGTATTAGTCGTTTATCTATAAATACTTTTGTAAGTATTCGTTGAACTTGAAGATCTACCCAAACCTTCCTCAAGAGAGGGAAGCCTCCATTAACCCTAAATTTTTGTCTTTCAATAAAAAGCATTAGTTGTTTATCCTTTATGTTTTCTTAACAATTGTGAAATAGATTATAGATGATAACAGACTTACAGCAGAGTGAATAACAAAAAATGGTCATGTTATTCGTTCAACTTTTATATTTTAACTTTTTTTTAATTTACTCATAAATTTATATTGTATCTCACAAAAATACTAATTGCATATAATTTGATTTGACATCTCACACACACAAAAATATAGTAAAAGAAAGTTAAAAAATATTTGGTTAGATAAAAAAATATTTTTCAACAAAAAAAATAACTTACAGTAGAATACTAACGAGGAATAGCTTAAAAATTGTACATCACTGAACTTTTTGAGGAATTAATCTTCGGGAAATATTTTACGTATACTATAATATACATATCGTATTTACATTATATATTAATGTAAAAAAATATTAAATCATCTTATATATGATTGTAATATTCTCGTAGTATACATAAATTTTGTAACTAAGAACATATTTGGGAAAGATTAATTCTTTCCCAAACAATTATTTTTAGAGGATTAAGTTATTTTGTGAAATAATTATTATGTTTGGGTAAAAAGATTATATTTTAAAAAAGTTTTTACACGAAATTCAATGCAAAAATTTTTTTTTACAACTAATAATTATAAGCTGAAGATTGAAACTTGTGATTTTAGCTTATAGATTATTTCTTACATTTTGATATGTAAATATTATTTTGTCCTCAATCAAATAATTTTTTTAATCATTCTATACCTATTTTAGTAATTTAATACATAAAAGCGATTCTTTTTTATATCATCCAAATGAATCATATTAGCTTAAAATCGTTTTTTAACGGCTAATGCATCCAAATATAAAAATGAATCGATTATAATCGATTATGGGCTTATTTGGGAAAACTGAAAATTATAGATTATGCTGATAATCGATTATTATTATAATCGATTATAATCGATTATTGTTATAATCGATTATAATCGATTCATTTTTATGTTTGGATGCATTAGCTGTAAAGCGATTTTAAGCTAATATAATTCGTTTGGATGATATAAAAAAGAATCACTTTTATGCATTAAATTATTAAAATAGGTATAGAATGATTAAAAAAATTATTTGATTGAGGACAAAATAGTATTTACATATCAAAATGTAAGAAATAATCTATAAGTTAAAATCATAAGTTTCAGTGCATGTTTGGTATGGCTTTTCAACAGCTTTTTTTGGGAAAAAAGCTGTTTGAATAGTATTTAAAGTAAAAATAAAATTAGCTTGATTGAATAACAAAATCCGTCAAAGTTCTTAGTGGATAGATATCCAACAAGATAATTTTTACACGAAATTCAATGTAAAATAAAAGCTTTTTAAAGTCGATTTTTATAATTCAAGATTGAAGCTTTATGATTTTAGCTTTTTTATAGATTATTTCTTACATTTTGATATGTAAATACTATTTATTTCAAATAAATCAAATAATTTTTTAATCATTCTATACCTATTTTAGTAATTTAATACATAAAAGTGATTCTTTTTTATATCATCCAAACTAATTAGATTAACGTAAAATCGCTTACAATATCCTAATGCATCCAAACATAAAAATGAATCAATTATAATCGATTATAACAAAAAGCTTTTATACAATAATCGATTACTAAGCATAATCAAATTTTTGCAGCTATCCCAAACACACACTCAATCTTCAGCTTATAATTATTAGCTATAAAAAGCTTTTTTTCATTAAATTTTGTGTAAAACTTTTTTTAAAAATAATCTTTTTATCCAAACATAATAATTATTTCACAAAATAACTTAATTGAGAATTATTTTGTAAATATAGATTTTATGAGGGAAGTTATTTAGATTTTTAAAAATAACTATTTAAAAAAGAATTAGTCTTTCCCAAACATGCTCTATAACAATAATTGATTATCAGTATAATCTATAATTTTTAACTTTTTCAAACAAGCTCCCAAGTATTGTGATTGGACAATAACGGCACCGTTAATCTTCTATCCTAGTCCTAGTAACATATCATTGATTTGCTAACCCGGTTGACCATAATTCTCACAGGTGCTCAACTTCAAACTAATTAATTTTACCCATCCACGTATGTATAACTAATAATTTTATGTAAATTAATCATCAATATGGTGTTAAATTTGTCCTATAACTGAAGTGGTAATTAATTGGTTGAATTTAGTATAGATGAGTTCCATTTAAATACCCATTAATTATCTAACAATAAATCTTGAGTGTGACAGAGTACACAACTCTCAGATTCCCTTATATTAGAAAGGTCAGACTACACCTCTGATATCAGAAAATACATAAACACCTACGCCATAGAAACTCTAAGTTTTGGTTCTAACTTCTAAGGCATCATCTCTCGGCCTTGGAGACGCGATTCAGGATCAGGAATTTTGGCAAAGGTATGCCTTCGCCTTCCAACATATATATGAAGAAGAAATCTACGAAAAAGGGCAGAGGACAGAGGCAAATATGGCGGAGAACATGCAACTTGCAAGAGTAAAAGCAAGATATATGAACCCTTTTCTAGCAAGAAAACACCCAGTAGCTGGCTGTTCCAATTGAAAATGGTACAATTATTAACATACTTCTCAATCCCCTGCCCGTATCTCATGAAGCAAGATTGATAGCAGTAGGGTCGTTGGTGCCCCAATTGAGCTAAATTTAACAAAAAGGGTAACGAATTTGTGTAAGTATCTACTGCAGTTGAGTCAACCAAAAAAACAGAAAAAAAATTAAAAAACAAACAAACAGCCTGTAACACGCTTGAGATATCATAAAATAATGGAGAAAAATAATGTACAACACGAAAATTTGAAAAGATAAATGTTGAGAGCATGAGTCAACCAATATAGACTAAAATTCATGTTCATTTATTTAGATATCATAAAATAATGGAGTTGATGGTATAGACTAAATCCAGATTCATAATTCAAAAGAATGTTCATTTATTTAGATTTATAGAGTGGGACAAAACTAATCTCACTTCTACAACTAGGGGTGTAAGTGGGTGATTTGATTTGATTTTTGAGGAAAAATAAATCCGAACCAATCAAAATCAATTGGTTTGGTTTGGTTCGGTTTTCGTATTTTTTAATAGTCAAATCCGAACTAAACTGAACCGAACATCTATGGATTGGTTTGGTTCGGGTGATCGGGTTGGCCACTTTTTTAATACAAAAATTAACTAAATAATTAGTTTTTCATAAAAAAAAATACAAAATAAACTAATAAAAAAATTTCTAGAAATAGAATCAATCTTATTAATTTGAACACTCATAATTATTTCATATTTTAGAATGTGTATTAAAAGGTTCATAAAGAGAAAATAAAGAAACATATTGATATTTGTATTAAGAAATTATATTTGAATAAGTTAAAAAAATGTTCAAGAGAGATTTAACTGGACAAGTTGTATACTACTACTATTTAATTAAGAGAAAGTTGTGAAACTACTAACCTGGAGGTATATATGTAACCAATTAAACCCCTAATGACACGAGTGAAGTTAATGAAGACTTGATTAGTTAAACTTTGAATCAGTAACCTAACGAATCTAAAGTCTCTAACCTTTGCAGCCATATTTTCATCCAAGAGAATGTTGTTAGGCTTCAAATCACAATGCACAATAGGAACTTTACTATCATTGTGCAGGTAATCTAAAGCACAAAAAAGATCAATATCTATATAGAGTCTCTCCATAAGGTTCAACTCATTTTCATTTGCATGCTTTCTCTTCCCTTAATCCAATCTTCCAAGCTCCCATTACTTAAGTACTCATAAACTAGAGCCGTAAATTCATTTTTTTAAAGTCAATACTAGAACATTTAAAGTCAATTCATCGTTTCCAAGCTTTCAAGTTTAGATGATGTTGTTGCTATTACTTTCACTTTTCTCGAATTTGATTTCTTTATGTATAGTAGAAAAGCAAATTGTTAGACATAATATCAAGTGTTACCACCTTTTTGTGACTCTAATGATGTAATGTCTGACATGCCTTCTAACATGGTCATGAGGCTCACATGCAAAATACAAGCAAAATTTTTTATTATCTTCTAAATGAAAGGCAGAAAGCTTTTGGAAAACTTCACTATTAGGAATGGTTCCTTCTAAATCATTATAAGAGAGGTTCAAAAGTTGAATGACATGTAAATTTTGAAGTTCAATAGGAATGGATCCAGAGAGTTGGTTGAAGGAAAGAGCTTTGGAGGTTCTTCAAGAGGTAAGACAAAGTTTTCAAGTCTCTCACCTCTCTAAGAGTTTTTAGAATAGTACTGCGATAACATATGCCTGGCGTAACTACAACATGCGTGTGAGTAGAACCGAACATTTTGGCAAAGGAGTTTTCTAGCCTTCTATGTTGAACGAAAACCACGTTTTAGGAGTTGAAAGCTGAGAAAGTATTACAAAAAATAAAGAAAAACAAGTAGTAGCCAAAAAATATTGTAACATAATTTTTTTTTAAAAATAAAATATATAAATATATGGTTTGGTTTGGTTCGGGTTGGTTTGGTTTTGAAATTTCAAATCCGAGAACCGAACCCATTAAACTTTAATTGGTTTGAATTTTACCCGAACCAATCAATATATCCAAATCAAACCGAACCAATTTAATTAGTTCGGTTTGGATTAATCGGGTTGGTCAATTATCCGAACCAATTTACACCTCTATCTACAACACAAATTCTAATAAAAAAAATTAATGCAAGAAAAATGAGTTGATGAAAATTGTTTCAAATTTAAAGTGTTCTAAGATTCTAGTCTCAAAGGCAATATTCGTGGTACAATAACCGCTCGTAATACTCAAAAGCAGACATCAAATACATATATATAACACAGCGAAACTCTCATCCTCCATGGCAGCACCTCTGTTTCCCCTCACTCTAACGGAGCCTCCTGCTCTAGTGGTCTCCCGATTTCTAATTTTGAACCATTCACGAATTTTGGGAAGATTACCCTGTTCCTTCTCCATGCTCCTCTCTGACAATTCTTTTTGACTTGGCATCTTCATTTTCACACTGAACTTTTTTGAGACCCCGGTGGAATCACCAGCACCAGATTTCTCATTCTGTTTTGATACATTATTCAAGGTCTCTGAAAAATGGATGAAGTAATAGCAATCTGTTTGATCAGCAAGTAATCTTTTTAAATTTAGTTTTTTTTTCCTTTTCTTTTTCTGAGATTGAGAAATATCTAATTGGTCATTTATACTTAAATTTTTGAATTGTAAAATTAAAATTTTAAAAGCTTTGATTTTAAAAAAAATATTTTATTTCATTTTTAGATCCAAAAAAATTATTTTATTTTAAGAATTACTTAAATTATAGAAATTATTATAGCGTTTTTGAATCATGAGGATTCATTATTTTTGTTAGGATTTCCCATTCTTGGCTGGTTCAGCCTATGCTAGGGAGCCCTTTTTTTCCAATTAGATAATAGATCACATCAATTATTTTAAACTTGATTAATAAGTAATCTCTTATTAATTTTTTTAGTAAATGTCTATTTTATACATCTAAAGATATATATATATATATATATATATATATATATATATATATATATATATATATATATATATTATCACGTTTATTTTCCATTTATAATTATACAAAAATAATTTTTTCTTCTAATGAGACTCTTAAGTGACCTCCTAATATGACCCAAGAAGGAGATGCGATACAAGGGAAGAGAAATTAGAATGGAGAGTAATTAAGAGAATCGAATTTCACTACTTTTCTTACATGTCTCAAACTCTTACAAGTGAACTACTAACATAGGACTACCAAAATAATATTTCAATATCAACTTATACTTTCAAATTAATTCTTAAAGTAATATCAATTTATTCTTTAAAAACACGAAACTGATTGTATTAATTTTCATTAAATGACTAATTTAATGTGTTTACAAATGGAAGACGAAAGTGATGATATTTATGTCATTGGAAGACAAAACTAGACCTTTAAATTTTTTTCCACTTTTCATCGCTTTTTTGTTGCTCTATAATATTTTTTTGTTGCTAATCTAGGGAAGACATTTTTCCCTCCTTTTCTTCTAAAATATTGTCTTTTTGTAATTTTATGCAAAACTTTTAAACCTATTTTACTTTAAACCGGTCGGGAGGCTTGTTTTGTTTTGTTTCTTTTTTTTTTTTGGACATTAGGTAGTATTATATATGTATATCACATTTACTGGCAATTTTTCTTTCAAACAACTACTGTCTCATTGGAAGTACCTTAAGGCCGACTTATGCCATCAGACACCGGCGTAATTGGGGATTAATCCCACGTTTAAAGAAACCGGAGATCAGTCTCACATTCGAAGGAGACACATTATGGGGAGTCCAAAACTTTTTAACAAATGAGTAATGATATTTATATATTACTTTTTTTACAATTTACATATTATTTTATTTACATCATTCTTATATCATTTTTTTTAGATAATAAAAAAAGAAAATACGCATTCAAACATTCCATCTCTACATTTTATTTTTCAAACAAGTAAAGTATAAATATGATGCAGAGAAAATGACGTGTAAATATCATTTTTATTTAAAAATTAACAATAATATGAGAATAATAACACAAACAAAAATTATGTTTGTCCCGAAGATGTTTTGAATAGAAAAGTTAACTGAATTTAAGTAAGTCAGAGTTATAATGACTTTATTATATAAATACAATGTTTACTGGATATTTTGTCGAATGACAAATTTGATTCTTGTTATCACTTTAAGAAAGAAATCTCTATTTTTAAAGGATTCTCAAGTACTTAATGACTTGTGAATCAAAAGAATATCATTTACTGAATTTAATACGAACGCAATAAACTTTGGATGTAAAGAGTAAAATTTATCAAAAAAGAACTTAATCGAAAATAAACTAGAAGTTAAAGGAATGCAAATAAACTGGAAATAGTAAAAAACAAGCAATTTAAAGCGTAATTGAAAATAAATTAAAGTATGTAAAGAAAACATATAAAGAAAGAAAAAGGCTATGTAAAAGACAAAGAACTTAAACTCGAGGAAAGTAAATTCAACTAAAATTTAAATGGAAGCGAGTAAAGAAAGAGCAATGTAAAATAAGTAATGAATTCAAAACAGTAAATGAAAAAGAAAAAAGATGCAAAGAAGTAAACTTGCAAGCAAGTAAAGAAAAGCAATTAAATGAAAGTAATAAAATGCAGGAAAGTAAAACTAGTAGAAAGATAAACTTGCAGAAAAGTTGAGAAAGAAAGTGAAAGAAATCAAATGACTCAAAGAATCACTTGATCAAAGATGAAAGGAATTACAAAAAATGTAAATGAATTGCTTTAAACTTGCATTGAATGATAAAGATTACAAAAATAAAGCAGGATGGAAGGCATACTTGACTAATCTCGTTTATCCGTGAGCGTCAGAATGACTTTGGATGTATATGAGATGTGTGCAAATGTTTTCCAACCAACCTAAATACCTTCACCCTTTCGGTAATTATAAACAAATGTTCTAGACTGTGATTCGGACCTCGTGTAGTGGACCAACCCAGCACGCATACCACCGGAGTCCGCCATGGATATCCCAGCTAAGCACTGGACACATTGTCAAGACTTTGGTACCATGTATATCAGATTATAGTAATGGGCAAGTATCTTAGGATCACAAGATTTGTGCAGAGGATAAATCCCGAAATATCCATAACTGACAATCACAATCTTACGAGATTATAGCATCCATAACTATTTCAAACTGCTCATAATTGTAATATTAATGTTCTAATCTTATAGGAATTTCCTGCTACAATTAAGGGAGACTAAACCCTAATTGCACTCTATAAATATCAGGCTTAAACATCTTCTATAGGTAACTTATTGCTTACAGCATAACCTTACTTATGCACAACCTGACTTGAGAATTAAAGTCCCTTTGTAGGTACTAACCCCCCCGTTTCAACACACTTCGCTACTACTACGCAAGGAGGAAACCACTAGAAATTGCCTATCTCAAGTACACCTTAGTATCCATTACTGAACATTGGCATCGTCAGTGGGGAACCATAAAGTTCTATTCCCACTCAACCATGATGAACACAAGACAGAAATCAAGGAGAGGAGAGGCTGCGCAAACCTCTGCAAGCCAAAGACGAGGTCCAACGGCATGCTGTCCTCCCCACCCTATTCCACCACCAGTTGCTAAAACCTCCACCGCAAGGAACCATGCACCCAACGCAGAACATCTACGTGATGGGCACGAAACTTCACTTTTTTATGAAAGCCCACACCCATCATGCAGGGTTTCTGCAAAGGATAGACTTGGTCCTTGCATGCATGGAGCGAATGTTGACATTCAAGGGCCTAGAATCCCAGGGCACCAGTGTTTGGGATCCAGGAACGACGACGCAGAAGACCGCTTGTCTCGACTAGAGGGCACGATCCAACCTAATATGTCTAGAAATCACCTTCTGGACTTAGTGCAACGACAACCGACAATACTCGAATAGCAACGTTAAAGATTGGAAAATCTAGAGCGATCTATGCAGGAGGCCCAGTCCGGACCCCATCGTGATGATGGAAGGTGAAGCGTGGGTAACGGCCAGAGAGGAACACCGCACGCTGACGTCAAAATGTCCAATGTTGTCAAAAACAACCTGGACCTCGACGATCAGGAGCAACTCTTCTCAGCCCAACTCATGAAGTATAGAGTCCCAAGAAATTTCAAATTCCCCACTAATGTGGAGCTCTATGACGGGACTACGGAACCCTAGGAACACGTTGACTTTTACGTCCAATCTATGTGCTTTCATAGGGGATCCTCTTAGTTACTATGCTACTCCTTCCCCCTTTACTTAAAGAAGGGCACTCTTAGGTGGTTCGTGACCCTACCACGTGGATTTGTCACTAACTGGATGGACCTCAGACAACGTTTCTTACTACATTACATTACTAGCAAAGAACAACACAGGTCTATGGAGTCTCTTTCTGAGATTCGCCAAGGGCGCAATGAGCCCCTTCACGAATACCTTAAGAGATTTAATATGGCCTGCATCAATATAGAGAACCTAGATGAAAAGATTGCTCTCCACTACATCAGGAGCAGCCTCCGGACTGACTTTTAGTTTTTCCAATCTCTGGCGAAAAAGAAGCTAGAGAATATGGAAGAATTCCGAGTACAATCCCAGAAATACATTAACTTGGAGGAAGCTACTAAGGCTAAGAGGAGCTTAGAAAAGGGTGAGTCTTCCCACTAGGAAGGCAACCAAAATTCCTCCCAACCTCAGAACTCCTCTAAAACCAATTCGCCCCGACCTAAGTACTTAAATTACACTCCTCTAAATACTTCACGGGAAACAATTCCGAGGGAAGTGCTTCAGACCGAGTTTTGGGATATAAATAGGATGCCCCCATTGAAGAAGCATGCCCTGAAGGATTGCACAAAGCATTGTTCATGATACAAAAGCTACCACCATGAAACAGAGAAATGCTTCTAGCTCCGTGACACTAAAGACTCTCTAATTAGGGCAGGACAGTTGGATCATCTCATCAGCTACATACAAAGCAATGGACGTCGTGGAGGACAAAGGGAAAGGAGATGCAGCCCTTAGCGAAGTCCATCTCCATGCCAAAGGAGGACTCAAAGTCCTAGGAGAAGGTCCCTGAGTTCACCTTACTGAGATGCTGATAACCGGCAGGATCAGAACTAAGACAATCTGTCTAATGCCAACGACAACCTCCATGCTTCTAGACTTTTTGGAGTCCTCATACAGATTTTCTCATCATGTGAATCACATCTTAAATTACACAAATATCATCATGCTTCCAAATTCACATAGGCAAATATACTATCAAACTATAAGCATATCAAACACATATACAATTCATGCATACTTATCAAAGCAATAAACAATCACACAATATAATCTAACAAGCACAAACTAATAATTACACAATCGAGTGAATAAATCCTCATATGAATTTTTCACTCACAAACACAAACAATTTCATTCCATCACCGCCACATATGGCCGATGAGGTTAATCTCCCACTTACCTGGTTGAAGTCTTCCTAACTTTTTTTGTAAAACTCTTCAAGTTCCTTCTCCTCTAGATTTCGTGAATCACCCAAACAATTTCCTAAAATCTTAAACAAATCATAAAGTCATAAACAAAGCTTAGGGATAAGAAACCATAGATCAATCATGGTCTAGAAAATTAAAAATTCAACTTAGAATCAAAGAATCAAAAGATTACATTGGATGTAAGAAATCAAAACTTGCTTTTTGAAGCACTTAGAGTAGGATTTAGGTAAAACTCACAAAAGGAAATATGTTTAGAATAAGGTTTGGGTTTGAAAAATAAGGTTGGATAAAATTATAGAGGTGTGGAGATGGGATTAGGCTATGGAGGCCGAATGCTTCAAAGAAATGAGAAGATGGTGTTTGTTCTTGGTGTTCTTGAATAATTGGAAGAGAGAGAATAGAGAAAATGGTTTTTGTCTTACAAAATATGAGAAAATGAAATGAAATGGACAAGCTCCTAAGTGTGCAGTCATAGGAATGCTTGTGTAGGAGATTCAAGGCTTGTTTTACTGGATTAAGCATAAGCACATGGGCTCACATGAGTGCACATGGCCTTGGTCATCAATTGATCATGAAAGATGAATCAAGAACCTCCTAGATCATGCTAGGCAGCCTTGGAGTTCACTTAGGATAGCTAACTAAATCTTAATTAAATTGTTTTCTAATTACACTTAAACTAATTTAATTAGTTACATAGCTTACCATTTAGTTACAATTAAATTAATTTAGTTAAGCTATTTGGTTACATTCTAACTAGTTAATTACTTTATTATGATATTTTCTAAATAATTAAATATTTATCTAGTAACTAACTTCTAATTATTTAGTAACTAAACTAGTTCATTTAGTTACTAATTAAACTATTAGGGTAACTAAGTTAGATTATTTAGTTACTTAGTAACTAATCTAGTCACTTTTATTGACTAAATCCTAACCATTAAAATCAATTTCATCTCCTAACCATTGATTAAATCTAAGGTTGATATCATAAGCTTCTTTAGCAAGATTACTTTCACGCCATTGACTAGATCAACGGTGAGGATCTAAGGCTTCTTAATCAAGTTTTCCATCCAACGGTTCATAACAAAGTCTAGCCACTATGTTTGACCAATTCCTATTAGTTGTCATAAAACTTAGTAATGATGACTCATAATGATCCTTAAGATATTTAACTTAGATATTTTCAGCTTTCATGATTACACTTGAGATATTTTATTAAGATATTTTCTCAGTAGATATTTATTCCTAGATATTTATTAAGTGAGTCATCATAGAATTTTTTAGAATAACTGAGTCAGTATGGTGAGTCGTAGTGCAGAGTCACTAGCTGAGTCATCAAGATATTTTCTAACAGATATTACCTAATGGATAACAGTTACTGCTATTATTATACAATGAGTAATAAAAAACTTAGATATAGAAAATCCCTGTCAATTGTTTCCGGTTTCAAGTTTAGTAAGATCCCCTGATCTCGCCTTGACAGTCCGAAACTTTCTAGTCCAGAAAATTTTTTTATTTTTTCGAACTCGTCTTGGGTCTACCCCGGGCCCACACTAGACTCAAAATAACGCTAAACTAATCAAAAACTCAGAAAGTTCTACAAAAATTCACAAAAATCATAAAAATTATAAAACTCATATATTTTAGAAAAAAAATGAAATTCAGACATACAGTTTTCAATATAATATTAAAATATCAAAATAATATTAAAATATTCAAAATAATTAAAAATTTCCAAAAATTCATAAAAATTCATAAATATTATAAAACTCATGTATTTCAAGAAAAAGAAAAATCGAGATGTTACACTTCCAACTTGTGAGCTCCTAGATCCGAGGTAATTATCAAGCCAAGGAACCCCTCATTCAGAGATATTTGGCCAAAGTCTAATAGCTCCTCAAGAACTTCCAGGATGCCATGACAGAGCATATTCCTAAAGAACAGAACTCCAAGGCAGATTTGTTATCCAAACTAGCCAGCACTAAAAGTATGGGCAATAACCATTTTGTGATCTAAGAGACCTTATCTCAACCCTCCATCACGGACGCAACCATTTTTTAGGTGAAAGGAGAAGAACGTACTTGGATCACCCCAATCATAGAGTATCTACAGTCCGAAGCCAAGCCCGATGACCCAAAGAAAGCCTTCAAACTGATTAGAATTGCAGTTAGGTACACCATTTACAATGGACAATTATACCGACGTGGTTTCTCCTCACCTATCCTTAAATGCCTCATGCCAAAAAAAGCAGAATATATACTAGCTGAGGTCCACGAGGGGAGTTGTAGACACCACTTAGAGGGCAAAGCCTTAGCTCTAAAGACATTCAAGGCCATATACTATTGGCCAACGATGGAGGCTGACTCCCTTGCACATGTCCGAGTTTGTGATAAGTGCCAATGCCACTTGAACCACTATCAGGCTCCCTTAGAGGAATTATCGACGACGTCTGTACCTTAGCCATTCTACAAATGGGGTATAGATATCATGTGTCCGTTCCCTCAAGCACCTGGTCAACTGAAGTACCTGGTGGTGGCCGTAGACTATTTCACTGAATGGATCGAGCCAAAGCCTTAGTCAGGATTACCTCTGCCCAGATACAAAAGTTCACCTGACATCACATCATCACCAGGTTTGGGGTTTCGGAGTCCATTGTGATGGACAACGGCACATAGTTCAAAGATAAGGATTTTGAAGAGCTACTTGTTGGGTTAAAAATCAAGTACCATTGTAGTTCCGTTGAGAATTCCAAGACAAATGGACAAGCTGAAGATGTTAACCAGATCATTGTCCGAGGAATTAAAAGAAGGTTGGACAAAACTAAAGGAAACTGGGCAGATCAACTTGACCATGTTCTCTAGGCCTACTAAACTATGCCTCACTCTATAGCAAGTGAAACCCCCTTTAAACTCACTTATGGGTGTGAGGCTATGATCCCGTTAGAGATAGGGGAACCAAGTTAGCATCACTAATAATTTTCACTTGACAGTAATCCTAGGTTGATCAGGGAAGACTTGGATCTCCTAGAGGAAACAAGGCGCGTTGCTCATATACACGATGTCGCCATCAAACAGAAGACGATGACTCATTATAACTTGCAGGTTGTCCCAAGGAAATTCTAACCAGGAGACATAGTGCTTCGAAGGATAGACATTGGTGGTAGGAATGCCTCTCAAGGGAAGTTAACCCCTAATTGGAAAGGTCCCTACCGTATTGTGATCAGGACTGGTAAAGGAGCTTACACCTTAGAGACATTAACAGACGAGCCAATAAAAAATTATTGGAATGCAGACAAACTTAGAATGTACTATAGTTAAGTGCCCTTTAAGGCCTAGTCTTTTAGTTTACTTTGTTTGATCTACCCTAATTTTGGTGATCATATACTTTGTATGAGCTTCAATCATTCATTTAGTCAATAAAATGAAATTTTCATGAATCTTCTTACACTCAGTTTCAATGGAACCTCAAGCCACAATGTGTTTTAGGAATGTCTACTGAGTTTGTTCCTTATGGGATCCTGAGTTTCTTTTAACAATTCAAAGACCCTCAAGCTGGAGAACGTCTTGAGAATGTTTAAAGCTCGTTCCTTGTAGGATCTAGCCCTATTAGATTCTAGGTTAAGAGGAATAATCTACAAAAACATGTTTGTGTGCTTTGATCACGAGTTAGGGTCATATACCCAAATCCTCAACACTTGGTTATAACCATTTTGTGGTTTTTAAGTTAATTGGCAACACAGGTTATGAAAACTGTGATCCTCCATTAGGTACCTACCGTGAATGTATTGCATTAAACTGGTTCTGAAGTTAAAAATTCCTAAGTGTTAGGCGATTTTCTGAACCGGACTGTAAATGCTAAAGACCCCAGTTATGGATCACCTTAAATTTTGTCCAAGTCCTAAGTGGGATTCTGAGTGCTCAAATGTTATGGGTGTTGGACCCCGGACCAAGGTTTTAACTAAGTTGAAATCTTCCTAAGTTCCTAGGTGGTTACTAAATGCACATTTACAATGGGCGTTAGACCTAGTTTGGACCATGGAAATGAAACAAGCATATGACTCTAAGTTGTAAACACGCTAAGTCATAAGCACAAAGAAGAAGCATTCAAATGTACCCTGGTAACTTGAGCAATTGTCTTTACAAAAATAAAATTCCCCACACATGGGGCAAAGGAATGCAACAAATAAAATGATAAGGGAGAAAGAAAGTCAAGTGCTAGCCTCATCTTCTTTCGGACTCCACTGATCCTTATTTGATGCCTCATCATCACCCACTGTCTGATTGAACACACCAACCGAAAGCTCAACAATAATGAACCTGGCAACCACTTGATCCACCTCCACCGCCATCACCAGGCATCCTCCCTGGATTACCATTTCAGGATTCGATCCGTCCAAGGCCATATCGACGTCAGGGTTGAAGTGTTGGACCTGGGCAACTGCATTACGAAACTATTCACCAC
Source organism: Ormosia semicastrata (assembly GCA_029884595.1). Lineage (NCBI taxonomy): Eukaryota > Viridiplantae > Streptophyta > Magnoliopsida > Fabales > Fabaceae > Ormosia > Ormosia semicastrata. Next base: position 19,795,993 of record JAQQTO010000044.1, read on the forward strand.
CAATGTTCATGCAGGTTGTCTCTAGCTCCGCAATGTCTTTTTCTAGTTGCACCATTTTGGACTCGAGATCTTGGATCTGGGCTTTGAGGATGGCGTTGGCCTATTCAGACTTGGCCTTCTCTCTCTTGAATTTGGACTTAGAGTCGGCCAGCTTCTTCTTAAAGTCTTGGGCCTTTGATTCAGCCTCCTCTTTATCCTTGAGGGCCAGTTCAAGCTTCTGATCTCCCTCTACCTCAACTGACTTTAGCTGCTCGACCGTTTTCCTCTCATACTCCCCCACGGTCCTCTCAAGACAATGAGCTTCAGCAACGGCCTGAAGTGCGAAGGTCTGGAATCTTGACAAAATCTCTAGTGCAATCCTCTAGGTAATGTACTTTACAACTTCACCACTCAAGAGTCGCTCATCAACAAACTCTCTAGGGTCCGCGTGCCCTATGATCAGGGGAATTGGATCTTCCCTTTCCTTTCTGTTGCTATCCTTTACCGCAGTGCCCTTGACTGTCTTTCTCTTCCTCCTCTAAAGAGGTTTTGTAGGAGAATCTGACTGATCAAGAGCCACTTCTATAATAGGATCATGGGCAACAGAAGCCGAGGTGATGGGTGCAAGAGTATTGGAAGGTCCGACCCCTTTTCCTTGTATTGAAAGCTTGTTGGGCGACGATGCATGACCCAGATGCCATGCTTTCTGCAACAAAACATGAAAAGCAAACAAGTGTGAAACAACTAAAAAAAATTATTGAAAGTAAAAGGTAAAAATGAACTACGTACTATGACCTAACCTACCTAATATAACCCTAAGATTTTTGTCATTGAGGATTTCCAGAAGATCCTTGCACGAAATCAACCCAACTTCCTGAGCCCATAGGTTCATGAACTCGATGTACTTAGTGTCATCTTGGTCAAGATCGTGCATCTCATTTTCAATCAACCCAAGGGGGGTGCTCCATGCCTGGATCGTCCAGTACAAGTGGAATACCGATTCCCCATTGGCATCTAGAAAGAACATATTGTGGAAGCAAGTTTGCCCCAAATGGTTTTATATGTTAAGTTTTGATGATGACAAATACAAGACAAAAAGAATAGTTTGCTTATATTCTTTGCTGCATCCTATATAGAGCATATCCATTAGTAATTGATAAATATCTTATTTGAATATGTCTATGAAAGTCTTATATGCATGTTAAACTAACTAGAGTTATACATTTATGAATCATGCATATGAAGATATTAAATTATGATACTGGACTAACTATGTTTGTTTAAGTGAACAATACTTTGTAGGATAGTCCAAGTACTAAGAGTGAGCATTGCAATAAGAAAGCAAAAGATCTCAATTAAGCTCAACACAAGGAGAATGTGAACGGATATCTCATGAAGGTATTGATAACATCAAAGTCATGTCAAAAACCAAGTCCAAAGGAAGATTAAATGGTATAGCTTTTAGGACTTAGGGTCTTTATGTAAGAAGCCTTATGGATATCTCAAATATGTTTTTCAAAATCTTTACAAATGGTTTTCATATGTTAAAATGTCCAACAAATAAGTTTTGAAAAGCTAGTTATGGTAATAGTTCAAATCCTTGAAAAATAGCAAAGTTTGAGTTTTGCAAAACTGACCTTTGGTCACTCTTTTGATCATATCTTTCAAAATACTTTGAGTTTTGTTTTGAAACTTCTTTCATTTAAAAATAGACTCAAAGATCTTTCCAATGACTGGTCATTTGCTTTAAACGGTTAAGAAATGAAGAAGTTATGATCATTTGAATTCAGTTTTCAAAATCTGTAAGGAGTATTCGAATACAGCTTGTGGTATTCGAATACCACAAAAAAACGTTCTGAATGAGTTTTTAAAGGGGCATTCGAATACATGATATGGTATTCGAATACCATAGCCCAAAAGTCGTTCAGACTCTATTTTAAATAGAGGTATTTAATACCTCTTTTGGTATTCGAATAACAAACTTGAAATGTACCTTTCTAACGTGTTTTAAATAGAGGTATTCGAATACCTCTTTTGGTATTCGAATAACGACTTGAATGGTTTTTTATGAGATTTGGAGCAGTGGCATTCGAATACCACAATAAGGTATTCGAATAACCCACGAAATTCTCTTCGGGTTTTGAATTTGATACGCAAACGGATTTGCATTTATCATGCTTTTAATTACACCCAACGACTATTTTCTATCTGGCTCTATAAATAGAGGCCTTGCCCTCATGTCCGAAATATGACGAAATTTTCGAAATTATTCTCAGGTTGTGCTAAAATCTTTGGTTACATAATTCTCTCTTTTCTCTCGTGCTCTTTTGGTAAATTTCTGAGATATCCTTAGAGAGCTTCATAGAACTTCAAATTGTATTATTTACTCTGAGTGAGAGTTTCTCTTCATCTATATTTTTATTCTTCTATATTGAGGGTGAGGTATCCTTCAAGAGTTGTAAAGAGGGTGAGGTATCCCTCTAAGGTTTGTATAAGGGTGAGGTATCCCTGCAAGCTGAGACTTTAGCACAAGGGTAGAGTTTCCCTGTGTGTGAAAAGTGCTCTTTTATGTAACAGTTGCAAGCACCTATTGAAGCTTGTACATATAGTGGAAAATCTCAAACTGTGTTTCAGGGACTGGACGTAGACCACAAGTGGTTGGTGGTCGAATCAGGATAAATATCGTGTCTGCTCTTCTTCTCTTTATCTCTTTATTTTATGCAATCTTTATTTTACGTAATTTTATATTATTGCACACTTATTCATTTACTATTGCTAAAGCTTTTCTTTTATCTCATTCCTTCTGTGCTTTTATTTAATTAGTTTTAATATTTGTATTTTAATTAAAAGAAGTTTTGCCAAAATTTTTTATACCCAATTCACCCCCTCTCTTGGGTAATGGTTGCCATGACTAACACATATGGGTGTTTGGCATTGCCATCAACTTGAAGAACTTCCCTTTGAAACCCTTGAAGCTATCTTGGAAGACCTCGAACACTTTTCGTCTAGACCGTGATCGGATCATGACCCAGTTCTTTTGGTATGCCCTTTCTCCTTGGGGGCACCACCGGGTGAAGAGATAGAAAAATGCCTTCTCAGAGTATCATAACCCGATTGCTCTACAAAATCTCTCGAAAGCAAGAATATTTTCCCAACTGTTAGGGTGAAGCTGGGACGGAGCCATATTGAGGGAATGGAGGACCACTATTTGAAATTCGATGAACGGAATCCGAAGTCCATGCCGAATGAAGAGATCCTCATACAAAAACATGAAGTGTGCGCCCGCAAGAACACACTCATTCTCCTCTAGTACCATAATTTGATACTTATGGTCCCCTAGGTCATCATCTGTCAATCTCAAATATGCCTTGAGCTCATCAAGCTTCTCTGTAACCCAGAATATGGACTCTTTGTTCCAGACGTCGTCCCCTACCCACGGGTATACAGTCTTCATAGAGGCAAGCATTGAAGGTCGCTCAACAACCGACCTCTTCTATCTTAAAGAAAGGGAATACCAGGCAAAGTTACTTAAGATTAAAAGTTACTTAAATGTCATATGACCACTTAAAAGTTACTTAAGTGGATGGGAAAGGAAATAGAGGAGGCCAGAGTTTGATAGAGGAGGCCAGTATTCCCTTTCACCGATTATACATAGATGGTCAAGATTAAAAGTTATTTAAAGGTCATGTGACCACTTAAAAATGTCACATGCATTTATGTTATAATCTTGACCATTCTTGTAAGATCCGATAGTCAAGATTCACTCATTTCATCTCTTACAATAAGCACTTCTCTCACTAGATACGTTCCATATATACAACTATATATGGATAATCAAGATTAAAAGTTACTTAAAGGTCATGTGACCATTTAAAAAAGCTACATGTATTTATGTTCTAATCTTGATCATTCATGTATATTCCAATAGTCAAGATTCACTCATCTCACCTCTTACAATAAACACTATTCTTATTAGATATGCTATATATATATATATAGTAGTAATTTTTGGGGCCTAAAATTTCCTAGGCCTAAAGCAAGGGCTTCACTTGCTTGATGTTTGAGCCAGCCCTGTCCATTAAGGCGTCAACTATGTAGGGTCTAATATCATGAAGACGTTTTGAATAGAAAGTTTGACTTAACTCAAGTGAGTCAGAGTAATAGTAACTTTATTTTATAGATAAAGTGGTTCATAGCTAGTAAACAAATTAAGATAACAAAGGTAAATAACAGTAAAATAAGATAAACTAAGGTAAGATAGCAAGAGAAATTCAAACTAAATCATAGGATAGGATAAGTGTTGTATGATGTACATCATATTTTTACACTATTTTTACATCTGGTTGATAATGTGCAATTTTTTTGTTAAGAACGTGTATTATGTGATTAACAGGTATAGTAATTGATTATTAATATCAGTAATCAATCACTAAACTTATTAACCACATAATATACGTTATTAATAAGAAATTTATACATCGTTAATCAAGTGTAAAAATGATGTAAAAGAACGTGGTGCAAATAGGATCACTGTAACAACATAGAGAGTTAGCAAAATATGACTCTGAATTTTCAGCTCATTTTCTAATCTATTTTAAATTAACAAGGTTTCGAAACAATTTCATTGAATCCTGATTTAGCAAAATATGCAACACCTGAAACAGCGAATTTTGGCAGATAAGTAAACGGTTGTCAAATTTATGTTCGTATCTATTGCAAATGAATCTAACTTCGCATCTGAACCATCATCCAAATTATTAAATCACTTGATGATATACGTCCATACATGATATTGTTGTAATCCAAAAAACTTGTAATCCACTATTATCTATTAAACTAGAATATATTTATTTGAGAGTGATATAATTTTTTATATATCATTTTTTTCTTTTTTCTTGCTTTACATTTCAAATTTAAATTCCCTTTCTATTATACTCTGTATATCCCCATTTAGTGCAACGCGGGATACTTACTAATAATTTATTGATCTAGGGCAAAATTATATTTCTCACTTCTATAAAGTAACAGCTGATTAAAAAAAACACAAGATGAATTAATTACTAATGTTTCATGGTTTAAAATTAAAAGTGTTCAAGTTACTAGGAGCGGATTAGTAATAAAGGACATCACAAATTCGTATGTTATTATCTTCATTACAAACATTATACCAAAAAAGTAAGTGTTCAAGATTTTTTTTTCTAAGGAGGGGCATAACAGTACTTCTAATGAAAGATACACCAGCAAGATGTACGAACAATAAACTACCACAAGCAGAAGGGGGAGTCTGCAGGTCCACGAAGTGTTCAAGTTTCTAGTCTTCAAAGAAAATCTTCCTACAATAACCGTTTGCTTCATGACCCAAACTTTTGAGTGCATGACCGGCGCACGACAGGGGCGTACATTTCGCATATCAAGCAAGAGCTCAACAATCTTATACAGCATGTCAGCCTCTGCCTTTTGCCTCACTCTAACGGGGACTCTTCCTCTAATTGCCTTCCAAGCTTTAATTGGGTTTAACCTTTTGTTCCTCTCTGACAATTCTATTTGACTTCGCTTCTTAATTTTCACGCTGATCAACTCTTTTGAGACCCTGGTGGAATCACCAGCACCAGATTTCTCATTCTGTTTTGAGTCTTTTGACATATCATTCAGGGCCTCTAATAAATTTGTGAAGTCATATAGTAATCCGTCATACATGTCAAGTTTTATTTTGTTAATATTGAATCAAAAGAAAGCTTGTAGCTTTTGGATCAATGAGAGGTCAAATAGATTGAGTTTAGAGTATCAGAAATTAAACACCAACCTTTTGAGAAAGATTGAACTGGGTTAGCATCTTGAGCCTGTGCAAGTGCAACACCTACATGGGAAGAATTATGGTACTTGATGCGGATATCAAAATCATATAGAGCCTCTGACAGAGCATAAATCATACAAGGATGAAACTTGGTGACGGCTGTTATTGGTTTTGTGACGAATTTTCTTTGATTTCGACTTCATGATGAATTCCACTAGTATGCTTTGTGCAAGAAAGAGAGTTCTAAATGGAAAATTATCCAGGAAATCCTAGTATATGTGGAGAAGAGTTTTAGAGCGAGTAGTACAGGAAAATCCCACTGTAACGAGGAATTTATATTCTATAGTGTATTCAATCACGGCTCTTTGATGCGACTTGATCAGCAAGTAATCTATTAAAAAAGTTTTTTCCTTTTTTTTTTTTGACATGGGAAAAATCCGCTTTCTAAAATTTTGTCTGTCTCATTTATGCTTAAATTTTTGTTAAGTTTGATTCAAATTCCTGATTTTTTAGTTATCTATATTTTCTTATTTTATTTGTTGATTAGTAAATTCAATTTTAAATTGTAATTAATATATTAAGATAGTTAAAGAAATACGTGAAATATTTGATTTTAGGAAAATGTTAAAGAGTTTGAATGCACGAGGAAACCCGAATAGGAATTATGTGGTGTGGGTTTCACAACTCCCATTTTTTTTTTAATAATCTCACAACACTGATTTTTTTTTCTTTTGTTTGAAACAGAAATATACTTGCACCAACGCAGCCAGGCTATATTGGGACTTAAATATTCGAGACATCTAGCACTGCTCTTGTTTTTAATAAAAAATTAGAAAAGTTTTCATAATGATAAAGTGGGAGTGATTGATTGTAATGCAAATTTTTATAGATTATAAATATTTGTATTGAAGATTTTGTATAATTATAATGAGAATTAAAATGTAACAACTGTACGATGCATGAATTATTAAATAAATAAAATATTTAAAATAATATATAATTTATCTTTGTAAGAAAAGTTTTATAATATGAATAGTTATGTAAATTTTATATTTTTATTATTCTCAACCATTTCAAAGAATATTAACTTACAAATATATATCATCTAGGTAATTCATCAACAAAATGAAATCTTGAATTAAGACACTATATAAACCAAATAAAAATATATAAATTAGATTTCATTATTAAAACAAAATAATAAAAACAAATTTTGCAATTGAATAACAAATTCGGAATAATTATTATCACGTAAAATTCAAATTTTCATCAGCAACAATAATTCTAAATATAAAATTTGAATTTCACACGTGGAAGTGTTTTAGCTAGCCACATCGAAGCGTATCCTTTATTAGGCTCTCTTTTTAATTTGAGTTTTACATACGTTAATGATTTAGCTTGTCACATGGAAACATATTCTAGTAGTATTTCACTACTGTATTCTCTCTTAATATATTATTATTATTAATGATTTCTTGAAAATTTGAGCTTTTATTTATTTGATAATTATTGAAAGATATTTATTGTCATCAAATATAATATTATAACATTTATAAGAATATTTAAATGATATTATTAATTTTATGTTTTAAAATTATTTTCTATAATTTAGATGTTTTGTATATATACATCAATAAATATATAATATTTTGTTTTCACTTTTCTAAAAGGGAATTGGATAATCAATTAAATATAATATTTTGATATTTTAAGATATTGCTAGAAAGTTATAAATTTATATTGATTTATCCAAACTTTTAAGATTTAAATTTTTCGATATTAGTTAGCAATTATAAAAATTTCAATTATTTTTAAATTAATTATTAACATCAATTTTTTCATAATGAGAAAAGTTAAATTGTAATGATCTAGAATAGATAAAAAGCTTACGTCAAACTTATCAATAAAATGGTTCTCTTAATTTCAATCTCTTATGTCAAAGCGCCTTTTGATGAAGATAAACAAAGCGTAAATTTAAATACTGTACAAGACTTAACATAATTAGAAAATAATGTGATGATTTTGGTAATGAAAAAAAATATTATCCCCATAGAAATGTAGGAAAGTTTTTGGCTGCAACCACGATAACATCTCGAAATATGGTTTTTTTATATTCTTATTTTCCTGATTTACTTTTATTCAATTGTTGGCATAGAGAAGGGCATTCTACATTCTTTTCTTTTTTTTAATTGCTCTTGCAGATTAATTAGAGTTCGTGGTGATCAAGAGCCGATATAACAAGTGGTATAAGCTAGTTTTTGGTCATGGACTTTTCTCGTAGTGTTCGATAGAGAAATTCTCGGAGAAAATGATTTCTCTTTGTGGAGGATCAAATCATAAATTCATTTTAATCCATCAAGGATTGAAGAAGCATTAATAAGGCGACTCCAACTTCCAACAACCTTGTTAGAAAAAAGATAAGAAAGATCCACGAGTTAACAAGTGCGCTATAGCACTATAATTCTCTCCAGTTCGGGTGATGAAGTCTTGAGAGAGGTGTAACGATCAAAAAAAAGTTCTTACTCTTATGTGTTAAAACTAGAAAGCCTCTACATGACCAATAAGCTATACTTGAAGAAAAGATTGCATCAATTGAAGATGGAGGAAGGTACTTCTATTAAAGAACACATCTATTCTTTCAATAAAATCATTCTTGATCTAAAGAATGTTGAAGTTAAAATAGATGATGAGGATCAAGCTGTTATTTTGCTATGTTCTCTTCCACCATCTTACGAACATCTAGTTGACACTATGATGTTTGGGAGAAGAAACTCTCACTTTGGAAGAAGTTAAGACTTCTTTGAGTTCTGGAATTGAAGAGAAAGATTACTAAAAAATGAGAATGGAGATGCCAAGCTCTAATGGCTAAGGCTTAACAGAGTAAAGAGATGGCATATAATAATGAAGCATGCGCAGAGAAAGAGATCAAAGTCCAAATCCAAATCAAAGAAAACATGCTATTATTGTCACAAAGAAGGGCATTTCAGAAAACAATGCCACGAAGGAGGAAGAAGAAGATGAATGAAAACTCGGAAAGGCAAGGATCAAAATGATCTTCTTGTTGTAGAGATGGTTATCGAGAGTGCAGATGTACTAAGAAGTGTCATGTAAATCGCAACCAGGAATGGATTCTTGACTCGGGGTGTTCCTTTCACATGACCCCGAATCAAGAATTTCGCACCTATAAAGAATTTGATGGAGGGAAGGTCTTGATGGGAAACAATGTGGCTTGCGAGTCTTTGGCATCGGGATACTGAAGCTAAAATTCGGGGGGGATGGATAAGTTAAAGTACTATCGATGTAGGCATGTACCTAATCTAAAGAGAAACCTTCATCTCTTAGGATGCTTGATCAAGAAGGCTACTCCTTTAAAGCGAGCGTTGGATTCTAAAAGTATGCAAAGGTTCTCTCCACCGATCATGAAGGGAATTAGACAGAATGGCCTATACAAGCTACAAGGTAACACTTTCCTTGATACTCGCCGAGTCTGGTTTCAGTTTCAAAAGTAAATACCAAGCTTTGGCATAATAGACTAGGGCATGTAAGTGAAAGAGGGCTGCAAGAATTGCATAGGCAAGGGCTAATTGGTAAAGGGAATTAGACAAACTCCACCACCGTGAACATTGCATCTATGGTCAAACCTCCGTTGAAAAAGTCAAATTTCCCATCATAATTGTGCATACAACTAAAGGGCAGTGATTATGTTCATTCGGACATATGGGGGCCAACAAAGGTACCTTCATTGGGAGGAGCTAGATACTTCATCACTTTCATTGATGATTGGTCAAGAAAGGTGTGGGTGTACTTGTTAAAGCACAAGAATCAGGCATTCAAGTGTTTTAAGCAATGGAAGTCACTTGTTGAAAATCAGGCTGGAATCAAAGTTAAAGTGCTGAGAAGAGATGTGGTGCAGAGTACCTAGAAGGTGAGTTCACGATCAATTTGCAAGGACAATGGCATTGCAAGGCACAAAGCTGTTAGAATGACTCCAACCGGCCGCGCCGCCAGAATGGTCTTGCAGAAAGAATGAATAGGACCATACTTGAAAGAGTAAGGTGTATCTTTGTCTCATGGAGATTGGAGAAAAGGTTCGGGGAGAACCTTTCTCAATACTACTTGTTATTTGATTTCAAGTTTCCTTCAAAATCTTGAAATTGGCTTCAAAACACGGAAGAAATGTGGACGGGAAAAGCACCAAGCTATGAAAACCTAAGAGTTTTGGTAATGACCGCCTTCATTCATGTTAATAAAGGACAACTTGAACCTAGAGCTAAGAAAGGAATCTTCTCGTGGATATCTGAAGGAGTGAAAGGCTTCAAGATATGGCTTACGAGTCCCACTAAGGTTGCAAATCAATAATCGGTAGGGATGTGGTTTTCAAGGAAGAATCACCAATTGGAAACGGTGAGGAGACTAAAGTGACACCTCACAAAGATCTACCAAATGAGGGAATTTTTGGAGGTGGAGCAATGAAGATGATAAACAACTCTGTATTTGTCTGACAAAGTTAATGAAATTCATCAACTTGTGACTAATGATACTACCGAGAATGCAAGTAAAGAAAGTTCATACAATTTGGTGAGAGACGAGATAAAGAATAAATCAAAGCTCACTAAGAACGTTGTTCGTAGTGTGATCTCATTGCATATGCTCTAGGAATCCATGGTAAAAACCCAGGTTCTCATCCAAAGCTTAGATCCTATAAGCTACAAGGAAGCAATTTCAAGAATGACAAAGATGAATGGAAATGTTGCGAATCATTTGAAGAAATTGGTTCCCTGAGCCATGAAGAATCAAACATGGGAATTGGTAGAAAGGCCTCCAAAGCAAAGAATAGTGAGTCGTGTAAGTGGATTTTCAAAATAAAGTTTGTCTTCCTTGCTCATCGAATTGAAAAATGTAGATACAAAGCTAGGCTTGTGGCAAGAGGATTCACACAAAAGGAGGGAGTGGACTTTAATGAAATATTCTCACGTGGTTAAGCACACTAGTATTCGGGTCATTCTTGCCTTGGTTGCAGTGTATAATCTTGAACTTGAACAAATGGATGTTAAGACAAACATTTCTACATGGTCAACTAGAAGAAAAAATTTACATGAATCAACCGAGGGATTTGAAGTAAAGGGCAAAGAACATATGGTTTGCTTGTTGAAAAAGTCACTTTATGGACTTAAGCAATCACCTAGACAATGGTATAAAAGATTTGATTCCTATGTGGTCTCAAATGGCTATACAGTGCATAGGATTACCTTGCTGTGTGTTTACTTCAAGAAAACAAACTCGAAGATCATTCATCTACCTTCTCGGATATATGTAGATGATATGCTTATAGAAAGTTCGATATAGCGTCTATTAAGCAACTTAAGGAGCTTCTAAACGAGCCGAATTTGAAATGAAAGATCTAGGTTGGCACGCAAAAGAATTCTAGGAATGGAGATAATGGGAAGAAGGCCCCGAAGGGCCGTTTTGTGTCAATCTAGCTATGTGAAGAAGTTACTTGAAAAGTTCAATATGCTAGATGCCAAGACAGTGTCAACTCCAATTGCAGGACACTTCAAGTTATCAGTGAAGCAATCTCCTAACACTGATGAAGATTATATGTTCATGAAGAAGGTTCCTTATTCAAATGCCACGGAAGTCTAATGTAATGGTTGCAGGACCACCTACACCTTGCATACTCGCCTAGCATGGTGGTTTTGCGGTTATGAGCAATCCAGGAAAGAACACCTTTTTTATTTTTAAATGGATTTAAAGATATATGAAAGGGACTCAATCATATGGCTTAATCATGGCATAACTCGAGAAAGAAATCCTTTGATGTTTTCGAAGAAAGTTTTAAAGGGTTCAAGACTGCTCAAAGTATGTGGATGGGATTCGCGAGGTGACATGGACGGAAGAGGAGATCATTCTTTGGATACATTTTCACATTATATGGAAATGTAATTAGTTGGAAAGCAAACTTAGGACCAGTCAATTATGGCTCTTTCTACAAGAAGAATCGAGTATATAGCTCTTCATTAGAAGCCATCAAGGAAGCAATTTGGTGAATGGTCTTTGTAATTGAGTTGGAAGGAAAAGGGCGTTTATACCTCTACTATATGGTGTGATTGTCTTCATATATCAAGTGCAATTTGTCTCTCTAAAAACCAAGTGTTCCATGAGAGGACAAAACACATTGATGTGAGGCTGCACTACATCAGAGATGTCATTGCTCAAGGAATAATCGAAGTAAAGAAGGTGGCCACTGAAGATAATCCTGCAGATATGCTCACCAAAGTAGTTCCAAGTACCAAGTTCAATCATTGTTTGAACTTGGTGAATTGGGATCCCCGCCTGTGATTGTTAAGGGAAGAAAGGCCGTTCTTAGCTACTCGATCATGTATTTGAAGATCAAGGTGGAGAATTGTTGAGCAGGGGAGTGGATCATTAATTAGAATTAGTGTGCTTTGCTATTCGAACAAGCTAGAAAGTTAAAAGCAACTCTTGAGTGACGAGTGATCTATTTTTCAGTTAGTTAGTTATAAAGGAAATCAGTTAGTTAAAGCTTGTAACGTGTTTTTATAACTAAAGTTGTTGTAACTAGAATAGATATAAAAGCTTAGGAAATCAACGAAAGTTGTAAGAGAGAGTTTCAATTCATGAGGATAAAGGACGAGAGAATTTTGGAAAGAAAGTGAGGTAGTGTATACAAAGACTTACCTAGAATTCTTGGCGTGATTGGTGGTGAATAAAAATTGAGGCCCTCGAAGTGTGGTTGTAGGAGCAAGTTTTTGGCTCTAAACCACGATAACATCTCTGTCTATACTTTTCTTTCTTACAAATCGATTTACTCTTTATTCAATTGTCGTTTCAGTCTTTGGCATTTTGTATTCTTGGTTCGCATTATTCATATCTGCACTTCTTTGAACATGTGGTGATCAAATCTCATAACATATATTAATATTTTGGTTTTCACTTTTCTAAAATGGAATTTATAATCATTAAATATAATATTTTGATATTTTAAGATATTGACCAATATTATAAATTTATATTTGATTTATCCAAACTTTTAAGATTTTAAATTTTAAACTAGATATTAGCCTCGGCTATCCCATGCTAATAATATTTAAATTATTTTTAATTAATTATTAACATCAATTTTTTCATGATGAGAAAACTTAAATTGGAATGATCATGAAAAAGAAGACGTCAGAACTTATCAATAAAATGGTTCTCTTAATTTTCTTCTCCTTATGTCACAAGCGCCTTTTGATGAAGATAAACAAAGCGTAAATTTAAATACTAGTCAATATCTAACATAATTAGAAAATAATGTGATAATATTTTATATAATCGACAAACATTGAAATATTATCCCCATAGAAATGGGAAAAAATGCAACAAAACATCCGAAATTGGTTTTATTATATTATATTTTCCTGATCAGTATTTTTTTTCTTTTGGCATAGAGAAGGGCCAAAACTCAAGTATTTTCTTTTTTTTTTAATTGCTCTTGCAGATATAATTAGAAACAATGAAATAATATATCCTAAATTGAGTTTATTAGATTATACTTTTCTCGTAGTGTTGATTTCTTAATTCTCGTTGATTCAGGATCTTCTTCTTTAATCCAAATTAAATCATAAATTCATTTTTAATTAATCAAAATTGATCTTCATTAATAAGACACAACATAAGAGTTATTAGAAATAAAAGAGCATTCCACGAGTTCAACTATCTTAGTGTACATTAGACTATCGAAATAGTATCATCCACAATTATTACGCAGTTCTACTGCTAAATTATTGAGAATTAACATCACAGAAAAAAAAGTTCTTACTCTTATGTGAATGTGAGACACTACAAGTAGAAAGGCAAAATCAAGACAATTCACATCTATTGAGAAGTATAGACCTCTAACTATAGAAAAAGAGAAAGAACAAAAACAAACTCATAAAATAATAAGCTAGGACATAGATAAAAGTTTTTTTTTTAGAAAGAAGGAAGGTACATTATACCTAAATATAACATAGAATACTCAACCTATATGATTGTCTTGCTCTACAACTCATCTTCACTAAACAGTTATAATACATCAATGAAACAAAAGATACTGATTCTCTAACAACCTGCTTCTTAAGTAATCCTTGCCATTACTATAAAAATAAAGCACACAGATGCCAACTACCCATTTTGGGCGTGACTTCTAACTTAACAGTGTACACACACACACACATATATATATAGGAAGCGTATCTGATAAGAGAAGTGTTTATTGTAAAAGATGAAATGAGTAAATCTTGACTATTGAATCTTACTTAAATAGTCAAGAATAAAATATAAATGCATGTACACCCGAACATAGCGAACCTCCAACATGATAGTCATGGAAGGTATTTTCAATCTTGTCTCCTTGAAAATATCATGCTTAAAGGGGTAAGAATCATAAATTTCTCATAAGGCAAAAAAGAATAGTAGTAAAACAATTATTTTTTTATAAAACCACGGTGTTTTCAACTGTATGAACTACCAAAAAATATTTTATCTTTATCTATTACATGCGTGACCATAAACAGTAATAAAATTCACATAATTATTTCATCAGGGAATCGAATTCTTTCTCTTTATCTCGAGAGAATGGACAATCACTGCTCTAATCACATGTGCCGAGTCATGAGCTTACTCTCTGGTGGAAGGCGTCCCTCCATCTTCCTCTTTCTCTAAGTGGCACATGGATCTCTTTCTTCTCTAAGACTGCCTCCCTTATGGGGTTGTCTCTTTCTCTTTTACATGGTCATATAGAAATTTCTTCTTTTCTTCATCATATTATCATGCATTATTATTCATAACAATTCCATACATTGTAACAAAACATAGGAATATTTCATAGAATTGTACATGATAATTTTATTTTCAGAACAATTACTACAAGAATTTCACTAATTAACAATGCAAAAATCTTTCACTAATCTCTCATTAAACTTTGTTGGCGAAGGATTAACGAGAAAATTTTTGGTAGCTTATTATGACCTGCTAATTAGTGACGAAAAAAAAATCTCATCACTAATCCCTCAGTATTCATCGCTAATCCGCTACCAATCTGTCACTAATATACATTAGCGAGAAAAAAATTTGTCGTTATATTTTCGTCACTAATTAGTAAAATTCTTGTAATGGACAAAGCTAGGCTTAGCCCAAATAAATCATGCAAATTGGTTAAGAATTCCCTTACATCAAATTTACTTCCTTTCAAAAAATCCTAAGACTATTTCAATGCAAGAAAATCCTTTCTTTTCTCTACTAATATCTAGGCAAGACTAGGAAAAATGGGGGTTTTAATGCACTACAAGCAAATTTTCAACCCAATAAATATTTTCATTTCTGAATAAAATATTGGTTTAGACATAATGAATAAAATTGTGCATTAACACAACTGCATCTCTTTCTACTAGTGCTACACCCGAAACCCATAAGTCAGGGATAGTAATTACAATGATTTGGTTTTATATTCCTATGCTTCTCTTATTGGTTAAGCATGCTATTTTGTGGGTTTCTCCTCTAAAACAATCTCACCATTTCTACTTCTTCAAACTTCTACCTCTTAATTAAGAGAAATACTTGTGTAGACAATTTACACAAGTTGTGTGAACAAAACCTATTAACAAATTATGCATTGTCACTTTTAATATAAAATAATTGTGTGGCAGAAGGATCTATATAATTATTCAAGTGTTAATTGATTTAGTCCTTACAATTATGTAATAAGTTCTATACAAGTATTTCTCCTTAATTAATACTCACAAAACCAAATGCCATAACCTATTCCATGGGAACCGAACCAACACAACCAACAGGATTAACTAGGCACTCTAACTAATTAAAATCATGAATAATAAATTTGTTTAAAAAAAATCAATATTTATTTATATACTCTTCTCTGCTCCATAACAATTACAATAAGAAAATTCATCACCTTCCCCAATTTCCATTTTCAGACCAAACCAAACACTTTCAGCCACCTCATTTATTTCTTCACAAGTTTAAAACAATCGAGCAACCACCTTCCATTAATTGATACCCAACGTAATTAATAAAACAAGGTATGAATCAAGCTAATAAAGATTTAACGAGGACAAAACTTAGGTCTAGTCAGTTATATCCTTGTCATCTAGTTCTCAAATTAAATAATGTCATGTGTATTTTTTTTTTTTTCAACTCAGCATTAACTTGTAGTTAATTCTGGAACCCACCCTCTTAGTTTCTCTCTCCATTGTTATTTGCTTGCTTTGTTTGTACTGTCTCTCTCTCGCCGCGCCAGAGATGCAGCCCCACGACATACATTGCTACTGCAAACCTCACCGAATCTCCAATGGTTTCACCCTGCATTGTGGTTGTGTCGTGTTGGAGGTGACAAAGGCTTGTGGCTTTGCTGTTGATGGTGGGTACGGTGGCTTTGCTACAGGTGTTGGGAGGTTATTTCATTGTGGTTCATGTGCGCATTTTTTAGCGGACAAGTTGCAGAAGGTTGTGGCTGTAATGCATCTTGGGGGTATTGATTCTGTCGTGAAGTGTAGAGAGGTTCAATGGTAGTTGTTCTGATTTTGCGTGTGCGTTTGTTTTTTTTTTTTTCTGGTGACTATGGTCATGGCGGTGGTACTATGTTGTGTGGCAGAACACAGGATAGGTGTGTGTTCTGGTGGTTTTTTTGCTACCTATAGGAATGGTGGTGCTACTATGTGGTTCTTTGAGAAGTTCCTTTGTCCCCTACTACTTGCTGCTCTCTCACCAAAGAATGTCCAAACAATTTATCTCCTCACAAAACCAGTCAAGAAACATGAAACTAAGAAGAAAACTGAATTGGCAATAAAATTGAGCTAAACTGGTATAAGAAAGTTTAATGAGACTCAATTTGAAATTAACTAAATATTAATTACTTTTTGTAACTACTGATTAGTAATCATATATAGAAATTCATTAGCACATTTCATCGAACACTTGCATTCATTAAGAAAACCAATATACTTGTATGTCATTCGATTCTTGCCAAAGTATAAACTTGTAACTGTGGAAATAAGTTTGCCTCAATAGTTTAGTATGTTAACTTCTGATGATGATAAACACAAGACAAAATGAATGATGATTATGCTATATAGATATACTTGATAAATTATATTAGATCAGACATGATCATGTATTCCATCTTATTATATTTTATATAAGAATCATGCATATTCTTTATAGCATCTTTTATAGAATATATCCAATAATGTATTATATAAGTTGTATTAAATTAATATTGAATTTAGCTCTATTTAAATGAAAATATACAAAATGTTCTTTGTTATATCCTATATAGAGCATATCTATTAGTAAGTAATAAATGTCTTATTTGGACGTGTCTATAAAAGTCTTATTATATTCATGTTAGACTAACTAGAGTTATAAATTTATGAATCATGCATATAAAGATATTGAATTATGAATTC
The DNA here is from genome assembly GCA_029884595.1 of Ormosia semicastrata. Classification (NCBI taxonomy): domain Eukaryota; kingdom Viridiplantae; phylum Streptophyta; class Magnoliopsida; order Fabales; family Fabaceae; genus Ormosia; species Ormosia semicastrata. Next base: position 19,813,234 of record JAQQTO010000044.1, read on the forward strand.
GGACTAACTATGTTTGTTTTAAGTGACCAATACTTTATAGGATAGTCCAAGTATCAAGAGTGAGCATTGTAATAAGAAAATAAAAGATCACAACTATGCTCAACTCAAAAAGATGTTTCAAGCATTTGCAAAATTTGAAGAGAAGAAATTTTTTGAAGTTTAAATTACATCAAGAAGCCTAAGGATTAGAATTGATATATATTCCTTTTAGGTTTTCTGATATGTAAAGATAGAGATTTTACAAGAAAATATATCAAATATGTTTTTAATCTTTACAAATGGTTATTAAATTTTAAAATACCAAGCAAACTGTGGATATAAGTTTGCCCCAAATAGTTTTATATGTTAAGTTTTGATGATGACAAATACAAGACAAAAAGAATACTTTGCTTATGTTCTTTGTTGCATCCTATATAGAGCATATTCATTAGTAATTGATAAATATCTTATTTGAATATGTATATGAAAGCTTTACATGCATGTTAAACTAACTAGAGTTATACATTTATGAATCATGCATATGAAGATATTGAATTATGATTCTAGACTAACTATGCTTGTTTAAGTAAGTAATACTTTGTAGGATAGTCCAAGTACCAAGAGTGAGCATTGCAACAAGAAAGCAAAAGATCTTAATTAAGCTCAACACAAGGAGAATGTGAATGCCTATGTCATGAAGGTATTGATAACATCAAAGTTATGTCAAAGACCAAGTCCAAAGGAAGATTAAATGGTATAGCTTTTAGGACTTAGGGTCTTTATGTAAGAAGCCTTATGGATATCTCAAATATGTTTTTCAAATATGTTTTTACAAATAATTTTCCTATGTTAAAATGTCCAACAAATAAGTTTTGAAAAGCTAGTTTTGGTAATAGTTCAAATCTATGAAAAATAGCAAAGTTTAAGTTTTGTAAAATTGACCTTTGATCACTCTTTTGATCATATCTTTCAAAATACTTTGAGTTTTGTTTTGGAACTTCTTTCATTTGAAAATAGACTCAAAGATCTTTCCAATGACTGGTCATTTACTTTAAACGGATAAGAAATGAAGAAGTTATGATCATTTGAATTCAGTTTTCAAAATTAGTAAGGTGTATTCGAATACAGCATGTGGTATTCGAATACCACAGCCCAGAAAACGTTCATGAACGAGTTTTTTAAAGGGGCATTCGAATACAGGATGTGGTATTCGAATACCACAGCCTAAAAAACATTCCAAAATGCGTTTAAAATAGAGGTATTCGAATACCTCACTGTGGTATTCAAATAACTGGCTTCTGAATTGTTTTTTATGAGAATTGGATCAATGGCATTCGAATACTCATGTTGGTATTCGAATAACTCATATTAATTTTCTTTTCACGATGGTTTATAAACAGTGGTATTCGAATATTGATTTATGGTATTCGAATAAATATGTCTTTTACGAATACTGATATGGAAACAAACGGTCATATTCTCGTAATAATTATGGTTTTAATTACACCCAATGGCTATTTTCTTTCTAACTCTATAAATAGAGACCGTGGGTCTCTTCTGTTCAGTGCCCATCTATCTGTTGCTTTGAAAAATGTGATTTATCATTTACGTCTATTTTCTGTGCTTTTTTTGCTAAAACTTTGAGATATCCTTGAGAGCCTCTTAGCACATCAAATTTGTATTATTTGCTCTGAGTGAGAGTTTCTCTTCATCTATATTTTTTGTTCTTCTACATTGAGGGTAAGGTATCCTTCAAAGTTTGTAAAGGGGGTGAGGTATCCCTCTAAGGTTTGTGTAAGGGTGAGGTATCCCTGCAGGCTGAGACTTTAGCACAAGGGTAGAGTTTCCCTGTGTGTGAAAAGTGCTCTTTTATGTAATGGTTGCAAGCACCTATTGAAGCTTGTACATATAGTGAAAAATCTCGAACTGTGTTTCGGGGACTGGACGTAGACCACAAGTGGTTGGTGGTCGAACCAAGATAAATATCGTGCCTGCTCTTCTTCTCTTTATCTCTTTATTTTATACAATCTTTATTTTACGTAATTTTATATTATTATACATTTATTTATTTGCTATTGTTAAAGCTTTTCTTTTATCTCATTCCTTCTGTGCTTTTATTTAATTAGTTTTAATATTTGTATTTTAATTAAAAGAGGTTTTGCCAAAAAAATTTAATACCCAATTCACCCCCCTCTTGGGTAATGGTTGCCATGACTAACAAGTGGTATCAGAGTTTCGTGCTCTGGTGAAAGCTTAACCGCTTAGAGTTAAAGATCCTTGTCTATTGGCAACCTTGAATGTTTTTTTAAAATGGAAGGTTTTGAAATTGATAAACCACCATTCTTTGATGGTGTGCATTTTGTTTATTGGAAAACTAGAATAGAGTTTTATATGCAATCTATTGATTTGGATTTATGGGATGTTGTGCTAAATGGATTTATTTGTAAACCAAAATAAACTTGGAATGCCTATGACAAGAAATGTTTTTCTTTAAACATTAGAGCTATGCAAATTTTAAGAAGTTGTTTGAATGATGATGCTTATGCTACAATTAAAAATTGCTTTAGTGCTAAAGATATATGGGATGTTCTTAATGCTATTTATCTTACTAACAATGATTTTGTGTATAAAGTTATATATAGAAAGCAAGAAGAGCAAACGCCATTGAAGGAAGCTTGTCATGAAAAATATCCTCAAAGAGATACTCAAACTATTGAAGGGAGCCAAATGCCACTTGGTGATAATGATGCTCAATTTGAAGAAGAGGCAAAACAAAACAAAATTAATGAGGAAGAATGTGATTCTCTTAAAGAATCAAATACCCTAGAAATTGAAACTACTTCCTATATGGCTAAAAAGGACTTTGAGGTAAATAATTCTAAACTATATTATAGTCCTTCCTATGATGAGTTGCAAAGTGCATATAATGAATTGTATGATGGTTTATTGAATTTAGAAAAGAAAAACTTATCGTGTTTGGAAAATATTTCCTTTATTGAAAATGAAATTAAAACTTTGAAAAATGAATATATTTTTCTTGATGAAAAAATGTCTTTAAAATGTGAAATCTCATCTTCTTATAAAAAATGTATTAATTTAGAAAATCAAGTTGAAGACTTATATTCTGAATTTGTCAAAGCTAATGATTGTAATTGCTTAAATTCTATGCTTGTTAATAAGAATAAAGTTAATGTTATTGCATGTGAAAATTCAAGCAAGGCTTATGGCAAAATTAATTTAGAATATAATAAGAATAAAAAGCTTAAGTTTTTCAAAAATGATATTCAAATGATTAAGCCATCATTAAATTCAATTATTTGTAATTTTTGTGGTCATCTAGGACATATTTCTCATTTATGCAATTATAGAAGAAATTTTTATATGAGAAATTGTATGGTATGAGTTCCTAAAAATCCTAAAGGCCCTAATACTAATATTCAAGGACCCAAAATGAAGTGGGTACCAAAGTGTCCTCCTAGTATTTCAATTATGCAGAATATCTCTCAAAAGGATGGACAAATTGGTCAAAAGAAAGAGGAATCATTAAGGAGAATGCTTCCAAAGCCTAATGGTAGAAACTTTGGTCAAAGAAGGAAGATGGCTTCAACCAAAACTTCTCAAGTACAAAATGTAGAACTTGCAAAGTTCAAGACTCCAAAAGAGAAGCAATGGATAAGAAAAAGTATTTCCTTGATTACCAAGGCTAAGGTATCAAAAGCTTTTACCTCTTATACACACTCACATGCAAAGTCAATAAATTTGAGATATATTCCTTGTAGGCCTTAATTGATTAATAGAATCATGTGTACTTAATAAAATTTGAATATTATGTTTAACACATGATTATGTTCATTCTTATTATATCATAATTAATTAATTTATTATATATCTTGGTACATAAGAGTCTATAATGCCTATGTATGCTTTATATGCTTTACAATTGTCTATACATCATGAAAGTAAGCATGCTATCAACTATGTGATTAATGATATTTAATTATTTAATTTATTGTGCTCAATTTACATATTATAAAAAAAATTTAATCTTTATGAGAGCATAATAAATTAATATTCGAAAACTAACACACAAGGACCCAATAAAACTTGGGTACCAAAAGTCAAAAATTGAAGTGTGTTGTAGGTATGCTTGAAGGCCAAGAAGTAACTTTGACATCTTAAAAGTGGCTGTTCCAAATACAAATATCGTAAATAACTTCAAGCTCTTTTCCTTGTCTTCATGAAGCTTGGACTTGCAATTCTTGGATAAGTGAAACTTGTGTTATACTTTTCTAGCTTTATGTCTTAAACATGTTTTTACACGTTAATATGATAGATAAAAGTATGCTCATTGTTTTGACATCCTGGAGCATGAGTTTTTGTTTAATCATGACTTAAAATAAGTATTTGTGTTAGATGGTTTTATCTTGTTTTATCCCTTTCTAACATAATCCTTGGTTGTTTCAAAATGTTTTTGTAAGAATCAAGTATCTGGTTTAATTGTCATGAATGCATGTTAAAATGAGTGTTATATTGCATGGTTGTTTTTAATCTTTGCAATTATTATTTGAAAATTCTTCTACATATTAATATGCTAGATAAAGTATGCTCCATACTTAAAATGACACGTCTAATGAGAATATTCTTGAGCTTGAGTTTTTGATCAATCATACATATAATATTTGAATTTATTGCTTAATTATGATTTCATCCTTCTTGAATTAGCACTGACTTGAGCTTTGGAGATATCTCGAAATCATTTTTGCAGGTACTCCTTCAAAAGGTAAGCTTTCGTCTCTCAAAATGCATTTCCTGGACATATATATGTGATTTATTGTTTAAGTTATTCGAATACCTCCATATGATATTCAAATACCATTGATGTTTTGCGTGCAATCTTGTGTTTTTGTTAAGGATATTCGAATACCACTGATGGTTATTCGAATACCTTACTTCAGTACAGCTTTTCTAAAAACTGGTGTATTCGAATACCATCAGGGTTATTCGAATACCCAGAGGCTGATCTTTTTCAGTTTTCACTCAGCTTCTCTGGAGTATTCGAATACCATTATGAAGTATTCGAATACTTGCTCCTCTGGCCTTCTCTTCTGTCTCTGGAATATTCGAATACCATCAGTTTCTCTCTGGAGTATTCGAATACTTTGTGAGTATTCGAATACCATTAAAAGCATTTGAATACCATCGTTTGGCAGCCAAGCCTAATCTGGTAATCTACTCGAATACCATCCTTTAGTCTTTCCTTGCTGCTGCTGCTGTTTTTCTTACCCCTGCTTTATTTTAAAAGTTTCTGCTGCATTTGTTATTGTATATGTTGCCTAGCATTAATAATCAATATATGCCAAATTCTTTGTTTGTTTTGTCTGAAAATATGCACTTAATGATATGTATGAAAAATGCAATGTAATTGGTTATTATTTTGATGAATATATGTACTTGGCTAATTTGATTAATGAAATGAAATACGTTTTGCCCTTGTGAACTCATTTATTATTTTGAATGCTTATTTGCTTATGAGCTTGGCATTATGACTAACCTCTATGGATCCAAAATTGATGGATACCAAAGAAAGTACTTTAAATTATTTTGTAGGGTGTCAACTACCTCAAGCAAGCAATTAAATGGAATAAGTTCATTCAACTTGAGGATAGTGAAGTTAAAAGGACTCGACTTTTAAAGGGGTGCAAAGAATTTATATTCCCTCATTAAAACTTGAAGCTTGGAAGTTAGTGGAAGTTGGAGTTACCTACAAAAACTCAAAGAGTACACTTTTGGTGATATCAATCCTTTTTTTTATACTTTAAATTTGATATCAAACTATTATCCTAAATAAGTTTTGATGATGATCATATGCTTCTTGATAAACTTGAATCATGCCTTAAAATGCTTAAACTATTTTTTTGGATTCAAGTACATATGTGCTTCATGCATTCTTGTTAGAATTAACATTGCATAGTTGATAATGTGATACATGTTTTAAATTATATATCAACCTAAATTATGCTTATAAATGGGTTTACATGATATTTGATGCTAACATATGTTTTAGAGGACTTTTAAAGTTAACTTTGCAAGTCTCTCTATGTGTTTCAAATATAGCCATAAGATTTTTACATACAAGTATATATGGATAAATGAGAAAAGTTGAATGGAATTCAAATGAAGAGGAAGATAAAGAAGACTTTCTTCTAGTGTAATGGAATGAAGAATTCAAAGGAAGAAAGCTCAAAGTTAAAAGACCAATAAAGAAGGATCATCACTCTTTATCTATCTCAATAAGTATCTCTATCCCTAAGCTATTATGGTATTTTTTTTATGATATGGATTGTATGATACTTGTTGATAAATTGATCTTAAAATGATTAGATGCTTTCCTTACATGAGAAGTATGCTTAGCATTGACAAAGTGCCTAATTGGATATTAACTTGCTATTTTGTCATTGCATTTAGGGTGAATAATATTAGTTCTATACATGCTTTAATCCCTATAACATATTTCATCAAGGAGATGTACTTATGTTCTTTTAACTTGGTTTAATATATCTCAATGAATATATGCTTTTCATATAAAATATCTCTACCTTTCTAAAATGCTTTTGAAAATATAATGTGCTCTTGTAAATTTCTTTTTGAAAGGGGAGAAGTTTTAAAATGACTTTTATTTAAGGTAATAAGCTTACATGATTTTTGCATACATATTTCCTTTATCTGTTATTTTGATAATATGCATATTTTGAAAGAGAGCCTAACTCTTGAGTTGTTTATATCTCTTGCCTTATATCTTTGTTTGATTACATAAAGTGTTTCATTGCTATCATATGCTAAATGTTGACATACAAAAATATGACAAGCATTGCATGAATAATCCTCTATATCATCTCTCTATTCTTGACTCATATGTAGAATCTCTAAGAGGGAGAAAATCTTTTCTTTCTACGCCTTTTTGTTGATGTCAAATAGGGGGAGTGAAAATTGGAAAGAAAAATATATGCTTGATATGCTTATTGTTTGATATGCTTACATGAATATCCATTCTTGAATATTGCTCATCAACATATTTTTTCTTTGGTGATTTGTCATCATAAAAAAGGGAGAGATTGTGGATATAAGTTTGCCCAAAATGATTTTATATGTTAAGTTTTGATGATGACAAATACAAGACAAAAAGAATACTTTGCTTATATTCTTTGTTGCATCCTATATAGAGCATATCCATTAGTAATTGATAAATATCTTATTTGGATATGTATATGAAAGTTTTATATGCATGTTAAACTAACTAGAGTTATACATTTATGAATCATGCATATGAAGATATTGAATTATGATTCTGGACTAACTATGCTTGTTTAAGTAAGCAATACTTTGTAGGATAGTCCAAATACTAAGAGTGAGCATTGCAACAAGAAAGCAAAAAATCTTAATTAAGCTCAACACAAGGAGAATGTGAATGCCTATGTCATGAAGGTATATATTGATAACATCAAAGTCATGTCAAAGACCAAGTCCAAAGGAAGATTAAATGGTATAGCTTTTAGGACTTAGGGTCTTTATGTAAGAAGCCTTATGGATATCTCAAATATGTTTTTCAAATATGTTTTTACAAATGATTTTCCTATGTTAAAATGTCCAACAAATAAGTTTTGAAAAGCTAGTTTTGGTAATAGTTCAAATCTATGAAAAATAACAAAGTTTGAGTTTTGCAAAACTGACTTTTGGTCACTCTTTTGATCATATCTTTCAAAATACTTTGAGTTTTGTTTTGAAACTTCTTTCCTTTGAAAATAGACTCAAAGATATTTCCAATGACTGGTCATTTACTTTAAACGGATAAGAAATGAAGAAGTTATGATCATTTGAATTCAGTTTTCAAATCAGTAAGGTGTATTCGAATACAGCAAGTGGTATTCGAATACCACAGCCCAGAAAACGTTCCTAAACGAGCTTTTTAAAGGGGCATTCGAATACAAGATGTGGTATTCGAATACCACAGCCTAAAAAACATTCCAGAATGCGTTTAAAATAGAGGTATTCTACCTCATTGTGGTATTCGAATAACTGGCTTCTGAATTATTTTTTATGAGAATTGGATCAATGGCATTCGAATACTCATGTTGGTATTCGAATAACTCATATTAATTTTCTTTTCACGATGGTTTATAAACAGTGGTATTTGAATATTGATTTATGGTATACGAATAAACACGTCTTTTACGAATACTGATATGAAAATAAACGGTCATATTCTCGTAATAATTATGGTTTTAATTACACCTAACGGCTATTTTCTTTCTAACTCTATAAATAGAGACTGTGGGTCTCTTCTGTTCAGTGCCCATCTATCTGTTGCTTTGAAAAATATGATTTATCATTTACGTCTATTTTCTGTGCTCTTTTTGCTAAAACTTTGAGATATCCTTGAGAGCCTCTTAGCACTTCAAATTTGTATTATTTGCTCTGAGTGAGAGTTTCTCTTCATCTATATTTTTTGTTCTTCTACATTGAGGGTGAGGTATCCCTCTAAGGTTTGTGTAAGAGTGAGGTATCCCTGCAGGCTGAGACTTTAGCACAAGGGTAGAGTTTCCCTGTGTGTGAAAAGTGCTCTTTTATGTAACGGTTGCAAGCACCTATTGAAGCTTGTACATATAGTGGAAAATCTCGAACTGTATTTCGGGGACTGTACGTAGACCACAAGTGGTTGGTGGTCGAACCAGGATAAATATCGTGCCTGCTCTTCTTCTCTTTATCTCTTTATTTTATGCAATCTTTATTTTACGCAATTTTATATTATTACACATTTATTTATTTGCTATTGTTAAAGCTTTTCTTTTATCTCATTCCTTCTGTGCTTTTATTTAATTAGTTTTAATATTTGTATTTTAATTAAAAGAGGTTTTTCTAAAAAAATTTAATATCCAATTCACCCCCCTCTTAGGTAATGGTTGCCATGACTAACACAAACATGTTTTGAAAAGCTAGTCATAGTAGTAGTTCAAAACTATGAAAAATAGTCAAGTTTGAGTTTTAAAAAGTTGACTTTTGGTTACTATTTTGATTATAACTTTCAAAATACTTTAATTTTTATTCTAAACTTGTTTCATATGAAAATAGACTCAAAAATCTTTCCAATGAGTGTTCATTTGCTTTAAACGAATGAGAAATGAAGAAGTTATGAGTGTTTAAAGTCGTTTTCCAAGTATCAGAATGTTGTAACACGTTTTTAACCAAACAGAAGCATGATAATCGATTGTCATGCTTGACAATCGATTACCAAGAGCCCATAAACTTTTTTTTTTTGAAGCTGTTAATCCATTACCATATGTTGTAATCGATTACCATGCATCAAAATATGATCCCAACTGCTACAAACAACTAGTTTTCATAAAAAAAAAATCATTTCTAAACACTACCAATGACTATTTTATCACTTAGGGTCTATATATAAGTGATGTTTGAAGCTTTTACAACTCTTGAACACTTGATTGGATCCTTAAATCATCAAAATCATATTTTGAGCTATTTATTTGCAAAATACTTCTATTCCTTTATTCTTCAAGTTGTATATATACTCTTGTGAGAGTTTCTAATTTTTTTCTTTATCTTAAAATCATTGTAAGAGGGTGAGATATCCCTCAAGAGAGAAAAAGGTGATGTATCCCTTGTCATAATACTCAAATACAAAGGGTGATGTATCCTAAAGGTGTTGTGAGTGTTCTTGATTGTAAAGGTTTTCCATGCACCTGTGAAGGTTGAAGAGTTGGAGGCTCTAACACAAGGGTGAGATATCCCAAGGTGTGAGGAGTGTTCTTGCTTGTAAAAAAGTTTTTCTAGCACCCGTGAATTTTAGGAGATAGTAAAGAAAATCTCAAGTTAAGCTTGTAGACTAGATGTAGGTCACAAGTAGTTGGTGGCTGAATCAGGATAAATTCTTGAGTTTAATTCTCTATTCCCTACACTCTCTATATTCTATATTAACTTAATTTATGCATGTTCCACTACATTTATTAATTAAGGGCTTCAAAATACTTAAGTTTTTAATGTTGTCTTAAAAGTTTGTGATCACCTAATTCACCCCCTCTTGGGTGATGCCCGTGATGGTTGTCATGGCTAAGAGTAACTATTCTCATTTCCCCACAACCACTTCACGTTCTTTTACATGTTCTTATCCATAATATTCTCCATTGTTTGATTATATTAAGTACATCCCATGATATGCAAGTTATGCTCAACACTTTTTTCTTGTCAATTTGTCTTTGCCTTTCAAACCAAGCATCAAATTTAGTGTTGCATTCATTTTTTCATCACTGTTTCAACAAACTAACCATTACTAACCAGCAACTACTTTGAGATTATTTACATGCTTTCAAACACTAACGCCCAAACATGCAAGAGAAACAACAGAAAATAGATTCAACGAAGGGGGCAGGGAGTTTGGACAGCGGCAAAGCTTTGGCGAGGTTTTCAGTGACATGGTCTGCGTGAGGGCTCCATCTTTGGTGCCACAGTCCAAACAGAGTAATGAAATAACAAGGGATAGAGAAGCTAAGGGAATGGTTTCAAAATTAACTACAAGTTTTGATAAATAAAAATTTAACTACAAATTAATTTTAAGTTAGAAAAAACATACATGTATCATTATTTAATTTGAAAATTGGATGGGAAGGATATAATGGATTGAACCTAAGTTTTCTCCTTTTAACAACTTCCAATACCACCAATAACAGCAGCAACATGAGTTTCCAAGACAAATAGAAAAACACAAATTTCCAAATACTTACACAACCATCTCCTTAATGGAAGAACAACTCAATACTCTTAATCTATAATATACCAAAAAGTCAAATCATGATTGTTTCTCTTGATTAATCGGAGTTTGAGAAGGTCATATTCATCGATGGTGAAGAACAAATTTGTTCTGAAATTTACAATTTAGCGAGAAAATTTTGCGAGGAAAAATTTCCCTCGCAATGCCCTCTCTAATTAGCGAGGGAATTGCGAGGGATCAACGAGGGAAGTCTGAGCCCTCGCTAAATTTCAAAAATAAATTCTAGGAGAAAATAGCAAAGTAATAGCGAAGGAATTGCAAGGGAATTTCTCCCTCACTAAAATTAGCGAGGGAATTACGAGGGATTTTTTCCCTCTCTAAGATTATCGAGGGAATTGCGAGGGATAATTTCCCACGCTAAAATAAGCTATGGAATTGCGAGGAAAAATTTTCTTTGTTGAGAGCATAGTTTAAAGTTAGTCAATTTAGCAAGGGAATTTCGAGAGATTGTTTCCCTCGCTAACTGATAAAATTTTAGCGAGAGAAATTTCTGTTGCAAATCCCTCGCAAAACCTAATTTAAATCTAATTACAGAATTCTAAATCATTCACAGTTGCACTCTCCCTCTCACTCTCACCCTCTCACTCTCGTGCTCTCCCGCTCCTTCTCACTTCACTCTCACCCTCATCTCACTCTCACCCTCCCTCACCCTTTCTCTCTCGTGTTCTCACTCTCACTCTCACTCTCACTCTCATTCTCTCACTCAAAGCCGCAACCTCTGTTCTCTGCTTAGCCTCTGCCTCTGCCCAAAACCCTAAAGCCCACGCCACAGTCACAGCAACATGAGCTCACAGGTCCAGATCTGCTCAGGCTCTACCTCTGCTCCAAGTCCATGGGTAAGCCCCAAAGAATTCAGGTGAGTCTAACTTGGTCTAACTCTTTGAGCTGAGTTGATTTTGTTTTACGACTTGGAAAATTCGGTGATTAGTTTCGTGTGTGTTTTTGTAGGCCATTGAGTGAAGATTAAATCAGGTTGCATACGCCCATTGTGATTTCATGTAATGAGGGAAGAAAGGAAGTTTCAGCTATGCAGAATATGGCCAATAAGCAGATCGATAGAACCTTCACATTTGACAGGTTTTGTGCCTTTTGCTATTTTTGATTTATTATTATTATTATTATTTTAAGTTTATACTAGTTTGGTTGTTGTTGCGAAGCTAGTTCCTTCAATTCCTTCTATTACTGGGCTGTTTTCATGTGTCGTTTTGCTTTAAAATCTGTCATTTACCATTTCCATTTATGTTACTACTGCAATCTTTGGGAGTGGCACAGAAAATTCAACGATATTAATTGCTGGAAGTTTTAATGCTTTGCATAACTTCAAAAGAATAGGCTTTTGTCTAAAATCTAAATTTTATCAGAACAACTTTACATAATCAAACATTTAATTCCTTCTAGCATAACAAAGATAATAGAGATAAAACAAAACTTGACATATTATGGAATTGTTCTTCCTACCTAGTTACTCAAGTTCAAGTTCGTTTTCTATTCTGCCATCCAAGCTTAATATATATATATATATATATAGAGAGAGAGAGAGAGAGACTCTTTTCATTCCCAGAGATCTTTTGTTATCTTTCAAAAATTTTGTGTGGTTACCATGGCAATTCTATGCTGTTGGATTAATCTTTCTTCTTCACGATCTAGTGGTTCTCAAAATTTGGGTTTCTTGAACTCCATGTTCTGAGCTACTAGCTATTTATTTTTCTGTGTTAGATTTATGGTATATATAGCCTAATATGTTGATACCACCAATTTTTATGAAAATGTTGTGTAAGTGAAACTTTCTTTCTTTTGTAAAATATGTTGTTTAACAAGAATATGTACTCATCTTCTTATCTTATCACATCCATCTTGCTAGTTCACCTCTTCTTTTTCTAGTTTTAAGTTTTCTTTTATTTGAAGCTTGGCTTGTTTTTGGGCCTACAGAAGTGCTTTCGTCAGTGTTTTCTTCTCTCTCTTTTTCATATTAATTATAGGCAGTTAGTTAGCTTTTGCAATTACATTAGATTTGGGTTTCAGATTAGGATGAAAGAGTTGTGACTTTTGAAAACTATACATTTTCTCATCTGATTTGCATTCATCGATTTATTTGACAAAATTTGAATATTATTATTAATTTAAAATTTGACATATTATTATGGAAGCACCATCAGATTCATAGATGAAAATGGAAAACACTAATACCAGTACAATGCTGATTGCTAGTTTTGGAGAAACCATTATTTTTCTTCAGAGCCTACAAAACTAGGAGGACTTTTGTGATTTATGTCTCTGGGTTTAAGGGTGTGAATGAATATTACACTAACTCTTTATATATAAGTCACTCCTCAGTCACAGAGCAAAACTGCAAAAAAGAAGAAAAAGTTGAAAATAAGAAAGAGAGATAATGTAGAAAAGGTAGCTAGTCATTGACTTATGGTACCCGTTAGTACATTGAGTTTTTCTATGTATCTGGCTTTATGGAAAACCTCAATGTAAGTTATGGAACCATAAGATAGCTTTTTCCATATGTTGATAAATCAATTTCCTAATTTATTTTTGAAAAATATATAGAAATAAACAAGATTAATTCTAGGGATAGAAGCTACAACCATATCAGCCATGATCATCTATTCACATTCATAGCCTCTTCTTCTTTGTATGTGTTAATCTTGCTTTATAGCTCCACAAAAAGAAAGAGAAAAAAGTTTCAAGCCATACAAATTTCATTTACATTCTTGTCTGTTTGTCCTTTTCTATCTTCCACCTCTACCTCCCTCTCAACTCTGTCTCATCTTAACAATCACGAGTTGTATAGAACTCACAATTAGACATTCATTCACATTCTTTTTGTCATTAACCAATTTTGAGTTTCATTTTTTTTTTCATTTTTTGGCTCTTGTTTTGATATATATCCCTGTCCAAGTGAAAGTGTATAAGACTATGATTTTAATTCTGTCTCTTTCAATCTCTCCTTATCCTGATAGTCATGGTGAAATTCATGGCATATGGTTGGATGATATGATTATATTATAGTTCAACCTATACAGATTTATTAGAGTACATATGCTAGTGATATTTGAAAAGGCCTTCTTTTTCAACTTTCACATTAAACTTTAGGGGGAGTAGAGGCAGAGTTAGGGTGTTTTTCTTAGGCGGCAAGAACAACAAACACATTAATAGGATCAAGTTAAAGGTTTTTTTATCTTTTAATTAATAAAATACATGTAAATGTATTATTATTATTTTTAAATATGGGTGGGGCCATAACCCCCTCATAAATACACTGTAGTGGGCAGGGCACAGTGCCCGCTCTGCCCTACTCTCCTTTAGTAGCATTTGCCCATCACTTGAGTCTATTTCCTCTGTGTTGGCCTTTTACTGTCGAAAATGAGAAATTTTTGGGTCATAACTAATTTTACCCATGTAAACTTTACCCATGAATCTCTCATCGAAAATATATTTTTACATTAAGTTAGTTTTGTACATTGTTGTTACACGGAGATTAGTGTGTAAATAACTTGTGAACAGCAATAGGGTTGACTCGAATTTTTGCTTATGACAAAGGCATGTCTTAGATTCGAATCTTGATATTCTTCATTGGTGGGAGATCTTGATCTGTACCCATTATAAATCTTTACTAAACTTATTGATTTATTCTTACATTAGGATGATTCCTCACCTTAAACTTCTCTGAAAAAAAAATTAAGAGAACTATTTTTCTAGGCAGCAAGTACATAAGCTGTAGAAAAATCTAAGACCCGTGAATCCTTTGAGGCATTAGTGGAGCTCCTCAAACAGTTTGCCAATGTAAAAGTTATCGTTTGAAAGTAATTTTGAAAAAGAAACCATAACTTTGGACATGTTCTAACTGTCTTAAAGTTCTTCTCTTAGATATTAACCCACTTTTGTTTGGCCCTAAGTAAGTATATTAATCTCTGAAATAAGAGTTTAATTGTAAAATAAACTCCTTACTTGTAGTTGCTTGATGCGGATTAAAAGTTACAAACCCAAGTGCAGGTTATCTCAAGTAATAAATTTCTCAGGAGTCTGAGGTCGATTCACAAGGAATTGATGAAGATTAATTAAGGTAAAGTAAATATTTTGTAAACTTACTTAGGTTAGGAGATCCACTCTTGGTAAATAAAATAAAGGCATGATTAATTCTTTTTATAACTCAATTAGAATCCACACATAATGGAGGTTCCAATCAAAAAATACAACGTTCTAAGTCCATTAAAAATTATATATGTAATTAAGTTATGATTCTTTTAATCATCTATTAACACCACCACTCATAAGTGGGATCAAGCATTCAGTGTGCCAAAATCTTGTCTACAACAAATCAAGATCTCCACTTTACGAGGAGAGTTTCTAATACCATCACTTGTAAATGGGTTCAAGCATTCATTGTGTCAATCTCTTGTCTACAACAAATCAAGAACTCCACTTTTACAAGGAGGGTTTCTAAATTGATTAGAAACAAAATACAATATGTATAATGACCACTTAAAAATATATCATTTAATCACAAGAGAGAAATTAATCTAACCTTATTTTATTACCAAGAACTTCACTCTTTCACGCAAGAAAAATGAAACTTAGTTACTCATAGACAAGAAGAAAGAAAGAGAGAAGAAGAAGAAGAAGAAGAAGAACATGACTTCAATTTAGAACAAAGGAAAACTACTACAAGAAAAACTAGTAACAAAATAGCATGATCTTGGCCTCTAGGACCAAGACTCCTAAATGATCTACTAATGGTGCCTTTTATAGAGGATTAAGGATATAAAATGACAAAGGGGCTGAGTTATGGGTGAGTGGATGAGTGGAAAATGCCAAATGACTTTTGATGAGTGAAAAATTATGGAGATTCTTTATCTCTGAAATCATTTAGTTTTGAAGTTATTGCATTCGTCATTTTTGAGTTTTCATGAAAGTTTTAAGCCTAGATCTTAGCTTTCAAATGCCGTTGGTTTGGGTCAAAAATCATTTTTACAACTCAAGATATGGTCTGATTACTGCATACTGCTCTGGCCCAACGACAACTCCTCTATTCTGTCTTCCAAGCCCAATATGGCTCATTAGACCTCCGATTCTGAAAACGTGTTAAACATGAAAGTTGTATATTTAGATCTTAACTATCAACCATCAAAATTTCAACCTATTTGACATCCTATAGCACAAGCTATGTCATGAACAGTACTCATAGGTCAAGCTGTTAGGATCAGCACCCTAATTCTTACTTCAACTCCAACTTGAGTTATCCAAGCGTGTGATTTAGCCTTTGAGGCCTTATGAAAGTTGTAGAGAATTATCTTAGCTTTCCTACAAGACCAGAATCACATCAACTAGATATTTGTAACTCAAGTTATAGCCAGTTTACTGAACACTGCCAAAAAGATAAATTAAGGTTAATTTATGCAATAATTTTTTCAATGATCCAATAAGGTCCAATATCACAAAATGTGTCAAAACTAACTTAATTAAACCTAATTGAACCTTAAGAAACCCAATATAAGGATTATAAAATGTATAAAATATATTGTTATCAAATTCTCCCACATTTAGATTTTGCACTCCTGGGCAAAACACATAAGACAAAAACCAGGGAATAAAGAAAAACAACACAGACTCAAAAACTAAACACTCAAAAAGACTCAATTCCTAATAATGAAGAGCAACCAATCCTTCAAGGGATCAAAACATTTATGAGGTAACATTTCTTCACATCTCAAACCAACAAGCAAGGAAACTTCAGTTGAAAAGCATGAATCAGGAATGATAGATCCTCACAGAATTCACTCTCAATCTCTCAAGTATTTAAAAGATAAGTATTTCACTCTATTCAACCCATGAACACTTGCACTACCATAAGCTTGCTTATCTTCTACTTCTCCGCTACTCAAAAACACATGCACACAAAAATCAAGAGGACTTTATTCAAGGTTGTAATGGGGCTATGGTAAAGGAGAGAGGTAATATAGATATGACAAGTTAAATACCAAAGAGAATAAAAGAGTATTAGGGTACAGTTAGAGTGGAGAAGATGTTTGAGAATATTCAGTTTAAATTTCCCAAGGGTTTCTTAGTTCCTTCTCTGTTTGCTTCCTTCTCATAAAGGACAATGACTAATATTTGACTAATGTTTTGTTGAAGATCAGTGCCAAATTGGTAGGTTGAATTCATTGTTAGGTCTGAACATTCTCATTCTCTTTCTGTTGTTGCCAAGCATCCACTCTCATTCTAGGTATGAATATGTCACAAGGTGCATTCTTTGATTGCAACGGTGGTTAGCTCTCTTTTTTTTAGGAACATTTTGCGCACACACCCCCACACTTATTAAAAAAACTCAACCAATAACAAAGCCAATGCTCTTTTATTCCCTAAGGTTAGGTAAGAATATGATTTTTTTATAAGGCACGTTATGAGCTAGAAATAAGGAATTGTAAAATAAGCTCAAAGGGGGTACACAAGGAAAAATATGCGAGGTTGGCTATTTGATCAAAGTAGCTATTTTAAGAAAAATGCTTCAATCATATTTATGTATGCATGTGAAAATATAGCCTCAAAAAGAATCAAAGCAAGTTCTAGAGTAACAATTCCATGAGTGAAAAAAAATCACACAAGAAAGAAGATAATGGTACAGATGTTTAATCCATTCATCGATATACTCAAAATCTCACAAGGCATATATCCATCATTCTCAATCTATTAATTCAACATCCATAACCAAGTATGTGATTTTTAAGAAGGAAGATAATTTACTCAATCATGCAAATTTCCCTGAATTTGAATTACTACTTCCACACAATCAGTTACTACCCCAATCTAGATGCGTCTCAAGAGTAAAATTATTCCTTACTCTATCATCCCTAATTGGTTTTGTTGTAGGTTTCTGACAATCATATCAATAAACATACTTCCCAATTTAGATGCATCTCAAGAGTAAAATCACTCCTTATTCTGCCATCCTTCCTTGGTTTAGTAAGTTGCTGACAATCATATCATACTTCTCCACATTTTTTTTGGTCAACTATCCTTCCCCCCAAACAAATCACAACATTGTCCTCAATGTTAAAAATTAAATCCAGACTAAAGAAATAATCATCAATATACATCAAAGAAATTATTGGGACAAAATTAAACAAAGTAATGGGAAGAAGTCACATACCCGAAATGCTTAGACGAGAAGAGAATAACTACATCTTGACAATGATTAACAATGACAAAAAATAAATAAAGTAAAATAAAATAAACAAGCATGCAAAAAAAAAAAATTGGGTTCTTTTGTTTTATATTTTTTTGTTTTGTTGGCTGACACTATTTACATCCTCATACAAAGGCTCCAAAATTTGGGAGGCATTTAAGTCAACTCAATAAAAACACGAAATACTAAAAACTTACCTCAGCTTTGGTAGACAGGATCGTCTACCAAAGTCTCTGCTACATTTGGATCCTTCAACTCAAGTTATAACTTCAACCGCTGACCATTTACCATCATCCAAATTAATTTTATAAGAACAGACCAAGGGACGAACACTTTTTTTATCAGCAATGCTCTAACCTTTCTTAGGCAACTCCTTAAACTTTGGTTGCCATGCCTGAGTGTCATGATCCTGAGTTCTATCAAAAATAGTAGAAATATGAACTACATCAGAGGGATTACTGATAGAATCAAACTCAGAATTGACAAGAAATTTCTTAAGGGGATCAAAATCATAGGTTATAGAAACTCCCCTATCCATGATTGAGTCAATCATGTATGTCTGGTGGCCCTCATCATTATTTTCTGGCTTAACAAGACTTTTTGTCACCTCAGGTTCCTTGGGTAACTCAGTATCACTACTATCTTGATTCTTTTCCACATCCTCTAGCTCATTCACACTCAAGGAGTTCATCACTTTGTACACTTGGCTCTTTATCTCCTTACTTTCTTCAACAACCTTTCCATTCCTAAGGGTTATCACTGACTTG
This sequence comes from Ormosia semicastrata, assembly GCA_029884595.1. Taxonomy (NCBI): domain Eukaryota; kingdom Viridiplantae; phylum Streptophyta; class Magnoliopsida; order Fabales; family Fabaceae; genus Ormosia; species Ormosia semicastrata. Next base: position 19,832,012 of record JAQQTO010000044.1, read on the forward strand.
ATTTAATCTATTTGTTGGTTTTCTGAATTACCATCATTTAGACTGTATTGACCCTTGGGATTTGGTTGAGGTTGAAAATGAAATTTTCCTTTCTCGTGAATGGTGAGTGTAGAAGAAAGTTTAGTAAGAGTGTCTTTTATATCAATCATGGCTTGAGCGTTTTGATTAATAATGACATCTTGCTTTTCCATGAATGCATGCAACCTTTCTTCAAGGTTATTCCTATATGATGAGACAAAATGTGCATATCCTTGAGAATTTTGAGAGCCCTATTGTGCCTGAGGAGGTGGTGGTTGCATAAATTGTGCCTGATTGTTGGTCCTCCAACTGAAGTTCGGGTGATTTCTCCATCCTGGATTGTATATATCTGAAAAAGAAGAAGTGAATGACTTTTTAAAATTGTTCATTGCATTTACTTGCTCATGCACAACTTCTTTAAAAATAGAAATTTTTGGACATTCATTTGTTGAGTGTCTCAATTCATCACAAATGCTACAAATTTCTTCGTTTTGTATAAATTTGATTTCTTTTACTTTCCCTGATTCCATGGCTTCAACCTTTCTAGTCAAACTAGCAAACCTGGCATTTAAATCTTCTTCTTGACTAAGATGATATTTTCCTTTACTAGCATTTGCAAGGTTATATCTAATTGAATTTTCAAAAGAATTAGTACTATGTCAAGATTAAGAATTTTCAGCCAAATGGTCTAAATAGTCTGAAGTTTCTTCAGGTTCTTTATCAAGAAATTCACCATTGCACATTGTTTCCATAAATTATTTAGTTTCAGGTGTTACCCATTCATAAAAGAAGCTTATAATGCGTAATTTTTCAAAACCATGATGTGGGCAAGAATTTAACAAATCTTTAAAACATTCCCAACTTTGAAAATATGCTTCATTTGAATTTTGGGAAAAATTTTGAATTTGTCTTTTCAAACCATTGGTTTTATGTGTTAGAAAAAATTTCTTTAAAAACTCACATTGCATTTCTTGCCATGTGCCAATTGATCTTGGTTTCAAAGTGTTAAGCCAAGTTTTTGCTTTATCTTTTAAAGAAAAAAGAAACAATTTAATCTTAACAACTTCTTCAGTACAAGTTTGATCATGAAAAGTGGTACATACTTTCTCAAATTCTTTTAGATATAAATATGGGCTTTCAGATTCTAAACCATGAAAATTAGGAAGTAAAGAAATCATACCTAACTTGAATCTAAAATTGTTAGCATTTAGTGGAAAGATAAAACATGATGGACTAGAATTTCCAGATGGTTGCAAATACTCATGCATGGTTCGCAACGGTTGATTTTCATGTTCATCATTCACACTTTCATTTTCAGCTATTGTGTTTGATGTGTGTGATTGTGATTCAGACAAATCAATATGTAAAGTACTAGGATTAACATTAACCAAACGACCAGAGTTTAAATCACAATACCAATTAAGCATAAACAAGTAACTTAAAATATAAAATAAAATGTACAAGCTAGCAGTATAAATCGTCCATTAAATATTAACAAAGGTATGGTATAAACTAGCTACCAAATATATATTAACACTTAGTAAATAAATATTACAAAGGTGTGGTATAAACTAACCACCAAATAAGTTAATAAGCAGAAAAATTAAAAAGTTAATATACAGATAAATTAAAATGTTAGAAGCAAGTAAATTAAAAAGTTAGTATGCAGATAAAGTAAAAAGTTAGATAGCTAATAAAGTAAAAAGTTAGATAGTTAGCAAGTTAGTAAGTAAGAAAATTAAAAGATTAGTATGTTAGAAAGTTAGAAATAAAATACAGAAAATAAAATACAAAGAGTAAATTACAGAATTTAAAGTGTAGAAAGTAAAAGGGAGAGTTTCTCCCACTAAGTTAGTACGTTAGTAAGTACAAAAAAAGTAAAATTAAAAGAGTAGAATATATATACAAAATATTTACACCATATATTTGTTCTTCAAATCAAGTCCCCGGTAACGGCGCCAAAAACTTGATGAGGATTAAAAGTTACAAACCCAAGTGTAGGTTATCTCAAGTAATAAATTTCTCGGGAGTCTGAGGTCGATCCACAGGGAATTGAAAAAGATTAATTAAGGTAAAGTAAATATTTTATAAACTTACTTAGATTAGGAGATCCACTCTTGGTAAATAAAATAAAGGCATGATTAATTCTTTTTATAACTCAATTATAATTCACACATAATGGAGGTTCCAATAAAAAAATACAACATTCTAAGTCCATTAAAAATTATATACATAATTATATTATGATTCTTTTAATCATCTATTAACACCACCACTCATAAATGGGATCAAGCATTCATTGTGCCAAAATCTTATCTACAATAAATCAAGATCTTCACTTTACAAGGAGAGTTTCTAACACCACCACTTGTAAATGGGTTCAAGCATTCATTGTATCAATCTCTTGTTTACAACAAATCAAGAACTTCACTTTACAAGAAGGGTTTCTAAATTGATTGGAAACAAAATATAATACGTATAATGACCACTTGAAAATATATCATTTAAGCACAAGAGAGAAATTAATCTAACCTTATTTCATTACCAAGAGCTTCACTCTTTCACCCAAGAAAAATGAAACTTAATTACTCATAGACAAGAAGAAAGAAAGAGAGAAGAAGAAGAAGAACATGATTTCAATTTAGAACAAAGGAAAAGTACTACAAGAAAAACTAGTAACAAAATAGTATGATCTTGGCCTCTAGGACCAAGACTCCCAAATGATCTGCCAATGGTGCTTTTTATAGAGGATTAGGGATACAAAATGACAAGGAGGCTGAGTCATGGGTGAGTGGATGAGTGGAAAATGAGTGGAAAATGCCAAATGACTTTTGATGAGTGGAAAATTATAGAAATTCTTTGTCTCTAAAATCTTTTAACTCTGAAGTCATTGTATTCATCATTTTTTAGAAATGTGGTCTTCATGAAAGTTGTCGAGATAGATCTTAGCTTTCAAATGCCATTAGTTTGGGTCAAAAATCATTTCTAAAACTCAAGATATGGTCTGATTACTGCATACTACTCTGGCCTAGTGATAACTCCTCTATTCTGACTTTCAAACCCAATATGAACCACTAGACCTCATATTATAGAAAAGTGTTTAACATGAAAGTTATAGATTTAGGTCTTAACTATCAACCATCAAAATTTTATCCCATTTTACATCCTATAGCACGAGCTATGTCGTGAACAGTACTCATAGGTCAAGTTGTCAGGATCAGCACCCTAATTCTTACTTCAACTCCAACTTGAGTTATCCAAGCGTGTGATTTGACCTTTGAGGTCTGCATGAAAGTTGTAGAGAATTATCTTAAATTTCTTACTTGATCAAAATCACATCAACCAGATATTTACAACTCAAGTTATAGCCAATTTACTGAACACTGCCAAAAAGATAAATTAAGGCTAATTTGTGCAATAATTTTTTCAATGATCCAATAAGGTCCAATATCATAAAATGTGTCAAAATCAACTTAATTAAACCTAATTGAATCTTAAGAAGCCCAATGTGAGGATTATAAAATGTATAAAATATATTGTTATCATTGCTCAAAGAGCACCGTCACAATAGAAGCTTGATGTCATTGTTATGATTTACTTTTATTTTTCTTTACTGTGATCTTAGCCCCATGACTGGTGCTTCCTTTTGTTTACTTTGGATTTACTTAGGATCTAATGGTGAATTATTATCTTTTACTTCTTGTCTAATTTGGTAATTGGAAAGACAGGAATCAAAGAACACTCTTGAATCTTTGGAAAGAACTTTAATGCTTGTCTGTGTAATTTCTAAATATTGTCTCATATAGTAAGTTTTCTATATTTCTAACAATTATACAATTATACAAAATTCTTTGATTTGTCTTTCTTAATTTGACATGTACTAATAAATACTGGTTGGTAGATGCGTTGAAGTCAAATGTTCTGTCTTTCTGATTTGTATGTGTTGGTGCAGCTTCTGATAGTGACAGTTCCTCAACATCTGGATCTGAGGCAAGGTTGCAAGGGACCTGATTATACTCTGTCAAGTAAAGTTACAGCCTCCGATGTCTTATCTTGCTTTATATACTTGTGATTGCTTATGGACAAATGTATCTAGAAATGCTGCATTACAATTATATATACTGGTCCAACTTTAGAAAATTTATATAGCATAAATTAAGGTACAAATTATATAGCTGATTTGATTTATGTCATAATAGTGGCTAGGTCTTTGTCCCTTTAAGCACCTTTTCTGTGAAAGCTCAACTGCCTTCAAAAAATTAGGTGGCCTTCAAGTATTGTCTCCTCTTTCTTATGTTGAGTTTAATTAATTTCAATAGCTTAATTTCACAATATTCTTTTGAATTTAAATTGGACTTGGAATGATTCACATACAAATTAGGTTAAATAGACTTTCTTTGTGTGTGTCAATGAGATAGGAAAAAGATGAGAGGAAAAGGTTAAGAGAAGTTAAAGGGAGTACTTATATAAGACAACACCAAAATGGCCTATCAATTGTTCCTCATGACATTGCTTCATGACAACAGCAATCCCTAAAATAAGGTCCGCTGTTTGATGTCTTACCATTGCACTCTTGTTGTTTAACCGCCACTTGATAGTACCACAAATCTGAGGAAGATACAGTTTCACCCTCAGTCTAAGAGAGTTCACAACTGCACCAAACCCGTTAAGCATCATATTTGCATCATTGTTGGTCTGCTCTTGGAAGGCATAAAGAATTCCATAACCATTTGCCTGTAAGGTTCACTCTCATCGTTAAGATCCTCAACAATTCTTCCGACAATATCGACAATGCCAAATTTGTTTGCTATCTCTACAGTAGTCTGCACAAGTTGCTTATAGTTTCTTCGATCCAAAGTCATCCTCCTAACCCAGACGTTCTTGAAGAAGTTAGGGAGAATATCATTTCTAAAATAATCAACTTCCACACCCTCAAGTAATTATACACTACTTCACCACTTTCAGAACAATTTTCTTTATTTCTTCCTCAGGCAACTGAAATTCATGAATCAGAATAATCATGACTTCCGACCGTATAGTAACTGGCATATACGGCTTCCATTAATGGAATTATAAAACCAATTGCCTTTAAGTTTTGCTTTTCTCTCATATCTAATACATTTAGGACTCTCTAAATATGACATCAAACCTTGGATGCTGAAAATGGAAGTTATGAATTTCTAATGAATTATGTGTTAAGAATCTTAGTTTGATTTAACTTTTGATTGTGCTTTAACTTATGCTTAAAGTTTTATTTAATTATTTGAGTAAAAATTTGAGCAAAACCTTAGTTTCCCATTTGAGATTCAATATTAATGAGCACGTATACACTTTCAAGGTACTGCTCATTGAATTGAATCTTGAATTGTCCAAGTATGACAGTTTAGTAAGAAATTTTTTTTTCACTTGGTTAATAGTTATTCTTTAAATCTGGCATGTTATACTTGTTGAAATTTCGGTCTGCTACATTTCCTTGTGTTCTCTAGGTGTATACTTAAACGCGGTAGATCTCACTGTGTTCAAGTCAATGGGAAATGTTGTCAAAATTTCGTCAAGTATAAAATATGAGATTTAATGAATAAGTATTAACTAAGTGTTGAAAAAGTTTCTTATTGAATGGGATAGGGTCATACCATATTAAGAAGGAGATGGAGATATAAGGATTGTATTAATATGCTAAACCAATTTCAGCAATCATGAGACCCGATCGAAGTTAGATGTTACGAAAAAATGATCCTACTGGCTATGTAAGTGAAGAATTCAAGGATGGAGTTGATGATTTCATTAGGGTTGCTCAAGGAAACCCGACAGTTACTGATGCATTAAATTGCATCCTTTATCCATGTGCTAGATGTAAGAATCGTGCTTAGAGGGAGGTATTTGGGGTAGAATAACATCTGTATAAGTACGGATTTATGGATGGTTATGTAAATTGGACCATTCATGGTGAGGACAGGTGGGGGGATAGCGGCTCAACATCCATTGTTCATGATGATGAAGTGGAGCCTAGGAATCTACACATGGATATGGTTATGGATGCCGCAGGTGATAGATTAAATCCAAAAGTTCAAGATTTAGAAGAGGATCCAAATCCGTCAGCTTCTAAGTTTTATGACTTGCTAAGAGACGCTGATGAACCTTTATGGGATGGTTGCCATAAGCACACGAAATTGTCAGCTGTAACTCAACTATTGAACTTGAAGTCATAGTTTAACATGAGTGAGAGTTGTTATGATAAAATGATTGTCATAATTAAGAGCATGCTTCCAGAGCCTGGAAGGTTACTCGAAAACTTTTATAAATCAAAGAGAATGATTCGTGAGTTAGGATTAGGATATGAGAAGATAGATGTGTGTCTTAATCAGTGCATATTGTATTACAAAGAATACAGTGACAAGAGACTCTACTCAGTTTGCTTAGTATGTGGACACCCACGATTCAAACCGAAGGTGGGACGTTCATCGAATGAGAAAGATGTGCCGCACTCAGTGTTGCGATATTTTCCCATTATGCCAAGACTCCAACATCTGTTTATGTCCAAAAACATTGCACAATATATGAGTTGGCATGCGGATGGAGTGCGTCGAGATGAATCAGTGATCAGGCATCCAGCTGATGCTGAGGCTTGAAAACGATTTGACGTTATCCATTCAACATTTACGCTAGACACTCGAAATGTTAGGCTTGGCCTGTGTATAGACGATTTTAATCCATTCAGCGGTTCAGCCACACCATATTCATGTTGGCCTATTTTTGTCACACTGTACAATCTACCTCCAAGTATGTGTATGAGAAGGGAATACATATTCCTCACTCTTGTGATTCTTGGACCAAAGTCACCAGGTAAAAGTTTAGATGTCTATCTTAGACCTCTAATTGACGATCTGAAGATATTGTGGGAAACGGGGTGCAAACTTATGATGCCTAGAAGAAGCAAAATTTTGATATGAAAGCGGCTTTGTTGTGGACAATAAGTGACTTTCCAGCCTATGGAATGTTGTCTGGGTGGAGCACTCATGGAAAACTTTCTTGTCCGCTTTGTATGAATCACAGTAAGTCATTTATGTTGAAGCACGGTAGAAAATGTTGCTGGTTTGATTGTCATCGCCAATTTTTTTCTTTTGATCATCCATTTCGCCATGATCGAAACTCTTTTAAGAAATCAACAGTGGAAAAATCTAATCCACCGCAACGACTGAGTGGGACAGATGTCTTGAATAGAGTGACTCAACTTAAGGAAGTCATTTTCGGCTTGAATTCAGGTAAACAAAAACAAGATGGCTTTGGTATACACCACAATTGGGTGGAGAATAGCATATTTTGGGAATTGCCTTATTGGTCCACTAATCTAATACGACATAATTTAGATATTATGCATGTCGAGAAGAACGTATTTGACAATATCTTCAACACTGTCATGGACATAAAGGGCAAGACAAAAGATAATGTAAATGTAAGATAAGATTTGAAGATAATATGCAAACATCCTACCTTGGAGCTAATAGTTGAAAATAGCAAGTGTAAAAAACCAAATGCGATGTATGTCTTGGATGCCAATCAAAGAAGGATGGTGTGTGAGTGGATAAAACAGTTGAAATTTCATGATAGGTATGCATCAAATATCGCACGTTGCATCAATGTAAACAGTGGGAAGATATATGAAATGACAAGTCACGATTGTCATGTTTTTATGCAAAGGATAATTCCTCTAGCATTTCATGATATCTTACCAAAACCTATATGGGGACCATTAACAGAACTAAGCTTGTTCTTTAAAGAAGTTTGTGCAACTAAAATTCATGCTTCCATCATTGAGAATGCAGAGCTTTCTATCATTGAAACAATTTACAAGTTTGAGAAGATTTTCCCTCCAGCATTCTTTGACGTGATAGAACATCTAGTCATGCATCTCCCTTATGAAGCTAAGGTTGGAGGACCAGTGCATTACAGGTGAATGTACCCCTTTGAGAG